>CAHIKZ030003771.1:860000-1060000 GCA_903632075.3 Acanthosepion pharaonis | reverse complement strand
ACCTGTATGTATGTGTGTCTATGTTATATATATATATATATATATATATATATATATATATATGGATTATCCTTACGGATTACCAAATTTTATATATATATAGGATTATCCATACAGATTAACAAGATTTTTGTTACTTAAATATATATATATACACACACACACACACACATATATAATTCAGAAATGACATGCACATCTCTTTTTCTCACTTTGAGAATTAGGAATTTTATACTTTCAAGATTGAAAAAAAATATTTTATTAAATTTCAACTCATTAAATACAAAGAGAAAGAAATTATGATTACAGTCTAACTTTGTGTGTTTAAATTTGAAAAGCTATTTTTGCCTCAAAATTAATGCTAAAACTTTTCTGATTATGCTTCTATGATGATCCTGACTGGATTGAGTCAAGAAACAATTGTTTATTTTTTTAATCAGAATGTCTTCTGCCAAATGATTTCTTTTCTGAGCATTTGTTTGTGGTAACGACTAAACTAAAATACTTTCTGCCTTTGGAAACTATTTAATAATTAACTTAATCTTCCAAATACATTTCATGATTAAAATTTTAGTAAGTTTGTGAACACACACACACACATATGTGTGTGTGTGTGTGTAATATAGTGCAGTATATATATCATAAAGAAGTAATTATACAAAGAATTAACTAGCAATGTTAATGTAATTAATAGTGAAATCACTTCACTAACAAGACTTAATGAGACATTAACTTACTATCAATTCCTTGAATAACATCTATCCTTATATTTGAATTGTTGTCAGATGGAATTGATCCTGGGCCAAGTACTTTTGACAGTTTCAAATAGTCATCTCTAAGGTCTAATATTGCCCTTTACAGGTAAACACCATGACAAAATAAATGTAGTGTAGACCAAAATTTTTTAAATCTTTTAAAATGCCTTTTAGCAAAGTGATTTTGCCATTAATCACATTAACATTGCTAATTAATTCTTTGTATTAATAATGATATTATATAATAATAATAATTTATTTATTCAAAAATTATAACATAAATATGTTATAGCATCACTACAAAAATAGTCATTTTGTTTCAACACTTTTGGTGTTTTCTCAAGTGATGGTGTTGAATGTCTACACCAATCCTATACTTGGAGATATATATATATATATATATATATATATATATATATATATATATATATAATGAAATGGACAAATCTAACAATTATTTTAAGACATTTTTATGTTTATACATTCTTTTTATAGATACAAATGTCAGAGGATGAATATTTTCTGTGAAAATTTCTCAGACATTCAGGCCAGTAAATGTTGTTTAATACTGTTTATTATAAACAGAGCATTTACTTAAATATTTGTAACTATAAAAGAAAATGTAAAATAAATATAAATATATATTTATATATATATATATATATATATATATATATATGATGGGTTGTACATTAAGCACTTTGACCAGAAATAATCATTTTTTCTAAAAAAAATTCATATCATTATAGATTAAAAACTCAAGTTCAAAAAAAAAAAAAAAATTTTTTTTGAATGTTAATAGTGGGTTCAGTAAGTCTTAAGTTGTCTGAATTTCTAGGTTGAAGCATTGACAATTATTATTCATTTTTGACTTCTATTTCTTTTATCTTATTTTTGATTTGTTTTATGATATCTGGTTGGTTATTTTTCTTACATTCACATTTTCCTTAAATAAATTGTCTTTCATATAATTTAAAATATTTTGTTCTCTAATTGATAGATAAATTTATTTAAAGAATGTTAATCAAACTTATAGGAGTGCTAAAGTAATAAGTAATAAATATCTTTGAATGATCATCTGTTATAAAAAAAAAGTTTGTAACTTTGTTAGTCATTATAATCGAATGAACTATATAAGACTAATATTGTTGAGAAATTCATCTAATTTTTTTAATATCTCAGAAAATAACTAAAGAAAGATTTTTTATATAGGATATACAACAACAATCCTTTCCTGCAGACTCACTTGTCATACATCTAACTAAAGCACAAAACAATACATGATAGATACAAATTTAAAATAATATAAGATAACCTCTAATTGATAATAGTACTTAAACTGAAAAAAAAAAATTTTAGAAGCTATACATATATATAAAAAAAACAATTAAAAAATAACAAATCCTTAAATAATTAACAAGACCATTATCAATTTAGAAACATGCAATTTAAAATGTAAATACCTAAAACCCATATAATGACACTTTTACATGACATTGAATACAGTCAAAAATTAAAAATAACAAATACCACATATTTAAAATTGGAGTACAAAGTCATCGCAGGATTGTAATTCTTGACAATAATTGAAATCAGACAAGAGCTTGAATGGCGATGAACTGCAAAACAGTTCCTTCATGACAATGCATGTAGGCTGATGGTTAAGACTACAGAGAATGGAACTGTTGAGTGAAGAACAAATGCTGGCACTGCATTCACTTTGCATGAATACATTTGCAAAAGGCATGAAATCATTCCCATATGGAAAGGGTCTATGAAACAATGTGGTCATTGAGGTTGAATATTATCTGGTATTATGTTCAACTGATTTTGGGATTCTGTTTAAACCATACTGCCAATCAAAATTTCTCTTCTATCCATTTTACTGAAGTTCTCTAGGTAGGTTATGCATGGTTTTCCTGAGGAGGCACGGTGGAGTAATGGATAGCGGCTTGGATTGAGGAATCGGAGAGCCGAGTTCGAATTCCAGTCAAATCCATTACATTCACTTACGTGCTAATACCCTTAGGAAAGGTGTGAATTCTCTTTCTTCTCCCTCCAGCTATGGGTAAATAGCAGGACAGACTGGGTTCTATAGCCTTGGATGGCAACTGGTCTAGGAGAAGGAAAACTCTGAATTCAAACCTGCTCTTAGAGGAGGGTGAATGGAGTCTCTCTGAGCCTTGGTTGGCAATCCATTTAGTGATGGGGTCACGATAATAACACCCTTGATAGTCCTAGCGAAGCATCAAGAATTCAGCTATTTGACAAGATTATGAACTACACCAATCAAAGTATTAGTGAGTTCAATCTCGGCTGAGGCCGCAAGATGAGATGATGGTTTTCCCCAATCCATCTTGCTTTTAATCTATCCTGTGAGTATTAAATTTTCCAAGCCTTCTTTCCTAATTATGTACACTAGAAATTACACTCATCTCTCTCTGGTGCAACATGTGTCTTTTTGTTTTGTTTTGATTTTTTCTTAAAACTATCATTGCTCACATATTTTGGTCCATGGTATTCTCAGTATCCTTGTGTGGAACCACATTTCTGTTACTTAAAATCATCTATGAGGAAATTATCCAGCATTCAGTGCCATATAGGAGGACTGATATTATGTAACAGCTCAGTACTCTTTGTTTATAAGGAAATTTTTCTATTTCTTAATATTTTGTTTAGCTTTTGGAGGGCAGTTTTCATTATCCCAATGTGTCTTTGAATTTTCATTATTTGCAAATAAAATTCTAATAATTCTAGCAGAGGTGACTGAGATGAGTAAAGAGGGGTGGACAATCTTTAAATACCTGATGAAAACCATTTAGGCCTGAATAATGGTAAAATCCAGTATAAGCAACTTTTAATGGTGCACAGTCAAATTCTTGCCTGTGGCAAGGAAAAAGATAAGACTCAGACAGACTAACACTGTCTCAGACAGGAATAACACAACTGAGAATATAAACATTACTAGGATAGGGGAATTTGTGAAAGTTTTTCAAAAAACTCCTCCCACAAGAAATAAGTCTTTGAAGTCAATAAATCTTTCTTCTTCACTACAAATGTCTATCTGTTAACTAAAATAAAATCTCATCACCTTCCAGAAGGTCTGTACCCCAATTAAAACATTACCATAGGCAACTTTCAACTGGTTATCTGAATTTTCTGTGAGTCTGTATACCCCAACACCACCAGTCATTTTGTCCACTCTTTTCTCTACCACCATACCTTCCTTTCTCTCTTCTCACACAGAGATTTTAAGCAAGACACACCCTGTACTGGTCAATTTCAGACACTATTTCTTTTGAAATTGAAGTCATATTCAACAAACAGAACTTTCCTTTGACTTTAGACTACAAATATTTGAATGGATTCTTGTCACCATCTTTTCAATAAGGTTATTTTACAGTCCTCAACCAAAATAACGTTTCATTAAAGAAATGCTACCTTATCCAAGAAATACAAAACTAGATTCAAAGACCATTCCCACAATCTGCACTAAGTGACCCACATTAATGGTCTTGTGCAAGGCAAAGGTAAATATATAATACCAGTGAGCTAGTTAGTCCCATACTGAGTCTAAAATATTCTCTGTATTGGTGATCTTGCGTCAGACTAAGTAAAAGTAATGGCTGGCTACTTATTTCCAAGCACACCTATCTGTTAAGATGGATAATTAAACTCTGTTGCAGATGCCAGCTCAGGCACATTTGGTTTTATGCAACATTCACAGAACCCATCTGTGGTTTATGATGAGTCGACTTAGTTTACAGTTTCTGAATAATCTGGCATGATCAAAAGTTTCACCCAGGTTAGTATACTCAAACCCTCAGTCACAATGACTTGTGACCATGCGCATACAACCATTAATGGCTTATGAACAGTTCTGTAAACCCAATTTCATCCACAAGGCTTGGGTTAAGTTTTCAAAGGTGCTGAATCCTGGGATAGCCTCCCCAGTCATCAAAAAGTCATCTCCCTAACAAATTGATCATGGTGAGATTGAAACCAGGATTGTGAATGTTATAACTACTCAGCTATCTAGTCAAGGGTAATAATGATTGAAGATATACTTCTCAGATTCTGCCTTAATAAATAAATGCCATTTTCTGTTCACTTGTAGATAGTAGCTTTCACTTTCTCTTTAATAGTGACATTCTTAATGTATTTCTGTTGCAAGTCCATGTGAAGCCAGAGTAAATCAAGAGATCACTTCATCCCAAATGGTTTCCAATAAAATTATAAAAGATAGAAAAGTATTTTTGGTACATTAACTTATATAAAGTGTAGTGTTGAACAATCTTCTAAAGATGGAATCTTATTGTTTTTATTTGAATATATAATTTTTCTCTTAGATAACTTTATAGCTCTTGTCAAGCCAGGAAGAGGTTGTCAGGTGCTACATCTCCATCAAGGAGACCTGGAACAAAACAAGACAGGTTTCTTAGTCCACAATTTTTGTGTCCTCAGTGTCATTGCTTGGTTTGGTTTGTTTTGTTTTATGGTATATCAACCTCAATGGATTATTTAATGCCGACAAGATTTTTAGGATAGGTCTGTGTCTGTATCAGGTTTCATTGATGTATTTTTGTGTTGTATCCTTAAAGAGGTTACAAACAAAGGTGGTACTTGAGTGAAGGAACAGTAACATGCAATTAGATGAAAGAAGAGAGGTTTATTGTAAAAGAAAATACACTACTGAAAGACAGGGAATCGGTGGCAGGCTAGTAATTCCTGAAGCAAGGATATTTGCCAACCACCCCATGCGGTCAGATGTAGTACAAGGCCAAATTTAACGTAGGGTATCTGAGTCCATAGGCTAGGGCAAAAATTCCCTGTAAACCCTGTAAAAAAACAGGGTCAGTTAGCTGTCTACCACCCCAGATGAGACTCTGCCCTTTGGCATAGCCTTGTCTGGGTTCCTCTCTCCCCGAAGACAGACAGTTCAACTAGCTTAGCTGGAGATGAATCTCCAACTAATTCCTGAAGCAAGCCCCCAGGTATATCCTGTGCTCACTATATATATATCTATTTATATAGTCAGTCCACATAGGCGATAGGGAGTGAGGAATGTTCCATTACAACATTTTGTAAAGAGGGTTTTTGTTGAGAGTCAAATGTATTGCTGGTAATTTTTTTTTTTTTTCCAAAAATATATTGCTGGTATTTTTACTATAAAAGTCTATTTCCATACTTTCATAGTGCTTTATCCCCAGTTTGCAGTTTAACTATTTGCCCATAGCTGGGATTCTAAAAAGTGTTACCACTCCAGGTCAGGTTGGACCAGGGAACAACAGTAATTAAGTAGTGGTTCTACGTTTCTGAAAACCTTGTGATCAGGCCTTGCTGCCAGATGTAGGTTATCATCATACCCAGAGTATCATTATCATTGTGTGCACTCAAGTATGAGAAAGAACTGTGTATGATCTATGAAATGGAAGAAGAGAATACTTGTGGTGATAAGCAAACAAGACTGTTCTTTTGCAGGTTTTCATTAGTCTAAGGACCAAACAAAAATGATCTCTTTTCTGTTCCATATAACAATCTGTTTAAATAAGTAAACAGTATTTTCTGTTTATGTCCACAAGTGTACAGAACAGCTTCATGTCATATTTCATAAGATAAGTTTCTTAAAAGTACTATACATGCAAAGGATGTTACTTTTTACTTACATTACTTGTAAATCTCAAATTCAGCAAATGCATGATGACCCGGATTCATACACAGAAAGTGAATGTTTCTCTGCAAATTATTGACTGGAAACTGATTACAAACTAAAAATCAGCTTTGTACAGAGCCAACTTCTCATGAACAGGTAAGGTGCATATGGATTGATTATTGGATCCATGTTTTCAGGAGGTGGAGAGGAATCTATACTTTACAAGGTCATTTCTCAGGAATCAGTGCAGGTAGATAACTCAGGATTTTATAAAGAAAAGAGACACAGGAGAAGCTTTGCAATTAAATCAAGAGTAGTTATATGAGGTTACAAACACACATGTGACCTCTGCAACAGAAATTGTCACTCCTGCATCAGCCTCTACAGTCAAAGATGCTGATGCTCCAGCCAAGCAGACAACTAGGATGCTACCCATAGCCAACCATGATTGATGGAGGCCTACAAGTTCAGAACCTGTTTAAGCAATCAAACTATGCAGATGTAAACAGATATTCTCTCATCAGCTTACTCAGTTGTCAATGAGATCACACTGGATGAGCTTATATACTGTGTGACTCTTGTACTCTATGTCATCTCAGTTCTACCCTTTTTCTATTGCATATTAATGATCTGCCTAAGTGCATACTCTGTTAGTGAGTATGTATGTGGATGATACAACAATTTATAGATTCACCTCCAAATATCTGGAAGGCCAGAACAAAGCAGCTCATCATTCCTCTGACCCCACCCAGGTGTCTCAATGGGAAAGCATTGGCTTGTAAAATTCAATATGGCCAAAACTAAATTAGTAACATTTCACTACAACTGAGCAAACTCATTGATGGGTCTTCTTTCAAGGAGGACACTTTTCTTGAATGTCTATTAGGACACAAGCACTCACCCCCACCCCAACCTCGATTAGAACTTGTATATCCAATCTATTACTAAAGATGCTGGAAAATTGGCCAGTTCATGGTACCACTCCAGTAAGTATCTGACTTCCCTCTCTATATCCTATATTTACAAAAGCTGGATCTGACCAGAAATGGAGTATATACGAAGTTACCCAGTTCAATGGAGCTCCACAGTCGTGTGGGTGATGAATTATTTTCCACCCTACAAACATTTCAAGCTTCTTACTACTCTGTTGTTATTTCTATGGCATGTCTTTTGATGAGCTATATTCCTTGGTCCCAACATCCCTTAGCTTACCTGCCATGCCATGTACACAAGAATGTATCATCTTCATGCCCTTCATATTCCATTAATAAAGAGGAAGTTCTACTTGGACAGCTTCTTTCCAAGAACCACTGCTTTGTGTAATAGAATTCCAGCAAGATTTTTCTCTATCACTATAATGTTGACCTCTTCGAGTCTAGGGTTAATGGTAATCTTTCCTGCATATACCCATGAATTTCACTTCTTACTCTTTCTTACACTTATACAACACCACAGAGTGACCTTTTGAATGTCACATTTGGCTGATCGGTCAGCTAGTTCCTTCAGTGGAGGTTGAACTCCCTAAGACTTCTGGGTTTTATGAAAAGAGATTTGGGTGGCGAGGGGATGAGGTAATTCTGAAAGTGGACTTTGCAGATTGTTTTGAAAAGTGGAATAAGTGCTGTTCTAAGAGCATTAAGGGCAAACAGGAATACTTTGCTGAAGGGGGACTAAAGTGCTGTTACTTTAGGTTGAGTAACTTTTCATTAATATTCAGGAATTAAATCATTTTCAGACATGCCTAAGAAAATGTTAGGATTTTTAAAAAAATGATGAAAATAAAAAAGCAAAGGAAAGACTTCAATTGAATCCATATCAGAAAAGGTCATTTTATATTGTTTTTGTGACTTGACTATGGAAGTAACAGCTTTTTGCTGCTACTGCCTAACCAGGTAGTCATGAAAGAGTGGATAGTCCAAATTCTCTTCACCTTCAATCATCCTGACATGCCAGTGAGGAGAGTTTTTGTCAATGTGCTTGGCAGTAAAAGGGAGATCAGGGACAAAGATTCATGCCTTTTACAATGCTATTAACATAGACAGTCTCAGCCAGAACTCAACATTTGTTTGTCAATTCTGTGTTTTTCTTTTATGCAGGTAACTGTAACTTCACCACCAACACATCTCCAGAGAAAATAGATACAAAAAATTGCTAGATGAAGCAAATGTGTGACACAAGGTCATATCCATGGAGTAAAAAAAAAAATTATAGCAGATACTTATGTATCCATGTATAGTTAGAAGAAATACACTTATTGAAGTATGTGCACATTATCTTAAATTTACTTTATACACAATGAGGAAAGAGGATCTGGAGAATTTGAAACTCACAGGAGATAATGAAGACAAGAAAAGCAAAGGGAAACAGTGCAGAATATATTTAAGTTTCTATGAATGGTTGGCAGAACAAGATCAAAGGGGTATGGTAAATAGTCAAAACTTATTTAGAACAACAAAAGATAGGAAGTTGTGGTGACCCATGATAGCCATTTCCTGAAAGCATATAGTAAATAAGAGAACAAGTAATTTATCCACATGCATTTGATAAAGTATGTGAAAAACAACTGTTAGGTAAGCTTGATTTATTTAGAAAGGATATAAGAATAATCCAGAACTGGGAGCAAACATCCTTCATGCAGATAGAAAATAAATTCAGTAAATATACAAAAATAGATGATGATGATGTCTTCTCACTTGGCCTAGTCGACCTTCACAGTGAAACAAGTCTGAAAGAATTAGAGGCCTTACTAGGATTCATTATTGGTGGCCACAATCTTAACAATATAAGATATGCAAATGACACAGAGTTAATAGCAGTCATGGAAAGGAAACTGCAGGAACATCAGTTCTTCTCTAATAAAGGAAAGTGAGAAGAAAGGAGTAAATTCTAAGAAGAAAGAATGAATGGTTGTCAGCCAAAAAAAAAAAACAACAACAAAAAAAAAAAAAAAACAGCCCAACATGTATATTACAAATTGGAGATGACAAAATCAAACAAAATTAAATTTAAATATTTGGAAAGTGTTTTAACATAGGACAGAAAACGTGAAACCAAAATCTGAATGAATATTCAGATAGCAAAAGATGCCTTTCAAAAGCTAAGCAAAGTATTAAGAAACAGCAAAACCTCATGAGAAACCGAGAAAAGAGTACTTAAATGTTATATAATAATTGTCTCTCGACATTGCAGTGAATGCTGGTCAATTTCCTCAAAGATGAAGAAGTGATGTGAGGCAACAGTAATGTGGCTCTACAAAAGAACATAGTTTGTGTAAATGGTTGGCAGAACAGGGTTTAGGAGAGAGCTACAAAGGACAGGAAATTGTGGAGAGCCATGATCACCCATATCTTGAAGGGATATGGTGCATAGAAGAAGGAGTTTGTGTAAATGTTTGGCAAAACTGGGATTAGGAGAGATAAAGCAACACACTTTATTAAGAGCTATAAAGGACAGGAAATTGTGGAGAGCCATGATTACCCATGTCCTAAAGATACATGTTACATGGAAGGATTATGTATATAACCACTGATTTTATAAATCTTACATATATAAGCAAAGATATAACTCACACTGTAAAACTTATGTAAAAAGAAATTCTCTAAATCCCAAATTAGAATATGAACTAAATCCTTTAATAAATTATTGTTATTATTATTAATAATAATAGATTAACTCATTTGCCAAATAATAATAAAATAAAAATATCAAGTAAATGCCTAACTAAATCTAAATTTAAGTAAAAATTCTAGAATACAAAAAAAAAAAAACTTATTCCTTGGTTTAAAACTTGACAAGTCTTCCAAAAGTTTTAAAAGTATAAAGACTGTTTCCTGAGGAAAACACCTGCCCAGGTGAAATAAATTACATTGCTTCTGTGATTTTCCTCACTCTCATATAACTATTCTGATCCTAGAAATCATTCTCTGCCAGCTATCTCATGTCTGTGAGAGATGGTAATTCCAGACACATCGTGTTGGATGATAAATCATTGTCCAGAAGTTAAGTAAACCCATTGGTGATACTTGGTGATTGTTAATTAGAAGCCACAACAAATCTGGACAGGTGATAAATCAGAGAAAGAGGGAAGGCACCCAACCTCCTTTATAAACCAATCATTGCCAACCTGATAGAGCAAGAGGCACTTACTTTTGGTTTTACATTAATTATTAAAACACAAAGATGCAGATCAAATATTTTCAGGTTCTGTTGGATGGGTAAACATCTTAACTACAATTTCATCAAAGGTTTATGATTTATTAAGCTAAGCATGGCATAAGGGCATCATTACCCAGCACCCATGGAGACTGAATTCACTATGGTAGAATTCAAAAGATAATTCAAACCAAACCTTAACTCAATATTCAAAAATTTTCAACCACTTACATGCCAAAGATGGAATGCATTGTTATACCTAAGTTTGTTTCCTGAAGAAAGTGCTCTTTTATCCTTGTTTTAATGAAAAAGGACTAAAGTGAAAACTTCTATATGCTGTGTCCTTTCAGGGCATGGCTTTCCACGGCTTTCTATATCTCGTGTGTGGTTCTTAGTAGTTTTTCTCCCTTTGCTAAAGCCCCTGCTCTCTGTTCTGTTATCCATTTACATTAAGCTAGTCAAGTAAATGGCTCAATGTCTTCTATCTTTCTTGCCCTCAATATGCCCTGTGAGGGTTAAGTTTTCCAAGCCCTCCTTCCTCATTATGAATCCAAGAAATTTTACCTATCTCTTTCTGATTCTGAGTAGTGTTCTTTCTGTTGCCATTTTCCTTATAGCTTACTTGCACCATCCATGGAATTTTTAGTATCCTTCTGTATAGCCACATTCCTGCTGCCTATAGTTTTTTCACACATCCATAGGAAAATTGTCCAACATTCACTGCCGTATAAGAGGATGGATATCACAGAGCAATCCAGCACTCTTTTCTTTGTTCCTGATGAAATTTTCCATTTCTCAACACCTTGCTTAGTTTTTCGAATGCTTCTTTCACTAGACCAGTACATGATTGCATTTCAGTATTGCATTTTCCATCCTCTGTTAAAATGCTTCAGTGACATTAATAACCCCCTTTTCATTTTTTTTTTAAATGATCAGTCTACTGATGTAGCACAAAGGTTGAACAACAATTAAGAGTGAGAGGAACAAATGGGGAAAATGGATCTTTCTTTTGAGTTTACAACAGGTGCACCACCAATGGTTCGGCACTTCCTTTAACTATTTAAAATTCAACCCGACCTACAAATATCGGCTCCCAATGTTCCACCCTCCATAACCCACCCCATGTCATAATATATGACAGCATCATTGCAAATAATGCAGAAATTCATGCAAACAGTGATATTTTGAACACAAACAGTGAGTCTTTAATAGCTGATATTTATAGGGTGGGTTTGAGTGTGTTAATGATAAAGGGGCAAATTGCATTTCAGAAAATACATATTAAATATAACACACAAATATATCTGATCAAAACAAAGAAAAGAGTGTTGAACTGCTATGTAATACCAATGCTTCTATATGGTATTGAATGTGGGACAATTTCCTCAGTTGAAGAGAAGGTTTGACTAAGTCAACAGAAATGTGGTTGTACAGAAGAAAACTGAGAATTCCATGTACAGACTGTGTAAGCAGCCAGGAAGTCTGTCTATATTTCTGAGATGATGTATAGTAACTATTTACACTATTTATATTGTTTGGACTGTTGTCCTCATCTGTATTGCCATATTCACCTTTCAATATCTGTCTCTATTTCTCACATGAGGTATTGTAACTATTTACACTATTTACATTGTTCGGAATGTTGTCCTCATCTTTATTGCCATATTCACCTTCAACATCTGTCTCTATTTCTCAGATGAGGTATTGTAACTATTTACACTATTTACATTGTTCGGAATGTTGTCCTCATCTTTATTGCCATATTCACCTTCAACATCTGTCTCTATTTCTCAGATGAGGTATTGTAACTATTTACACTATTTACATTGTTTCTGTTGTCCTCATCTTTATTGCCATATTCACCTTCAACATCTGTCTCTATTTCTCAGATGATTTGTAACTATTTAACTATTTACATTGTTTGGACTGTTGTCCTCATCTTTATTACCATATTCACCTTCAACATCTGTCTCTATTTCTCAGATGAGGTATTAACTATAACTACACTATTTACATTGTTTGTTGTTCTCATGTTGTGTCCTATTTCATCTTTTATTTTACATTGTTCGGAATGTTGTCCTCATCCATATTCACCTTCAACATCTGTCTCTATTTCTCAGATGAGGTATTTGTCCTCATAATATTCTTCAACATTTCTCTTTTTCAGATGAGGCATTGTAACTTTTACATTGTTGTTTGGACTGTTGTCCTCATCTTTATTGCCATATTCACCTTCAACATCTGTCTATTTCAGATATTCACCACTATTTACATTGTTTGGACTGTTGTCCCATCTTTATTGCTATTCACGTTCAACATCTGTCTCTATTTCTCACATGATTGTAACTCTTTACACTATTTACATTGTTTGACTGTTGTCCTCATCTTTATTGCCATATTCACGTTCAACATCTGTCTCTATTTCTCAGATGAGGTATTGTAACTATTTACACTATTTACATTGTTTGGACTGTTGTCCTCATCTTTATTGCTATATTCACCTTCAACATCTGTCTCTATTTCTCAGATGAGGTAATGTAACTATTTACACTATTTACATTGTTTGGACTGTTGTCCTCATCTTTATTGCCATATTCACGTTCAACATCTGTCTCTATTTCTCAGATGAACTATTTACACTATTTACATTGTTTGGACTGTTGTCCCCATCTTTAATATTCAACTATTTCTCTATTTCTCAGATGAGGTATTGTAACACTATTTACATTGTTTGGACTGTTGTCCTCATCTTTATTGCCATATTCACCTTCAACATCTGTCTCTATTTCTCAGATGAGGTATTGTAACTATTTACACTATTTATATTATTCAGACTGTTGTTCTCATCTTAAAAGCAGTATACCACAGTGAATATCAGTCAAGCTACAATCTGTTGACCTGACAACGTCTATTCCAAGGAGTACTTTACTTCATAAGAATATAGTGTTGCTGATATGATTCCTATCTGTTTTGGATGTATCAGAGTTTTGAACTGAAACCAAAATAGCAATAGGTACGTCAATTTTGCAAAAAGGAATAAAAATAAAGGTGACAAATTTTGCATTGGAATTGCAATTATTATTTATAAACGGCAGGGCAACAATAAACTGTGGGAAAAGAACTTGATCTTTGCCAATACCTGTCACAATATTTGCAAGTTGGGGGGGGGTGAAATGGAACAGATTCTCAGTGATTTTACTGAATGACCCAGGAACATTAAGGTTATATGTCAGCCCATTTCAGGAAATATATACAGGAAAAAAACATCATTGAAACTGATCTTCATAAATGCCAAGATACAAATTGACTATTCTGGGTTCTGTTTGAAATTCAAGCAAATATCACCTGAAGAAGGCCGGAGCATACAATGGACGAAAAGTTCTGAATGTGACAATAAAGATAAGGACTGTCTATATTTCTGAGATGAGGTATTTATGTACACTATTTACATTATTCAGACTATTGTCCTCATCTTTGTCACCATATTTATTACAACGTTTCAGCCGTTGTACACTCCGGCCTTCTTCAGGTGGTTGGAATGTTGAACTGAACCCTTTATTTTGCTCACTGGGGTAGACTGTTCTAGTTCCATGTGCCATGTACACGACAGAAACGTTGTAATAAATATGGTGACAAAGATGAGGACAATAGTCCGAATAATGTAAATAAAGATAAGGAGAACCATCTCAACAATGTAATTCATATAAATAGGAGGAGAAAAGAGAGACACAAGGAAAGTAGAAACAGAAAAGGCAATTATACTCAGAATCAGAAAGAGAATCTGAAATTAGATGCATAATGAAGACAGAGGGCTTGAAGAATTTAAAACTCACAGGGCATATCAAAACAAAATAGACAGGTGGAGGCCACTGGCTACCTACCAAACAGACTTCTTTGAATTGATGGTGGAAGGAATGCAAAACATTAACAATACTAAGAAACAGAAATGATAGGAAGTTGTGAAGAGCCATAATCACTTACATCTTAAAGGGACATGTTACATAGAAGAAAAAAATTATTCTTCAAGTATTTACTTCCCCATTTTCCTTACATACTCAAAGTATTAAAGGTGTTTTGGGAGTTTTGTTTAGCAGCATATCCACTCCAATGTATACTCTGCCATAATATATGACATCATTGCAGATAACACAGGAAGTCATGCAAACAGTGAAACTTTGACCAAAAACAGTGTGACTTTGACAGCCAAGGTGGGTTTGAACATGTTGAATGCTAAAGGGTTAATCTGGACAAAATTACAAGCAAGCATTTGAATTTCATGCAATTGCCAAATTAATTCATCAGAAAGCCACAGGTGACATTGCAATTAATAATAGTTCAATAGAAGTTTCTAACAGTCAATGATGCTGTAGGGATACGAGACCTGCATAAATTGTTATTATGTGACTTCTCATTGGTCCAGCAAAAGTGGATAATCCAACACAATTCTGGAACCAAGGGTGCTGGGAAAACCATGCTGTACTCATACAGAACAACACCTGAGGGATAAAGCAGTGAGAGGAGTGGCAGCAAATCTTATATCTAAAATATTTTGCTTACTTTCAATTACCTACCCTCAATCACATATGGATGATAAGGCAAATGCAAAAGTATAGAACTAATATTTTTTTTTAATCATTAAACCTCAAGCAAGGTCATGATGCCACTGGAATGCAGGAGCTTATAAGAGGTAAAAGAGAATGGGAAAAATTTATTTGAGGAGAAGAGAGGAAAGGACAATGAAGGAACAGGGTTCAGGAAGACAGAAGATGGCAATTGACATTGCATTTAAATTTTTGAAGATTGTAGGTGGCAGGAAAGCAAGAAATTGGAAGGGATTTCCAGAGGTGAGAAGCGAAAGAAAAGAAATTATTAGAATAGAACATAGGGTTGCATCTAGCTAGTTCAACAGTAAAATGGTGAGACCTAATTGCCAATCTAGTAGCATGCTTAAATTCATGCAGTTGAGGCACTAAGGAAAAGAGATCATTAGAACAATTGCCATGAGATATTTGTAGAGAAGGTCAGTGAGAAAGTGACTGAAGTCAAGATGACAGGTCAGCATTGATTACATTAAAGACCCTTCTTTTAATTTTGTGAAGAATCTCGAGATATACAACAGGAACACCAGAGCATATATGGTGGCAATATTCAATGCACAGACAGATTTATAAATGTGGAAGATGGATTCTGGTGTGAAAAATTGTCTTGCGAGACTTCCCTAGCAGTAGACATATCATTTGATTCGATATAGTCAATCCACTTTATATCAGCGGAAAAATGTGAGCCCAAGAAGGCATAGAGTGTTGCTCCCCTGGAGGTTAGTATCTGCCATGCCGATGGCAGGCAAAACAGATTCTCTGTGGTGATTAAATCAAAGTAGTTTTGTTTTGGAGAAGTTTTAAGTTTATACTAATTCATGACTTTGCATTTAAATAATATCTAAACAATTACTTGTATAACAGATGACAATGTGTGATAGAAACCTGAAGACACATAAAAATGGTAAAAGAGGCCATTATAAAAATAAAAGAGTGTCTGGTTAATGACATATCTATTCTTTATAAGTCCTTTAAGGCTGAAATTTAATTTTCTTGGGACCTTGGAAGTAATAAAATTATCTTATTATGCTTTCACAATTGAATACATGGTAAATGATACTCAGCTTTTGTGCATATGCATGTTTGTGTGGGAATAATTATTAGAGGTGGTGATGTGTGTATTATTCTGTAGGTTTGTTTAAGTTATATCTTGGAAGACAGTTTGATTTAAGAAATTGTAGGATATTATATGGATTAATGACATGAAAGTGTTTGGTAGTATTTTAAACCGATTTGAGTGAAGTCACTACAGTTTGTTAGTATATGTGTATTGTTGGTAATTTTACTATAAATATGTATTCTTGATAATATTTTTTATATAAAAATGTATTTTTATATTTTCATGGTGTTTGTTTAAGGCATCATTATTTGTCCATAGCAAAGTGGATCTAGGAACAACTGAAATTAAGAGGTGGTTCCATGCTCCACAAAACCTCCAATCTCCTGATCAGAGTTCATTGTCATACCCAGAACTACAGAAACAAAGAAGAAAGTGATGTACAATTATATAATATCTAATCTACTACAGAGCAGTGAATGAGACATGAAATTACAGCTATGACATTGTTCTGATGAATTTTGAGAAAGCCAAGGAGAAAACATGAGAATGTTTTAAAGAGAATAGAAGCTAAAAAGAAACTGTTGTTTGCAATCATCAATTTTTGGCACCCGTAATCAAGAAAGAAAACTTTGAAGTCAAGAGAAGCAAGGGCAAAGTATAGTGAAGTCTACCCAAGTGGAGAAAGAAATAGAGCAACAAAAGACAGAAAGTTGTGGAGAGATATGATTAGACATGTCTTGGAAGGACATGACAAAAGGAAAGATGGTTTTAGTTATCAGATAATCTATGTGAAGTGCAATTTTTATGCAAAGATTTCAGATTTGTTTATTTTTCATGAAAGAGGAGGAGTGTGAAAAAGCCAAAAGAGAATGAGAGTAGAAATTACAGAATAAGGGAAAAAGAGGGCAGATAAATGCATGGGGAAAAAATGGGGGCAGGACAGAGTTGGGAAAAGAGCAAAGATTTGAAAAAGTGGAGGAGAGAGAGAACATATATAATATTGGCAGCTAAAGCATAAGAGATGAAGAAGGAGTGGGGAAAGGAGAAGAAAGAGATGGGAGGAAGAGCAAAGAGATGAGAGAGAGAGAGACAGGAGGAAGAACAAAGACATGAGAGAGAGAGGGGAAGAAGAGCAAAAGCAAGAGAGAGAGGAGGACAGCAAAAGCATGAGAGAGAAAGAGAAGGACAGCAAAAGCATGAGAGAGAAAGGGAAGGACAGCAAAAGCATGAGAGAGAAAGGGAAGGACAGCAAAAGCATGAGAAAGAAAGAGAAGGACAGCAAAAGCATGAGAGAGAAAGAGAAGGACAGCAAAAGCATGAGAGAGAAAGGGAAGGACAGCAAAAGCATGAGAAAGAAAGAGAAGGACAGCAAAAGCAGGAGAGAGAAAGGGAAGGACAGCAAAAAGCATGACAGAAAAAGGACAGCAAAAGCATGAGAGAGAAAGAAGGACAGCAAAAGCATGAGAGAGAAAGAGAAGGACAGCAAAAGCATGAGAGAGAAAGGGAAGGACAGCAAAAGCATGAGAAAGAAAGAGAAGGACAGCAAAAAGCAGGAGAGAGAAAGGGGAAGGACAGAGAAAAGCATGAGAAAGAAAGAGAAGGACAAAAAGCATGAGAGAGAAAGGGAAGGACAGCAAAAAGCATGAGAGAGAAAGGAAAGGACAGCAAAAGCAGGAGAGAGAAAGGGAAGGACAGCAAAGCATGAGAAAGAAAGAGAAGGACAGCAAAAGCATGAGAGAGAAAGGAAGGACAGCAAAAGCAGGAGAGAGAAAGGAAGGACAAAAAAGCATGAGAGAGAAAGGGAAGGACAGCAAAAGCAGGAGAGAGAAAAGGGAAGGACAGCAAAAGCATGAGAAAGAAAGAGAAGGACAAAAAGCATGAGAGAGAAAGGGAAGGACAGCAAAAGCAGGAGAGAAAGAGAAGACAGAAAAAGACAGAAAAGAGAGACAGAGATGAGAAAGAAAGAAGGACAGCAAAAGCATGAGAAAGAAAGAGAAGGACAGGAGAGAAAGGAAGGACAGCAAAAGCATGACAGCAAAGGGAAGGACAGCAAAAAAGCAGGAGAGAGAAAGGGAAGGACAGCAAAAGCATGAGAAAGAAAGAGAAGGAAAGCAAAAGCATGAGAAAAGAAAGAGAAAAGGACAGGACAGCAAAAAGCATGAGAAAGAAAGAGAAGGACAGCAAAAGCATGAGAAAGAAAGAGAAGGACAGCAAAAGCATGAGAGAGAAAGAGAAGGACAGCAAAAACATGAGAGAGAGAAGCAAAGCAAATGCATTACAGTGGTGGAAAGAGAGCAAACAGATAAGAGAATATGGAAAGAGAGCAAAAGCATAAGTGTGAGATGATGGAAGAGCAAGAATTCTATTTCTCCCTTTATTATAATAGAACAAATGTATTTGGGAAAACAAAAAGGACCATGTTTTTCTCCAACTCAACTCTAATGAAATAAAATTTTTACCAAAGAAAACAGCAAATTGGAAAAAGGAGGCAATAACAATTTACAGTTAATTTTTAATTTTTTCATTTGTAAAATAAACAAAAATTATAAAATATAAAAGTAAAAAAAAAAAAACAACCCAAAAAACTTTGGTTTCATAGCATTGTTTTACTTAAAAAGGCCATTGACAAACAAACATGACATCTGATTGCTTTTGTAATTTATTAAGATAACAGTTTGCATCATGTGACAAATTCATTAAATATCTTTTTTTGCCTGTCAAAGATGGCTATGGCTATATCCTCCAATTTTTAGGGTAACACACAGGACTGTAAAGAAATTTTAGCAAAGCATTGAATTTATGACAGTGTCTCAAACACAGAAAATTTCAACAGGAATTATTAAAAAAACAAATTGTCAGCTAGAATATTGAATGTGAATGTAACTTCCGACGTCTTTGATATTTGGCCAAAATCAAAACAAGCATTTTTGCATGCATTACAAATTGATAAATTTCTAATACATCATCTGACCAATACTATGTTACATTTGCATGTAATTATGTTGATATCTCTGTGTGACAACGATACACAACTGGCTATGAAGTGAATGTTATTTGTGACATTTATATGCTGGCCTGTGAAATTAATGATTATGTTAACATGTCTGCCTGACAAAGCTTCACAACTGGCTCTTGAGATATTCCAAAGTGGATATAATTTGTGACATTTATATGCTGGCCTGTGAAATTAATGATTATGTTAACATGTCCACCTGACAAAGCTCCACAACTGGCTCTTGAGATATTCCAAAGTGGATATAATTTGTGACATTTATATGCTGGCCTGTGAAATTAATGATTATGTTAACATGTCTGCCTGACAAAGCTTTACAACTGGCTCTTGAGATATTCCAAAGTGGATATAATTTGTGACATTTATATGCTGGCCTGTGAAATTAATGATTATGTTAACATGTCTGCCTGACAAAGCTTTACAACTGGCTCTTGAGATATTCCAAAGTGGATATAATTTGTGACATTTATATGCTGGCCTGTGAAATTAATGATTATGTTAACATGTCTGCCTGACAAAGCTTTACAACTGGCTCTTGAGATATTCCAAAGTGGATATAATTTGTGACATTTATATGCTGGCCTGTGAAATTAATGATTATGTTAACATGTCTGCCTGACAAAGCTGCACAACTGGCTCTTGAGATATTCCAAAGTGATTTTATCATTTCTGGTTCAGACATCACATAGAAGCACTTTAGGTTTTTTCCTAGTAATAGTAATATTAGCTGTCTACTTTATAATGAAACATTCGTCATTCATTAACTGAACAGCCAGTGCTATACAATTTATAACTTTTTTCCCTTCATCGGTCATCAGGCTGAGATATAAGTGTTGTATAAGCTCTACAAACTACATTTTATCTCTCAATTGGGTTTCTGTTTTCAGACATAAGTAGAACTTAGTTGTGTCTTTGTCTTCAAGCACAGCACAACTGAAAATATTATTAAGAGGTGCCAGGTTTCAGGGAAACTGCTGTCTGCTTTAGTACCCTCTCTTAATGCACTGAAGAAGTGGGATTGTCAGTGCAAATGACATGCGGGGACTGGGCTATTTTTGGACATGGCCCAGGTACATACATTCTGGCCCCCATATTAAAATGACCTTGTGTTATGTTCTGCCAGCATTGGGTGCAATTAAATATTAAGTGTAGTATCTGCCTTTAAGCAGAAACTATATTTTATCTTTGAATTGTGTCTCTGTCATCATAGAAAACAACAAATATATGAGGAATGTCTGGTCACAGGGATTCCAACTCTGCAGCAGTACCTCCCTCATATGTAATATTAGCTGTTTCCTTATAGGGAAGCATTTGGCATTAATTGACTGAGCAGCTAGTGCTACTTGTTTTTCACTCCTTCGCCATCATGCTGGGATCAAGTGTAGTAGCTGTTCTCCTCATCTCTAATAGTAATATTAGTTGTTTTCTCATAAGGAATCATTTGGAATTCATTAGCCAGTATTACTGTTAGTCAAAATTTATAAAATTCGTCTCTTAAAACAATTTTTCAGGAAAATAAGTTTCTCCCGTCCTGTAACAGCTATTGCTCTTTCCAGTATTGATGGGGGTTTCTTCCTAACCTTTTGATTGAAGTAGCGTGGATTCTATCATTTTGATTATATCATCATTTTCTTTTTGAGTTACATATGCTATTCATTTTAGTTGTTGCTGTTTTTTGAAGTCCTCAAGTGATGAGGTTTCTATTTGGTAAAAGCAATGATTTCTCAATGGAGAAAATTTTTTCTATTTTTCAAATCAAGTAGTAGCTTTTAATAAAGAAAAAAGAAAAAAAAATCAATCTAAAACATTCTGTTTTTAAATATTTATTTTCTTAATCTATTAAATAGCTTAGGACAGCCAAGTGGACTTTATAATATCATGTCATCTTTTGAGTTTTCAGTTCAAAATGTCAAATACGTCATTCAATGCATTCACAAGAGAAAACAACCACTACCACCACCACTACAACTAATAATAACAAGAACGATTATCTTAATATGAATAAAACAAACAATAATATGCTTTGTTTATGACAGTAGTAATATTGTTATTCAGTTCTTCATGAAATACAAGATTTTTACAAACAGCAACACGAAAATCAAACATGTATAACAATTTAAATATCTGGGAAACGTTTTAGGAGAGGACAGAAAGTGCGACACTAAAGGCACATTGAGATAGCCAAAGATGCATTCCAAAAGTTAAGCAAAGTGTTAAGAAAAATTTCATTAGAAACATAGAAAAGACTGCTAAACTGTTATGTAATACAAGACCTCCTATATAGCAGTGAAGGCTGGACTATTCTTCTAAGATGAAGAAGAGACTTGAAGCACGAGAAATGTGATGATGAGAATACCGTGGACCAAAAATGCTAGCAAAAACAAAGTTTTAAGAGAAAATGGCAACAAAAAGGATCTTTATCCTTATCATCAAGGAGAGAGAGAGTTGAAATTTCTAGCGCAGATAATAAGGAAAGCGGGTATAGAAGTTTAAAGGTTGTGTGTTTGTGCGTATTTTAGGTATGTGCAAGTCCACATATGATAAACGAAGATGAAGTATACAAAAACTTCTACTAGATGTTTCTTCTTTTTTATGATGACTGTAGTGAAACAAAGTTCTTAATGTCTGTTGGTTATGTCTTTTCCCTTTGGTCCAGGAGTTAGGGTATAAGTATTGAAATTAATGATCAAGCACAAGTCAGCCTTGCACAAAAACTGGAACAACCAATGGAAGGTTTGTACATATTTCATTACTGGGAAATTTAAATATCATTATGAAATGCCAGTTTTCTTTTTCTTGGTCCAAAAATTAGTGTAAGTAAGCATAAGCATTGTTATAATGGTTGCACTCAATTCAGCCTTGCGCTGAGTTAGAACAACCAAAGAGGACTACTTCATAGGTGGAGGTTTTTGGAAGACACATGCAAGCTCCATGTGCTGGAAAGTGAAAAAGAGTTCATTTTTTCAGTGAACCAGAGAAACTAACATTCTCCAATAGAAATGTAATTACCATGTGGTTTGGCATCTTGGGGGCAAAGAGGATAAAGAGATTGAAACAGGAAAATGTTTGTCTATTTATAGACATAACCAATATCACCTAGTGGCATTTGATGACAACAAGTAGAGCAATCATATTTACAGTTCCTTTACTCTTAGCAACATGGGAAAATGTTTTGTTTTTATTATTCATTATTATTATTTCATTCATGTTATAGTGGAACACACCTATTCTATAGTTAATAGACTCTCCCACTCTAAGTAGGAGTAGTAAGAGTAACAAGTCAGTCGCTCAGTGGGTCAGTCAGTTGATGCCGGACAACCGTTAGTCAGATACTAAAGTATCAGTGACCACAACTAGATTTCTCTGCATCATTACCTATTATATCAAGTTCCTAACGTTTTGTACGTCGAACCTATTTTAGGACCGACTTAGTACAAATACAAGCCTCTACTGTGAAACCACTCCATAACAATTCATCAATTTTATTTCATTTCCTGAGAAAAGTTAGGAAAATGTGATACTCACAGGATAGTGAAAACAAGCGGGAGAGAGGAAAATAACACATAACCTACCTAGAAAGCTTGAATAAATGGATGGCAGAATAGGGATTAGGAGTGATAACAAAATGTCAAAATTTATTACAAGCTACAAAAGACAGGAAATTGGGAAGAGACATGATCGTCTACGTCACGAGGGGACATGGCACATAGAAGAAATATATTGTTATTATGTTCTCTTTATGAACTTTAAACCTTATCTTTCAGTCTAAAGTGGATAATAAATGAGGTCTAAATTACAGGAGAAACAGAAAACAAGTATTAAAATATGAAACACAAAAGATGCCTTAAAAAAACAAAGTTTCTGCTTTTTTTTTATCTAAGTTTTCATAACTGGCAATATTATCATTTTAAAAGTTTTAAATGAATATCTCTTTAAGAGATATGCCATTTTGCCATTATTAGTTATCAGGTTCGGCCATAGACACATCATTCAACAATATTTCTTAAATATGAAGATGAGTAAAAAAAAAAAAAAAAAAAAAAAAAGGTTAAAAATTAAAAAAAAAGTTTATGAAAAATAATAAACACAAGGATTTATAGAAAAGTAATAAAAGAAGCTGGAAATGTATTAAGCTTCCACAATATTGAATGTCATATGCCATGAAATAGTGGAAAAGGTATTTGTATTTAAAATCAAGATTTAGGTTACAAAACAAAAAGTAAAAAAGATCTTGGAAGGCAATCAACTTGGCATTTTGTCTGTTGGAAGAAAAGTGACGTTTGCAGATACTCAATTGTAGAGATTGCTTAAGGAAATAATTCTAGTTTGCAAAGCTGTCTTCATCTAAAGTGTAAAAATTGAAGAGTTATTAATATGTTTACTGCTACACAATGCACAATGCCTATTTGTGTCTTGTGGTATGTTGCTTCTTGTCTCTGATGTTTACCCATTCTACAAATCCCGTTTGAAACAATATAAGTGTGGCAAATAAAGAAAAACAGCAACCAGTGAGTAAATTCAAGCTCTCCCAGCTGGTATTTCAACCTTGAGTCGTTCCTTCTTGAGTTCTGTCTCAAAATCGCACTAACAGACTGTTCTTGCCGCCAACCGTGAACGTCACTCGAAGAACTCCCCGCACTGGGAAAAAGTAGTTGCTTTTATATTTGTCCATATACCCATAATCCCTTGTGTCTTCATGTGATCCCATAATTCATTGCGTCCATGTCCCATAATGCATTGCATCTTTATTGCATAAAAATGCAATGCAAGCCCCCCCTCATTCTTTTTACGTTATCTGGCCGAGGACGGATTACGGCAGAGCGATAAGTGCTTTTTTTTCCCTCATTTCAACTGCAGTACCTTTTACATGCTAAGCAAATATGGGCTCTGTTTTACGGGGACAAGGCAAGTCGCGACCAGTTGTGCTCGTCCCCCAGGTTCTGTCTCATGTCTGCCACAATAAGTGTTGCACCGCCTCTAACACAAGGAATTACAATCGTTCTCACTATATATAGTGCCAGTAATACCTACCTGGGATAAGCAGCAACAGTACTACAACTGCCTAGCTGAGTAGTACCCGTTCCCTACCTTTGTGTCTTTGATGTTAAATACACTTGTTCCTTAACCCAACTTTGACTTGATTTTCTTATTTTTACTATTGTGCCATGACACAACAATAAGTAAAGATGAAAATGTAGTAACTTTCATTGTCATTTGTACCTTTATCTGTGGAAGGTGTTTTTTTTTTTTTTATATAAAACAATGTGACCCACAAATGTATTACATAGAAGAATGGAAATGAAAAAGAAAAGAAAGAAAAAAAAAAAAAAAAAAAGCCCAGACAACCAACACGTTAGTCTCATTATTTATAGCTTAATAAATTTTATTTACCAAAATAAAGCATTAGTAGAGGTATTGATGTAATGGAATAACCTGTCACCCCCATGAGTGACTATACTATAGGTAGTAACTTCCTATAAGTATCTGTAAGTCAATAGACTACAGAGTCTAGCCGAAATCTTTTTCGGCTTGCTGGTCAAACTCTCTGCCCAAAGGCAAAGAGGAACCTGAGTGAGGCTCTGCCAAAGTAAATATTATGTAGCTGGAATCTTTTCCAGCTATGCTGGTTGAACTTCAGACAGAGAGGAACCCGGATGAAGTTCATATGTTTGGACAGAGAGTCTCATCAGGCAGACCTGATTCCGTTTATGTGGGGCCTACGGGGATTTTTTGGCTGAGCCTATGGGCTTGAGAACCCCACATTAAATTTGGCCTTGTGCCACTGATGACTGCACGGAGCAGTTGCTAGATACCATCTAACTGGAATCTGTTGAGTACGACTCAGACTTACGTGAGGACTACCGACCTTCCAATGGTAGCACTCACTACTGGATTGACTTGAAACAACCTTGTGCATAACTCTTACCTTTATTCTTATTGTATTGGTTATTACAATAAAACTTTACTTATTTTATCCACCTTGTTTTTCAAATATATATTCCTATTAGCATGAAATATAACAGTTATATAGTAATTTCTTGTGATAAAACCAGAAAAAATTTAGAAAGTATTATGAAAAGATTGAAATATTTAAATTAGGAATGAATATGTTAATATAATTAACTTTATTCATTTTTTTTTTTTAATCAATTCACTCCAAGCAAGGTAATAATGCTACTAAGACACAAGAGGCTACTGGAACTGAAAGAGAAGGAAGAGACTTTAGAAGAAACCAGAAACCCAATCCTAAAAAGGGATAAACCTCTAATTCTGTTCAAAAGACTGGAGAAAAGTATGTTTACCAAAATAATGCATGAGTAGTTTTTTATAGCAATTTCTTATGATAACACTAGCAAAAATACAGAAAGTATGATGAAAATGTTGGAATATCCAAAGTAGCAATGAATATATTAATATATTTAACTTTATTTACCAGAATACAGCATAAACTTTCAAATATTGCAATCTTTAATATTTACTCTAATGAAAAACACAGAGGTTACAAATATCCAGGCCTACAGTCAAATCTCACTGATAACAGCCCATCCTGTCCGATCACCGAAGTAGTGTCGAGCTATGTTAGTACTTCCATGTGGGACTGCTTGGAAACACTAGGTAAGCAACCTCCTACAATCCAAAATATGTTTCCGCTTTAAATAACCCATAAAGGGTTGATAATCCATAAAACAAATCAATCAATTAAATATCTAAAGTTGAAGTGAATGTATCAAAGTAGACTCTTTTATGATTGATTTGCTGTCATCGACTTTATGCAACATAAAGAGATGGTGAAAGGTTCTTCGCCCACCCTACTTCCCAAAATCTAACCGAAAGATCCAATATCAGAATTTTCTTTTATATGCTTTGCTGTTCAAAACCAGCAGGTTCATCTCCATTGTTATACTCATGTTTCAGCCATTGTACACTTATTCAGGGGTCTGAGTTTTTACTCAACACAAGAATTTCAAACCAAACTCTTTATTCAAACTATGTGGGTAGACTGTTCCCATTTGATTTTCTATGCTTAAGACATATTTTGTATCGGTACGCACTTGTCTAATTGACAACTGCGTTATTGAACCAAAGTATTTCAACACTACAAGACTGGGGATTGAACTCATAAATGTTAAGGAAATGTTTCAATTAATGTTTTAATCCACTGTGCTATGTGTCTCAGAAAATCTAGTGTTGAAATTCTCAATCCTTAATGTCTGTAGCAGTGGCGTAGCTAGAGTAAACATCACCCGGGGCGGTCCGCTCAAATGTCACCCCAATGACCCCGATTCCCCCTATGCTGAATGGTTAGCTGTAGCTAAATTTTCATAAATGCTCTACCTCTACTTTACTCTACTGACCGGTACGTTACTGTTTACATGTATGATCCAAGACAAAATCAAATACCACAAAATAATCAGTTCAAATCAAAAGCTGAAAACATTGCTATTTTTCCTACTCACAAATTTCCCGACAATTTATTAGAAAATTTCTGATGGGGGGAAAAAACTGGGGGGGTCATAAATTATTTCTGGGGAGTCATATGCCCATCTGCGAAACTGTGTCTCCACCACTATTTTCAGACTATTTTTGGCACCTTAGCCTGGTTGAAAAATTTTGTTGGTGGTGACATTGTGCCACCCCTCCTGTGCTGGCACCCGAGGCAGTCTGCACCACCCCCGCCCTGCCCCTTAGCTACACCACTGGTCTGTAGGCAGATGATAGGATTGGTAGAACTGTGAACAAATTGAATGTCACTGGAGAACACTAACTGATACAAAATATCCCCTGAAAATGGAATGAGAATTACCTATCCCTGGAGTCTAAATAAAAGGTTTAGCTCAAAATTCCAAGGAAGTTAACAAGTACAAAGACAGACACTAGAGGAAGACTGGAGAGTAGAAATGTCAAAATGTTATGAGGATAACAACCAAGATGAGGATGCTGGCCTGAATAGCAAAGAATATAATAATGGTATTTTTTCATCTCAAAGATTCCAACAAATATTGTTAGAATAACAGCCAAGAACCTCTTAATTGCTGTTGTTCCTAGGTCCACCTTAAAGCAGGGTGGTAGCACCCTAACAGGTGCTAGCTATGGGCAAATAGTGAACCCCCAAACAAAAACAAAACATTAAAATACATATTTATAGTAAAAATACCAGCAATACATTTAATCTGTAGTTGAAGGCATACAAATGCATTCAAATTGCCATATATACTTTTGTATCATGTGACTTTTGAAGACCTAATTTTAAAGGGGTGGCATCATACACGAAATATAAAATTAGTATATGTATTACTGGCCCTGTCTATGTCATTGACCAAACTATATATCCATTTACTGTAGTCAAATGACTTTCAAAATTAGGTGCTCAAAGGTCACATGATACGCAAGCATATACGGTATTAAAGAAACTGATAGAGGTTGATATGCTGCTAAAAAATATCAACCAAAAATAACAACCAAGATGAGGATGCTGGTCTAAATAGCAAAACATATAATTATGATGTGACATCTTCTATAAAATTCTGTCAAAAATTATCATAATTTTTTCTAATCCATTCTTGGTTGCCTTAATAATTACCCAGCATTCTTTACTATGGCAGATTAATTTAAGTTTTGATCTCTTTTTGTTTTTTTCTAAAATGATTGCCGACAAAATTTTTTAATGTTTTCTCCAGCTACCCAGAATGTCACTTTGCAAATGCAATCCAAGAGTTGCCATTCTTTGATGGTTTCAATCTTATTTACTGATGTATACCAATATCAAAGACTACTTGGCTGCCCAGAATGATTACCAAAAATCATAACTGAATCTGGAACCATGGAGAACAAACTGACATTTCTTATTTTTCAAAGTCACAAGAGTATTTATAACCAATGTCATTGTAGATGCTTCTATCAAAATGTATTGCACACAATCAAACCATAACTCGAAAAGAAGAGAAAAATATGAAGACACCTAAAGAAATGAGTTACCATATTTTTAGCAAGTTCAGGTGAATCACCTCATTTTCATTGCATGTTTTTATCACAAATCCGGCCCCCCATAATAAAAGCACTGTGCTTTCCTCAATGAATGTTGCATTCTGGGATAGTGAAATTTGCTTTGAGGAAGCATGCACTTCCATTCCAAAATATTTCATACCCATCAAGAAAACAGGTTTTCTTTATGCACTGTATCTCTGCAAGCAATCACAGCTCTCCACATTTTCTTGCCCTTTGTAGCTCTTAATAAATTTTGTCTTTTTGTTATTTTTCGTAAACCCTGTTCCGCCATCTATTTACTCAAGCTCTCTAAGTATATTATGTGTTGTCTTCCTTTGGCTCTCTTGCCTTCAATGTGTCCTGTGAGTATCAGGTTTTCCAAGCACTCTTTCCTCATTATATGTCTCAGAAATATCAACTGTCACTACCTGATGTTAAGTATAAGTTTCCATTTTCTCTAAAACTTGCTCACATATTTTTGGCCCATGGTATCTCAGCATGATTCTGTAGAACCATATTTCTATTGCTTCAAGTCATGTTTTCATCTTAGAGGAGATTGTCCAGCATTCACTGCCATATAGAAGGAGAGATATCACATCACAGTTTAGTACTCTATTCTTTGTTTCTAACAAGATTTTTCTGTTTCTTAATACTCTGCTTAACTTTTGGAATGCATCTTTGGTTACCCCAATGTGCCTTTTGGATTTCAGTGTCACACTTTCCAGGTCACCGTGATTAAAAATGTTCAATTGAGGAGGGAGAGACTTACTTTCTCATACAAGTCATATATGATACCTGTTTTTTTTTTTCTCTTTTTTTTTTTACAATGGTGTTCACCCTGTAAAAAGCCCAGGAGACCCTCAAGGTAGAGGGTTACAGAGTAAGGGGCACAGTTTATGTTGATATATGGGGAAGATAAGCTGCTTGTGTGGAACTTACATCTCACCAATGGAATACAAAGGGAATTAGGGTTGTTTGTTACGTGTATATAATGGTGGATCTTGGCCATGAAGATTAGAATTGGTGGAACTAAGGAATGTTGATCATTTGAGCACTTTCCATGGAAATAATGATATAGCAGCGAGAAGCTTGTGACATTTTATTGTGTGTGTGTGGGGGGGAATTTCTCATCTTTTACTTTCTTTTATATTTCTCTCCCTCTTTTTTGGGGGTACCTATCCATCAAGAATAGAAGTCCATTTACACTATAGAAACACCAACCACCAAAAAGAATCAACTGCTACAAATTCTTTAAATCCAGCTACTTGAGAGAAAAGGAAATAATACTATATAAAATGTTAATTCAATTATAAAATATATATATATATATATATATATACACACACATACATAAAAAATGTGTATATATATATATATATAAAAATGTGTATGTATGTGTGTGTGTGTGTGTATATATATATATATATATAAAATGTGTATGTATGTGTGTGTGTGTGTGTATATATATATATATAAGTGATAGAGCTAACATATTTAGTGCCATCAATCCAACTAAATAATATTATATATATATATATATATATATATACACACACACAAATATATGTATACAGACACATCAATTAAAATAGAAATAAATCAAACAATTATGATAAAAAAGCGAAGAGTTTATAAATTACTTGCAAGTAGAATCATACCTTAACTCATAAGGTATTCTCAAAAATAAAATTTGCCATTGTCACAACTGGAGAATGGAGGTAAGAACAACAAAAACAAGGGAACTCATTCAAACTAACTGCAAATACTTATTTACTTTATATTCAAACTCTAGTGTTAATCTTTGCTATTGTTATCCTGTTTTGTCTGTTATGCTCTCTGGCTTTCATCAGGTGTATATCAATCTGGATAACCTAAAAGGAATTCTGAACTGAATCTTACCCACCTGATGAAGGGCAGGTGGACACAACAGCTGAAATGTTAAGATAACAAAAAAAGATAATATAAATAGTTTAAATAATAACTCCTCCTAAGAAATTCAGACCAAAATACTTGTTTTAAAAAGAAAGTCCTGTCCCTATAAATAGAAAAAAAAGTCAAAGCACTCTTATATTAAGCATATTCTATGTGTAGTAACAAAAAAATAGTATGGTTGGATCAAAACTGTAATTACTTTAATCTTTGTTATAGTAATTATCATAATATTAAATAGATATATTTTATATATTAAAATATAAAATAACATATTTTAATAATATCTATAATAAACACAAGTACACATCAGACCAGCTGCAATCTTCAGCTGAGCGCCATGCTTCAGCAAAGTTTTGGCCCATTAAGCTCAGACCTCTCCACACACTGGGCCACCGTGTGGAGAGGTACTGAGCTTAATGGGCTGAAACTATAATATCGTAATATATATTTTTACTAACATATATTGGTATGATTGATGAATTGTCATCTAAATTACTAGAAAATGAAAATATCACTGACATCTCATTTTAACAGATATATTTACAAAAAATTACACAAAAATATCTTGAAATACTAAAGATTAAATTTATTCAATAAAATTGCTATAGACTTCAACCATGGTCTCCAAGCAACTTCAGAATCTTCTGCAACCATTCTGGACATTCTCCTTGTTTAAGTTGGTGAATGCTATCATAATCTTTGCCTTCAGTTCATTTTTGGTATTATAAGGAGTTTTGTTGGTCTCTTGCTCAACTGTGCATCACATAATAATCAAGGGGGTTCCAGTCTGGGGAGCTAGATGGCCAGATGTAAGGGGTGACATGGTTGCAGAAATTGTCTGACAGGCATGACTAGGTTCTCCTGCGTGTGTGGCATGGTTCAGAGTCCTGTTGCCAGACATGGAGTTTTCTAGCAGCCACCCTCTTGACCAAGGGCAGCACTACCTCCTCAAGGCACTTAATGTAGGTCTCTGTGCTGTGGGAAGATGAATGGAGGCATAACATTGCCATCACTAGTGATCCACTCCAAACACTATGATGCTGACTGGATATTTGGTTTTCATCATTCTTGGTACAACTTTTGGGGACACAACAAGCCAACCGTTCTTTGTATTGACTATCTTACCCTATCTTTGCGACACACCAAAGGACGTTCTGTTGGAGGGGATGCTTGAGTTTGTTTAAAAGCTTTGTAGCACAGCCTTTCCTCTTGTTCCTCATGGCTTGGGATAAAAATTGGTCCCGAATGCACTACCTGCCAGCTAAGAAACTTGGTCACTTCTGTGTCCCTAGCTATGAACCTGGTTGACTTGGAGGGATTGTTGTCAATCATGGACTGATCTCAGAATGACCAGAGTGAGTTTTTCAAGCTCCCATACCTTCGTAATCATGATTAGACTTATCAAACTCTTTCTGAATCCTATGTCCTGTCCTCAGATTGAAACCCAAACATTCTGAAATGTTTGTAAAATCATAATGAATCTTTGGATGTGTGTGTGTGTGTGTATATATATATATATATATATATATATATATATAACGTCATCCACAGAGACTGTTTCGCTGTTTCACAGCTCATCAGTTTGGCTAGACATCCGGTTGCCTCTAGCTAGGATCAAAACCTGACCGAATTGGTGTCAGTCGGAGATTCTACCACTAAGCCGTCGGTGGATTTTAGCATATTTATTTTCGGTGGATTTTAGCATATTTATTTTTATATACAATGAACATATTTCTAGAAAACTGCAACTCAAAATGCTAACAATTGAGGAAAAAAAGAGAAAAGGAAAAAAGATTAAGGAGTGAGTGTAAAGTGAAAAAAGGAAAAATAATCACAACATTCTACATGTACACACATATGTGCATACATGCGAATGCATACACGTATGCAAGCATACATACACTACTGAAAAAAAAAATTGCACCAAAACACCAGTGAATATAAGAAAGAAAAATTGAGACATATGAGCAGTTAATTACTGAAGCCCCTGAAGAGTGGAAAGAGTAATTCCTGGAGGGTCCATCTATGAAACTCTGGAGTCTGGATGCTGAAGGTAACATTAATCAGCTAAGTGACAAATCTTTTACTTATATTAATTATATATATATATGTATGTATGTTCAAAGTTTCATTGTTCTACCCACTCATTTTATTTCATTGTGCCTGATGAGTTGGTAGAACAATGAAACTTTATGTTGTACTTTGAACATAGGTGTATGTATACTTATTAATATTTACTTCTTAGCTCTGTCTAACCACATTGAGCACTGTTTTGTTTACACCTTAAATTAAATTGAGAAACTACTTATTTGCTTACCCATGTATGCATGCTAACATATATATGGTTGCTAATATCTAGTTATTTGATTTATCCACTTTGATATATACATACATGCATATGATGGATTCTCCTGTCAAGTTTGACATATGATGTTCTGATGACCACAAACTAATTATCTGCATGCATATGAGAGGCTGAATTTTGAGACTGGCTCGAGAATTGCACAAAAGACCACAAGCAGTACAGGAGAATGAATCGTATCCAAGTACAGCAGAAACAGTGTTAGATGTTTTATTTTGCTTTCTTGTTTCATGTAGTCAACTGATGGTTACTTCTCAGTGCAGCTATATCAATGTTGTACTTCTTTAGCTCCAATGCGACCAGAGCTGTTTTTCTTTCTGGTGCTGTGTTGTTGTCCTGGAGAGTTCATACATTCCAAGTGCCAAGATAAAGTTGATGTTGTTTTGTAGATTTTTTCACAGTAGCCGGATATGTGTGGAACTAATTAGATGTACTTGTCAGAAAACCAACACAATGATTTGTTTCAAGTGGTGAAGGCTTGTGCTGGACCATCCACACTTTTTGGATCTGTCGATAAAAAAGTAATGGTGCAAAAGACTTGCCACGAAACTCCGAACGACAATCTTCACATGTTATCATGGAGTTTAACCTCTCCGGATCAGAGTCAATACCAGCCAGTACATGCCCCTTGGCAGATACATGCTATATAATGACCAGGTTAAGCTGTCATGAGTTTTCCTTCACATCTGAAGTCTTTTTATCGTGAAACCAAGACTAAAAGGATTGCTAACCAAAGCTCAGAGAGACTCCTTTCACCTCATCAAGGGAAAGCTAGCCCATGCCAGTACTCAACCTGATACTTTACATAGCTTCGTGGGAACACACACACACACACATTTTATATATATATATATATATATATATATATATATATATATATAGTGTTTAGACATATGTTGACTAGTTTTTGAAAAACAAATCGTCATATGTCTAAATTATTTAACCAAATCTGTTTGAAAAATATATATATATATATATATATATTTATATATATATATATATATATATAAATAAAAAGAAAGAACAGTAAGATATAAAATCCGTGTTCTTATAGATATTTTATTTTACAAAATAGTGCTCAATGTAAATTTACAGAGCATTAATATTATAAATATATATAACCATATTTTAAATCAATTAATTTATAATATATATATATATATATATATATATATATATATATAGGTGTGTGGAAAGTTCCCAACAAAGAAATTGGTGAATCATCATTCTCTATGTATTAGAATCTCCTGATAACATGGAAGAAATAAAATATTCCCTTATTTTAAACTTGGCAAATAAACCACCATAATTCATGTCTTTTATGCGTCTGAGCTTGCAGATAAACAGATAGCAATGCTATAATTGCAGTGTGTTTATGAAATATCAAAAATTTAAATATGCCATTAATTTTTTATAGCACAGTTGGAGTTGTATGCATATAAAACTGATAAATGTGTCTGCCATTGAGCATGTGGTATGGTCCTGAAGAGTCTTGGGAAAAGAAAGTATCTGGCATTAGATGAAGAACTCAGACTATTCAGACAACTCCTACTTATTCTCACTATGTGCCTTCTGGACATTAGTGATCATGGCTCTTCACAATATCCTGTCATTTGGAGCTCTTAATGAATTTTGTCTTGTTGTCATCTTTCTTAAACCTTGCTCTGCTGTCTATTTATGCAAGCACACTAGGTAGCTTATGTGTTGTTTCCTCTTGCTTTCAATCTATCCTGTGAGTATCAAATTTTCCAAACAGTTTTTCCTCATTATATACCCTAGAAATTTCAACTATTTCTTCCTGATGTTAAGTATAAGGGTTCTTTTTGTTTGCATTTTTTCTAAAATTTTCTTGCTGTTTACATGTTTGGGCCATGGTATTCTCAGCATCCTTCTGTAGAATCACATTTTTCAAGACTTTTCTTTATCTTAGAGAAGATTGTGTAGCATTCAGTGTCATATAGTAAGACTGATATTACATAATCAGTTCAGTACAGTTTTCTTTCTTTCAAATCAAAGTTTTCTATTTCTTAATACTTTGCTTAACTTTTGGAAGGCGTCTTTCACAATTCCAATGTGTTTTGCATTTCAGTGTCGCACATATATATACATGTTGTTAAAAAACTTCTCAGATATTTAAATTGTTGTACTTGTTTAATTTTGGTATCTCCAATTTGTAATTTGCATGGTGTGTTGTTCCTTTTCCTAACAATCATACATTCTATCTTCTTGCAAATGATGCTTAGTCCTTTTTTCTTGCTTTTCTTTAATACTTTTTGTAGGAGTTCTTACAGTTTCCTTCCTGCATCTACTATCATATATTTTTAAGATTGTGACCACCAATATAGAATCCTGGTGGGATTTCTAATTCTTTCAGAATCAACTCACTGTATAGGTTGAATAAATCTTTGTCTTACACCCATTTCTCTATTTATATATTTATTGAATCCATTTTCTAACTGTATGCATGTGGTCGGCTGCCAGTATTGGTTCTGGATTATTCTAATTTCATTCCCAAATATGTCCTGGTTGCCAAGCAGCTTCAGCAGTTCTTTGTGACATACTTTATCAAACACTTTTACATAATCTATAAAATATACATTCTGAGCAAAAATATTGCATTCCTTGTTCCAGTGTTTCTAACGCACACACACACACACTGTTCTTATCCTATTTCTGATCTGATCCTGCTGCACAAACAGCATTACTGAAAACAACCAAAATTTTAGAATAAGTAGGTAAGTACTAAAGAGACTTGCTGTCTCATGAACCCTAAGGAGAGAAAGTAAATATTCCAATAATAAAAATGAGAGACAAAAAGAATTTCATTGGGGAATAGTAAATAACAAGTCTTTTTTCATCTTTTTTTTTACCCATCCTAAAAAGAAAAAAAAAGTGTTGGGAGGGTGGGGGGTTAGATAAATTAAAAAAAAAAAAAATTTCTCTTTCTCATGACCAAGCATAGAAAATATCAAACAAGTACACAGACAAAACCAATTCTATTGTGAAGCCATGAAAAGTTGAGCAGCTTTTTTTTTTTTTTTTGGTTTATATTTTTTGATATTTCAATAGTCTGTCTTCATTCAGAAACTGAAACACACAGAATAAAAAAAAAAATTGATGCATTTATTGAGTTTCCAAAGTTGTTCGATAAAGATGAGAAATGATTGCCATGGAAACAAAACATAAAATTTCTTAATGTATTAGAGAAAGTATAAAAGCAGGCTAATGACAATAAGTAACTGGGTCTCAACCAAAAAGAATTATAGGTAATGTCAATAATAAACAAGTGTGACTAATGAAAGAAGAGAGATGTCAACTGTCGTCATAACAGTATGAACAGAAGAAACAAATAAAATTAGAAAAGTACCAAATAATTACAAATAATAACAAGATGTAAAGACATCAAAAAAGAAAAAAATAAAGACATGAGGGAACAAAAGAGAAAACAACATCTGATGTTTTCACTGCTCATGTCTAACACTAGAGCATAGCTTGGGGAAATTTTGTGGTGAATGTTTTCAGAAATAAAGCAAATTATACATAGAATAAAAACTATCCCATTTGTCTCACTTAGCATAATTACTGACCACTGACAATGCCTTTTCTTCTCAATTTTCAATGCACTTTTATAGTAAAAACATTAGCAATGCATTTCCATTATATATATTTTATAGCCTCATTCTATCAGCAATGCTTATCTTAATTCCTGACCACTGACAATCCTTTTCTTCCTGGTTTTCAATGCATTTTTATAGTAAAAACATTAGCAATGCATTTCCATTATATATATTTTATAGCCTCATTCTATCACCAATGCATACATTAATTCTTGACCATTGGCAATCCCTTTCTTCCTGGTTTTATAGTAAAAAAAAAAAAAAAAAAGCAATGCATTTCCATTATACACAGAGTTGCCCTACTCTATCAGTAATTCATTCATAAACCAAAGCCAATCCCATTCTATCTGATTTTCAATACATTTTTATAGTAAAAAAAAAATATTAGTATTGCCTTTCCATTATGCATATAATGGTTTAATTCTGCTGCTAATGCTTGCATACATTCCTGACCATTTCTTCCTATTTTGATGTATTCCTACAGAAAAGTCATTAACAATTCATTTACTAATTACTAACACTATTCTATCATTAACACTTACAGTCGTTTCTAACCATATATTTCTGTAGTAAATACCAATATATTTAAGAAGTATTTAAAAAATATGTCATATCCCTTCTGGATGTAAATAATCATAGCTCTCTACAGATTCCTTCTTTTCTTTTGCCTTGATTACTCTTGGCAAAGATAATGAAGTAGTTTTCCATTGCCTTCTCTACAATTTGTATTGCCAATTGTCCTACTAGACTGCCATCTAAGGATCCTAGTCTATCCTATTATTTAACCCATAGCTGGGGTGAAGGGATGGATTCATATCTTTTTCCAAGGGAATTAGTGTAAATGTAGGATTTAATATATTAAAGAAACCGGGTTCAGGGCAATGAAATGTTATTGCACTGCCAATGCAATATTGCTTCCAGAAACAATATTGCATTTGCAGATTTTACAAGTTTGTAGTGATACAGGAAGCATCCTCTCAGGAGTTTGTTCCATGAAACAACAGTTCATGGGAAGAAAATTTTCAAATGAAATTTCCTCTTCAAACTAATGGAATATGAAGAGAATTGGTATAGCTTATAGTAATTCATTTTTATAAGTGTGATGATGTGTTTCTGCACAAGCTGTGATGACATCCAAGTTTGGCTGTATGCAAATACACTGGTGCTCGCTATGTCCAACAGATTCATCTCAATATTAAGACTGTGATCCATATGAACAAAGAATAACAGTAAATGCTTTTGAAAAGACTTGTTTGATCAGTGGGTAGAAAAAAAAAGATTTCTCATTTAAATAGCAATGTCTTTCTTCTGCTTCAAGAAAGTGAACTTCTTTTTTATTTGACTCCTCACTAAGTTCTGGCCATGGAAAACAGACTTCTACACACTCACTGCCTCTGACTGTTTCATTCACAGCTACTCCTTTCACTGACCGCTCATTATATGGATACTTTCCACCTACTTCTGTTCCACCATCCAGAAAGGGGAATCACTCACACAGCTTTTGGGTGGTCAGTTTTTTTTTAAAGGACTCTACTTTTATGGCTATCTAAAAGCACTAACAAAACTTTATGTTTATTAAAAGGTGGGCTGGAGACAGGATTCCTGAAAAATCCTGGTCATTAAATTGACTTAAAAGGAAGAGAATGTAGCTATTCATCTCAGGATGTGTGAGAAATCATCATTTTAACATTGAAATATAAACATAAGTTTTATTCTTTTCGCTTTTTAAAACAAAATGACTGAGCAGTCAATGACCAAGTGCACTCAATAAGTTGATCAAACAGAAAAAAAACTAAAATGACGAGTGAAACAAATAAACAAATTTAAATGACAAAATACCAGAGAGAAACAAGATGAAAATCCTGTTGCAAAAACTGACTGAATTTCACAAGTGGCCTTCTGAGTTAGAAGAAGTAACGGTGGCATTATGCTAACATTCATTTTCTTCTTCTTCTTCTCTTTCTAACCTGAATCAAAACTGACAGTGGCTCTTCATCCAACAATGTCTACTTGTCTTGGAAATGTCAAGGCAAATCAGTGCAATCAAGGCATTTTGTGAATTATCAAAATATCCCACTGTACAAGCAACTCTGAACTGACCAGTATGAAATCTTTTAAAAAAAATTTTGGTTAGATTGTGCAGAATGACAAGAAATGACAGAAGATTTTACCAAATAAATCCTCAGTTTAATTTATACTTCTAATTTTGGCACTGACTATGAGTTCAAGCAATACTAGATTGGCAGATAGGTCTCATTTTATTGCTGAAATTGCTTGTTGTAACCATGAGTCCTATGCTAACGGTTTCTTCTCTTGCACTTCTCACCTGTGGAACTCTCTTCAAACTTCTTGCTTCTGTCAACTATGATCTTCAAAAATTTAAATTTCTAATTTAGGTTCTTTTATTTTTTCATTTTACTAATCTCTAACCCAATACAAAGCCCATGAGTCACTCAAGATAGAGAGTTATTGATTGTGGTTGTTGCACGTAATAGGAGGTGGTAAGAAGTGTAGTTTAAGAGTATATATAGGTGCACAGCTGCTGTGCCCTACAGCTTTCTTAGGTACTTTATGATCTAGGTAATCATCAGGAAATTATAAACTGAACCCTTTATTTATTTTATGGGGATAAAGTGCTCTTGTTCCACTGACCATATCTAGGGTTATCTGATCTAGTTCTTATTTAGTACTGATCAGTTATTCCTCACCTCGTTTACAAAAATTGGACTAACAATTAACTGTGTCACAAAATTCTTGAACCAACGCTTTAATCCACTAGGCTATTTTACCCCATGGCTGTACATTGTGTTTTGGGACTGAGCAGAAATGGAGTGAGCAATATCAATTTATAATTTTATAAATCTATATTTGTGGTGCTCCTACTATATATTTTGAGATTCTTGACAAAATTCAAAGAAGGGTCTGTGATGCAATCGATCCTGACCTGGCATCTTGACTTCAGTTACTTTCTCACAAAGATAACATGGTTTCCCATTATCTTTTGTAGAAATATTTTCATGGCAATTGTTCTAATGAGCTTTCCTCCTTGGTGCCTCAACTGCATGAGTTTAGTCATGCTACTTGGCTGGCAACTAGGTCTCACCATTTTACTGTTGAATTAGCTACATATAACTGTATTATTTACATTGTTCGGCCTGTTGTTCTCATTTTTTTGGGAATGTTCCCAACATTTCAGCCGTTGTATGCTCTGGCCTTCTTCAGGTAATTAAAATTTTGAACTGAACCCTTAGATTGTTATAGTTCCATGAAATAAAAGGTTCATTTTGAAATTCCAATCACCTGAAGAAGGTCAGAGCATACAATGGCCAAAACATTGTGAACATGACAATGAAGATGAGGACAACAGTCTGAACAATGTAAATAATTACAATACCTCATCTCAGAAATATAGACAGATATATAACTGTATGTTCTACTCTAATAGTTTCTTTTGTCAAACTTCTCACCTGTGGAACTCCCTTTTGATTTCATTGAATCCCTGCTAGCTACAATCTGCAAAAAATTTAAATGCAACATCAACTGTCATCTTCTGTCTTCTTGAAGTCTGTTCTTTTATTGTCCTTTCTCCTCACTAAAGTCTTTTCATTCTCTTTCACTCCAAGTAACACCATGTGCTTGAAATAATTAAAAAAAATAAATAAATAAAAAAATATTGCTAAACATGGCCAGTGGAACAAGAACAATCTAACCCCAAGGAGTTTGTTTCAAAATTACTTGAAGGTTACCACGATGAATGAGCTGACACATTTTGAGAAAGATTAATCTGGCAGAAGACACAAATAGTGAGACACTCAAAATGAGACAGACTGCACCCCAATGTTTGTCTGCTCCCTACTCATCTACAATAGTTGACATTATTCTGGTCAGTTTATAAACTTGTAGGGTCAGTGTCGGAATCAATTAAGGGATCACTGGAGTCGGTAAAACTATACCAAATCTGACCAGTTGAATTTCCACTTTATGTAAAAAGTCTTACATTATAGAATTTTTATTTTTATTGTTAATTCTTTTACTGTATATTTTCTATTTCCTTTAAAAGAAATTCATCTCAACTTCTTTTTTAAAGTCATTTTATTTTTTTGTAGTTATTTTGCATTTGCAAAACTATATATGTAAAAAAAAATCTTACATTATAGAATTTTTATTTTTCTTATCTTTTACATCTGGTAAAAGATTATATTTCAATTTCTGTTATAAAGTAGTTTTATTTTTGTTCTTTACTTATTTCTTATTTGCAAATATAATATATATATATATATATATATATATATATATAAAAAGTCTTAGATTATAGCATTTTTATTTTTAGTGTTATTTCTTCTCTATCCTTTCAAAGATTTTGTCTCTAATTTTGTTAGAAAATATTGAAGAATGAATAGGTACAATATGTTTTGATATAGACCAGTTATAATGATATAGGCCTACTCAAGTTAGAAGCATTTATGAGATTTGAAGGCCATAATCACTTAATTACGTAAAGAGGAATCAGAGTCAAAGTGGAAGGTTTTGTGTTCTGACTCCACAGCCCTGCAGAAAGATAATGTTATTTGAGGGAGGGGAACACCAAAACATTTACACAAGTTCTGCTTTTTCAAATATTACTTCATTGTGTATGGATTAGTTTTAAAATGTTATATTAGCATATAATGTTTTCCACTGACATGAAATGGAATGATTATATTGTGTCAATTTCTAGGTCTGCTGCTAGGAAAGTTGGTTCACTGTTATACAAGACAATTTCTCTCAGCAGAATTTACCTTACACATTTATAAGTCTACCATTTGTCCATGCTTTGAATACTGATGTCACATCTGATCTGGTGCTTCTATTTAGAGATTCTTGATAAAATCTAAAGAAGAATCTGCAATGTTATTGGTCCTGACCTGGCATCTCAGCTTCAGTAACTTTCCCACTGCTGTAATGTAGCTTCCCTGTGCCTTTTCTATAAATACTTTCATGGTAATTGTTCTGACAAACTTTCCTCTTATCATCCCACCCACTACAGACAAATTGTACATATGGAGACTAGTTAGGACTTCCTAGAGACTCTGAGGTATTGTGGTGGCTGTAGTAAGAATAGAAAGTAAGAATGTCTTGTTTTGGTGCCAGGAATATTGTAGTTTTTTGGGGGGGGTCAATGTTTGTGATTAGCTAAGTTTAAGATAAGACAGATTAAAAACCAGCCTTCCCCCATCTCCCCATTTTGGCCTTGTGCCACATTTTGTATTATTACACAAAATAAATACTACTTCCCTCTATGGAAATATTCTCCAACACACAATAAGTCCTTGTGGCTTTATTGCTTTGCTTGGGATAAAATGATTAAAAAAAATCTTGATAACCTGTATTTCAGTTCATACCAACCGTACATGTTTGATAACAGATATAAGTGGGCGCTGAAAATTTACTTAGCTGGACCGACTTCTTGATGACAGTATTGTCTTGTTTAGCTATTCATTTTGTGAAATGAATTAAAAAAAAAAGAAAAAACAGAGCATTTTCTGCATTCAGTTAAAATCCCATTATTCACAGTCATTTTATTAACTTTGTTTTTCATTATTTATCCAGTAAAATAAGAACAGATACTACACTCTACAATTAACCAGGTCAAGAAGTGGCACAGAAATTGAACTGTATCTAATTCCTTTTATTGTGACAAAATCTTAATGTGTCAAATTACAAAATGCTTCTTTTTCAAAATGGTTAATAATACATTGAACAAAAGGATTTCACATTGTTGAAATCAGATTTTTCTGCTGACTAAATCAGCTAGTAACAAGCTTCACTAAACCATCATTAAATTTTCTTCTCCGCTACCCTATGGAACTGAAAGCATAATTTTATATTTCAAGTATTCAATCCATCTAATGAGAGAATCTGACATCACAGATCTGAAGAATATGAAGATGAGAAATTCTGGATTTTGGATTCCTATTTCCGGTGCTTTCAAAGTTCTAATTGGTATAAATGGCCTCATAATTATTTTGCAAATGCATTTCCAATGGGAGAAAAGGAGAGCATAGAATTTTAATTCTCTTTCACAAATAATCATTTGACAGATTTTTCTTTCATAAACAGTCTGAAATTTCAAGTCCATTAGTGTATTCCAGTTTCCATTTGCGTAAAACTTGCAAGACAAATAGATTTATTTTTCTGATGAAAAATAAATTATTTCATTTTTTTTTTTAAATAATTTGTTGCAGATGAAGACAAAAGATTTTGCTTTAGAAAAAATATGCTTCAACTTCTGTAACATTCAAAAAGCATCTACTTTCATGGCCTGACAAATGAAGCAGAGAAAATGTTTTAAAATATCCTTCTTAGCTTTCTATGAACTTAACTACCTTTTAGATAAATTGTGTTTTCTAAATTAGACTGATGCTAAATATTTTCACAAAATCTTGTAATCAAATAAATTCATAGCATCCTTATTCAGCTATCAAAGCATTTTCTCTGGCTTTCTATAAACTTTACATTATGTTTCAGTAAAGTTGTGAAATCCAGGGTTTCCAAAACTGGGTGATATCGACCACCAGTTGGCGATTTTAAGTGTTGGGTGAGTGATGAGCAACTGAACAGAAAATGGTAGGCAATCAGAAATGTTGGTGGGCAATATAGGATTTTGAGTATTAAAAAGGAATTTCAACATATGCTACCTGAAAAAAATATTCAAAGGAGATATATAACCTGTATAAAAAAAGACAAAATGTAAGGTTAATTGTAAATAACTGGGTCACATTCCTAAAGAGATAAATATCCCCAACAAACAAGTATTTTGGTATTTTATATAGTTTTGAGAAGGGTCATTAACATTCAGATAATTCTTCAAATAATCATTTTTTTTTTTTTGGGAGATATAAATCAAATAAGGGAAGACCAACAAGAACAAAAATATTCACTGAATTTTTATTAATAAATAGTTGTGTGCATTCTTTTTTAATTTTATAATTATGAGCATAAATTGTTTAATTTTTTGTCAACACCTGCAATGCTAACCCTGGCCATAAAACTAAATTATATATATAGTCACATTTGCCTTCATTTGTTTATTTTTTTAATATGGTAGCAGCCATTGCTGTATAAGTAAAAGTTATTTATTACTATCCTTGGTATTTTTTACTACACCATAAAGTTAGTTTATGAACCTGTAAAAAAATATGCTTTTGAATATTTAGTATATGGGTGGGTCATGGAAAATTTTTCTATGTGAAAGTGGGCCATGATGCAAAAAACAGTTGAGAGTACCTGGTGAAGTCCATCAGTTTTTGAATCAAATAATTCTTTGAAAAATTTTTCAATATCTGGAACTGCCAGTGACATAATATTTCATGGAGCAGAACAAGGGATCGCCTAAAGATGACAAGTCTGGAGAATACGTTTTATACAGAACAACTTCCCATCTCAGTTCTATCATTATTTGCTGTCTCCTATTTGAAACCTGAAAGAAGGTGGTATTCTGCGGCAAAATTACTAGCCATCTTTCTTGGTCTACTGAAAAGGATCTTTACTGTTTCAAAACATCAAATGAATTGACTTATTTAACTCATTTGCCAGCAATGTTTGTTTGTGCTGTATTTTCTTTCCTCTAGTTCATCAGTTTCAGGGTTTTAAAGTCATCTGGATTATTCTCAACATATTCCCCCCACCCCCATTTAACAAACCGTTTATGCTTGTACTTTTTTTTTTTATCACATGCTTCAGTGACCTGTAACACGAGAGAAAATGGCTTACCTCCAAGACAAAAACGGATTCAGACATGTCTCGCATGTAAAATGTTCCCAAAACAAAAAATGGCAGCTTTACGAGTTGTATATTTAAAAAAAGATGGATCTTGGAGTCGGACAGACATTCGTGAGAATCTCTTTTAACATATGCAAATTTGAAATCTTACTCAATCTATAAAACAGTAGCAAACAGGAGACATATGTTGGGGGGATTGTTTGACTTACTCTACTCTTTTAGCGGAAGGAAACAAATAAGGGAACTTTATTACAAACCCCGAATAAACTGACTACAGTGATCCATTGCCAAACATTTACTGTACATTTTTGTAAGAGTAAAAGTAAACCATATTGAACATGAATTTTGTATTCAGCAATCATTTTTGTCAAAATAAAGTAAAATAATGAATGTGGAACCATCTCCCCACAGATGAAGAGAAAACTGAAGGCATCAGAAACATTGCTCTACAGAAGGATGCTGAGAATTCCATAGACAGAGTGCATAAGCAATAAAGAAATCAAGGAAAACTCAAGCAAAAGAACACTAAGAATCATACAGTGACTGCTGAAATTTCTTTGATACATAATGAGAAAGGATGGCTTGGAGAATTTGACACTCACAGCATATATTGAGAGCAAGACTGACAGGAGAAATCAGTGGACCCCCTAACTGCTAAGTGAGCTTGTGTTAATGGATGGTGGAAGGCTTGGCAAAGGGACAAAAGTTGCTAAGGACTACAAAAAAGAGGAGGTTGTGGAGAACCATAATTGACTACATCCTGAAAGGACATGACATCTAGAAGATCGTTTTTCTACCTTTTTTTGTCTATATTTATCAGATGAGGTATTATGTACACTATTTTCATTATTCAGACCATTGTCCTCATCTTTGTCACTATATTTATTACAATGTTTCGGCCATTGTACGCTCCGGCCTTCTTCAGATAGTTGGAATATCGAACTGAACTATTTATTTCACTCCCTAGGGTAGACTGTTCTATTTCCATGTGCCATGTTTTAATGGATGTCAGTTATCAGTTATCTCCTGTTAATTCCCCACTCCAAGTTCTCTACTGCCTTAACCGGGTATTGAACTCACACTCTTTAGGTACTGTCACTGGATCTAATTAACGCCTTCAATACCCGGTTATTCACTTACATACAAATACCCTTGGGAAAAGTATGAATCCACCTCTTCTCCCTCCAGCTATGGGTTATTAATAATACTTTTATCACTAAATCATTATTATCTCTAAAAACAATTCTTATAATGTAAAAAATTATTTTCCCGGCTTTAATTGACAATGTACTTTTTGAAGGAAGTTTCAAAAAGTCTAAATATATTAGAAAAAAAAAAATTAATACATAAAAAAAATAGTAATAAAATATTAAAAAGAAAACTTTTATTTTTGCCTTGCTGCTTCACTTAGTTTTGCAATGTCTTCAGTATTAAAAAAGAAACAGCAAAGTTGTCCATGGCTAAATACTGGCAAATATATTTTAGCCTTGTGGAAATTTTTAGAATCTAGCATTATTTTTCTAATTCATGAGCATTAAGTGAAAATATATTACAAAAAAGAATAAAAATTGGAAACAACAAAGTTGTCCATGGCTAAATACTGACAAGTAAGATAATAATATTTTAACCTTGTTGAAATGTTTAACATCTGGAATTATTTTTCTGGCTTAAACTGATGTTAGAATTTTAGGAGCATTACATAATTAAGAATATTACAAAAAAAGAATCAAACAAGAAAGGTGTCCATGGCTAAATACTGGCAAGTGTAATAATAATTCAAATTTTCGACCTTGTTGAAATGTTTAACTTATGGCCCCATTTTTCCAGTTTGAATTCATGTTAAATTTTATGAGCAGTAAGGGAAAACACATTACAAAAAATGTCCATTGTTAAATACTGTCATGTATATTATAACCTTGTTGAAATGTTTTGACATCTGGCATTATCTTTCCAACTTGAATAAATATTACATTTTCAGGAGCATAATGTAAAAATATATTACAAAAAAAAAAAAAAAAAGACGAGAAACAAACAAGAAAGTTGTCCAAAGCTAAATACTGGCAAGTATAATAATAATGCTATTAACTTTGTTGAAATGTTTAGCATCTGGCCTTATTTTTCCAACTTGAATTGATGTTACAATTTTGTGATCAGTAAGCTAAAATATATTACAAAAAAAAAAAAAAAAAAAGTCTACAATGAATAAATTGTTTCTCTCTCTCATTTTTTTATTTAAAGATTTGACGGAATTAAATTTCTAAATTTTGACAAAAATACAATCTGTAAATAAAAGGATTTAAGGATGAGTTAAATAAAAACAATCAGGTATGTCTAAATTATTTAGTCTATTCTTTTTATTCCTTAAAATAAAGTTTTCAAGGAATTATTATTATTATTATTAAGTATTACTTAATTTAAAAGGTTATAGTTATCTTGGTTTTTATACTCTGTTGTTTGAGGCCTCAGATTGCATGTGGACATGTTTGTCAACACCAGTTACATCTGGGGGTTTTCCCCCCTGTTCACAGTGGGACAGTTTGGCACGTCTAGATATGGACCTCTCTGCAGCTGATTTGATCCTGGGTTTTGGCACACCAAGGACCTTTAGATCTTCAGCCTAACACTATTCTACCTGAGCTATTTGGCCTGAGGTATGACCAAAAATTTGCATGATGTTCTCATATATAAACAAGAGTCACATGCACACTTTCTTTCTTTTCCAATGTAGGATATACGCGACATACTGTCACTTGGTTTGACAAAGTCAGTCACTATTTTCTTTGCTGCAAGTCTCAAAGCTTTCCAACCCATTTCTTAGTAATACTAGTTGTCCCAAAAGTTTGGACACATAGGAAATCTCATTAACTATATATGTTTTTTACCTTCACAGATTAAACATGCTTTTGTTGAAAGAAGAAAGAACTGACTTATTTTTCTGTGGTATGATAAAGGAGAAGGTGTACTCAATGAAAATCACAGATGCAACACACTTCATTGAACGCATAAAGAGTGTATATGCTAAAATTGACGGCAATGTGGAGTTATTGCATTGAGTTCATGTAAATCTTACAAAGTGCATCAACCTTTGCATCACAAATGATGGAAATCATATTGAAGATGTTATTTGTTAATATTCCAATTCAGTAAAATGTTAAAAATTTAATTTCTTGAAAATATGCATTTTTGCTTAGGGTGGTCAGACTTTATGGACACACCTTGTATATTACATCTGAAAACCTCCAAAGATGATGAATTGTAAAAGTTCTGATTGCTCAAGATCCAATTTATTAGTTTTGCTGATGCAATTTAAGTTCTAACCACTGACCTATACACACATTTGTTATTTAGTTTGACACAGAGAGCATTTTAAATAATCCTTAATAAATGCTATGAAAGCATAGATTCATTGAAATATGATAGTGTTTCTAAGCGGAAACTAAGTACTTTATCATGTGGAAGTAGAATTTGTTCTACTTTTATCTTTAATTATTTCTGACACTGGTTATTGTTTTTGACCTAGCCATTGATGTGGTGGCTGAGGACATACAAGGAAATAAAGTATTTCAGTTCAGTTAGTACACAAGCAGAGCAGACTTCACTCAAATTTTGAAAGCATTCTTCCTTCCTACAGTTGTCCCCAAGTGATCTGATAAATTTTTAGTGGTTTTCATTGATTTTAGTGTTTTTCAATAATTATACTCTTGGCTCAATAAAAACAAACAAATGGGTATACCAACATTAATTTGAAGTTTTGCAGCTGACAAGCATTGATCTCATGACCAATGATCAAATCTATTTTATTACTTAAGCAAATCCCCAACACAATATCCAATGCTAACATCTATATATCTCATGAATTAGATTAGGTGGGGCTGATTTTATGTTATTTTACATTATTTAATGTTGAAATAGGCACTGAGTGAGGATCTAACATACCCCACAATTGCACGGGTTAAATAAATGGACCTCACTAACCATTACATCATGCCAACTGAAAATGTCTTTTGTCATGAATTGGAAATGATTTTTACTATGAAAATGCATTGGCCAGTGTTTTTTTTTACTATGAAAATGCATTGGCCAATGGTTTTTTTTACTATGAAAATGCATTGGCCAATGGTTTTTTTACTATGAAAATGCATTGGCCAATGGTTTTTTTACTATGAAAATGCATTGGCCAATGGTTTTTTTTACTATGAAAATGCATTGGCCAATGGTTTTTTTTACTATGAAAATGCATTGGCCAATGGTTTTTTTTACTATGAAAATGCATTGGCCAATGGTTTTTTTTACTATGAAAATGCATTTGCCAGTGTTTTTTTTTACTATGAAAATGCATTGGCCAGTGTTTTTTTTTTACTATGAAAATGCATTGGCCAGTGGTTTTTTTACTATGAAAATACATTGTCCAATGCATTTTCATAGTGAAAATTTTTACTATGAAAATGCATTGGCCAATGATTTTTACTATGAAAATGCATTGGAAACGATTTTTATGACGAAAATGCATTGCAACTAATTTTATACTAGTTTAGCAGAATTTAAAATTCAACTTGTTTGAATTATTTAATATTGAATATTATATGAATCTCTAGTGATGATCAATCTCTGTTCTCAGAAGTAATGTTCCTTCAGTCAGACTAACCTTGTTTATTACTAACCACCACCAATGTGCCACGTAAGGCAGGCAGTAACAAGTAACAGTACAAAAAAACACTAAAACACAATATAAAGCAAGTATATTACAAAGGAAATAAAAGAAAATCTGACAAATTTAAAACTGAAATGACAGAATAATAAAAATTAATAAAAAATACAATTGTAAATATTTTGAGATTCACTTTTTCTTTTGCAACTAAATGATAATTTTCTTCATTTTATGTATTTAATAATAACAGGCTACATGTCTCATTTCCAAGGCCACCCATCAGTTAGGGTGGCTAGACAATTCCTGTTGGAGATGTCTGCTCTGGCACATTTGTTTTTGTTAAATACCCAGAGAACACCCATCTGTGGTTTATACTGCAGCTATGCCAAGTGGACTTTACTTACAGTTGCTGAAAGACAGCACACAATCTGGCTTGATCAACAGTTTGAATATGGCCAGTACACTCAAACCGTCAGTCATGATGACTTGTGATTTTGAGCACAACAATACACAGTTTCCCAACAGTTCTGTCAACCCAATTTCAGCCATAAGGCCAATGGTTTTTTTTACTATGAAAATGCATTGGCAAGTGGTTTTTTTTACTATGAAAATGCATTTGCCAGTGTTTTTTTTTAACTTGTATGATTTTCAGGCATTTCCAATAGTGTCACATGCTTGGATCATCTTCCTGATAAATCAACTATGGTTTAAACTGGACACAAGCATCATGCTCGGAAAATGAACATTCTAACTACTCGGTCATGTGCCCATATATTTCTGTACTTGCAAATGGCATAATAATCTCAATCTGTACTTACTATAATTGTACCATTCATTAGAAATGCGTAAACAGCTAACATTCATTGGTACCCAGCCTGCTGAGTCAGTCTACATATTTGTGTTCGATTATTACACAAGGTTTCAGTAAGTTGTTTTTGAAAAGATCACTGATCTTTACAATGGCTAACAAGTTCAAGCAATGTGCCTGTCTCAGATAAATTACCTTATTGAAGTTATCAGTTCTCAGCTTGGTATATATGCTGATGACACAACTATTTAAGTTTGATCAGTTTGATAAGGTCAACTTGGCAACTGATCTAAAAAAGTGACCTACAATCTGTTGTTAAATGGGGCAAACAGTGCCTTGTTAATTTTAACACCTCAAAAATGAAACTGCTCTCTTTTAATCATCTGAGAGAACCCTTCATATCTTTCATCAGCATGGCTGATTCTAACCTCCAAGAGAATGACACATTGTGCCGTTTAAGACCAATGTTTTCAGCTGACATGAAGTGGAAAGAGTACATTGAATCAATTTCTAAGTCTGCAGCTAAGAAAGTTGGTTCACTATATTATGCTAGACAATTTTTCTTGCCAGAATCTATCTTACATATTTATAAGTCTACCATTCATCCTTGCTTTGAATATTGCTGTCACATCTGGTCTGGTGCTTCTGCTATATATTTAGAGATTCTTGATGAAATCCAAAGAAGAATCTATCTTACATATTTATAAGTCTACCATTCCTCCATGCTTTGAATATCGTTAACACATCTGGTCCCATGTTCCTACTATATATTTAGAAATTCTTGATAAAATCCAAACAATCTGCAATGTTATTGGATCTGACGTAACATCTCAGCTTAAGTCACATACTCACTGACATAATGAAAGCTTTCTTGTGTCTTTTCTATAAATACTTTCATGGTAAGTTTTCTAATGAACTTTCCTCTATGGTACTTAGATTTTATGAATTTAAGCACAGGAATAGATTAGCAGCAAAGTCTTATTTTACAGTTGAAATGGCTGCTTGATGTAATCATAAGTACTATGCTAATAGTTTCTTCTATCGCTCTTCTTGATGGTAGGACTCTTTTTGATTATCCCAGTCAAGTTTGATCTTCAAAAATTTAAATGCAATGTCAATCATTATCTTCTGTCTTCTTACTTCTTGTTCTTTTATTGTCCTAATAGTAATTTTCTCACATTCTCTAACGCTCAGTAATTTCTTGTGTCATAGTGGCTTTATTGCCTTGCTTGGGGTGAATAATGCAGAAAGATTAGCAAATCTTTGACCCATGAAATGCTTTGTCAGAGTTCCATAGGCAACTAAAATTTTTCTGTTTCTTAATACTTTGTTTAGCAGCATCTTTCTTGGTTTCAATGCATCTTTAAATTTCTGTGTTGTAATTTCCAGCTGTTATTTACTAGAGTAATACAGTCCTTATTTTTAGGCTCCATTTGGCAACTTTTTGCTACCAACTTGTACTTTTGACTTTCAGCTTAATAAATGGGTTGCATAAAATAAAAATTAGATCAAGGAGGAAAAAAAAATATCCACATACATTGTTATATAAGTGCTGGCTCAAATCCTGATTGAATTACTTAAATAAATTTCAAACAATTCATTCCTCTACCAAAAGCAGAGTTGATGTAAAATGCTGATCACATTATGAAATCTGATTTAGAAGGCATGAGAAGCTCATTTCATTGAGTTTCGTTTTTTATCAATTTTTTTATCACAGTAGATCATCATAGAATGATGCAAGAATTATTTGTGATATGAAAAGCATTTCCATAGTCAAACATTTATTCATCAATGAACATGAATATGTATAGACTGTGCATAAAAGGCAATGTCATTATGTAACTGACATTAATGCAATTTGTAGTGCTTTATTTACATCGATTCTTTGAAAGAAAGAAATCAAATACAAAAAGGGAGCAGAATGTATTTACTTCTGTTCAACAAGAGATAAGAAGCTTTGATATGTGGATATGCACATTATATATATATATATATATATATATATATATATATATATATATATATATATATATATTAGTTGGTCAAAATGTTGTTTGCTTGTTAAATAGAACATTTACTTAATAAACCAAACAAACTTTTTGCTAACCCAACACACACATAGAGTGGAGTTACTGTAAAGTTATCAGCCCAATTCACTTCCTGAAATATGACTAGATACTGGAATTGTTTTAAAATGCATACACACATTATGTTTGTGTGTGTGTATATATATATATATATATATATATACATACACGCACACACGTATATATACACACACACACAAGGGGTGTTGGTGGTGCTGAAACGTTATCAGCCCAACCCACTCCCTGAAATATGACTAGATACTGGAATTGTTTTAAAATGCATGCACACATTATGTGTGCGTATATATATATATATATATACACACACACACACACACACACACACACACACACACACAGGGTGTTGGTGGTGCTGAAAAATTATCAGTCCAATCCACTTCTCAAAATATGACAAGATATTGGAATTGTTTTAAAATACATACAGTGTGTGTGTGTGTGTATAGGTATGTCCAAATATTCACTAAAAAGATGAGTATACATGATGATAAAATGCTGCAAACTTAATAAAAACAAAGTTCTATCAGCAAAATATTTGTTGTTATTAAGAGGAACAACCAAAGGATTTTTTGATTATTCAATATTTTTTCTTATCCTTTTTAGAATATTAAAAATTTTGTTTTGCTTGCATCAGTCGGGGACCATAAATGAGGATCGGAATTTTTAGCATCTTTTTTGCAGTGAAAAACACATTGATTTGGAAATTCTTGCAAAAAATCAAATAATTATTGGTTTTTAAGTAACTTTTAGGACATTTTCACAAATAAATTAAATTATTTTACAAATGTTTACTCCATAGAAAATCTCAGTTAAAACATTTGTTCTATCCACTTTCAAGAAATTCATTGTCAATTCTTTTTTTTTTTTGCATTGGAAATGGAATACGCCATGTCATTAATATGGTTTATACTGCAACTATTCTGGGCTGACTTTAGCTACAGTATCTGGCATCACGATCAACAGTCTGAACAAGGCCAGTATGCTCAAACCATCTTACCAACCCTTTGCAGGTTATTTAAAGCCAGAAAATATTTTTAGGTTTTAAGATTTTTTTTTAGTTAATAATCATTTAATGATGCAAGTTTTACTAATTAACCCATATCTGGTAGGGAGAAGATGTGGATTCATACCTTTCCCAAGGGTATTTGCGTGTGAATATAATGAAACCAAAGGGAATTGCAACTTGGCTTTCTGATTAAAAACTGCAAGCCATTATCCATTACACTACCATTATATCCAAGCTTACAACATTTGGTATTTCCAAGCGGTCACTCATGTAGTTAGTGGCCAGGTTTGATGTTACTTAACTCTGGTGATCATATGGGAACCAGTGTTTCAATATGATGTGGCCTTAATACAGGAAAGCAAGAAGTTTGAAAGTTCCACAAGTAAGAAGTGCAACAGAAGAAAACATTACAGTCGAACTTATGGTTACAATGAGCAAGCAGTTATCCATCTAGGTACTGATCAGGCTTGCCATTGCCTATTTTCAGTGATTGCATCGGAACTAGTGTTTCAACATGATGGGGCTGTAAGCCAAATAAGTAAGATGAGAGAATGCAGAAATTACCACAATCAAAATTACTCTCTGAAGAATGAGAAATATTTGTAAAAAGTTTTTTACCTTTAAGGAAGGAGAAATGTAATAATTGCATTAGAAAATTTTTGGACAAAAAATAACATCTAAAATTTAAAACTCGCAAAAATTAATGCTTTTTAAAAATATTTTTGATACTTATAAAATAATGGACTTTATTTTTTTGTGAAAGAAGTTTCAATTCTCAATTTCCAAGAAAGGAAATAAAAAAAATACAAGAGACATAACAAACAAGACAAAAGATGAACAATGTTGTAGCAAACAGGACAAAAGATGAACAACGTTGTAGCAAACAGGACAAAAGATGAACAATGTTGTAGCAAACAGGACAAAAGATGAACAACGTTGTAGCAAACAGGACAAAAGATGAACAACGTTGTAGCAAACAGGACAAAAGATGAACAACGTTGTAGCAAACAGGATAAAAGATGAACAACGTTGTAGCAAACAGGATAAAAGATGAAATGAAATGTTGTAGAAATTCTGGAGTAAAAGTAAAGTTTTATGCAATGCTAAGCAACTAGAGCAGACAAGATAGAAAATAGGCTGGCTGCATCCCCTGCAGAGTGGTAAGCCCCCACCACCACCAAAAAAGAGGTTACCCAGCAAATAAATGCACACAGAATCAAATATAATGACCAATATTTACCTATCCCCGAATGGAATAAGCACTTTCAGGCTCAAGACAGAGAGATACTGAATGTTGATAAGTGTGCATCTCTGACGCATAAAAAAATCTCAAAGGACACAGTAACTTTCTCATCTGTGCATCCAATGGATGCAACTAAAGTTCCCCATGAAAAGTGATATATTTGCACATCTTCTTTTAGATACTTTTCACAAGTTGTTCCTTTCTTTTACTTACACTTTCCTTTTTTTTTTCCCACTGGGTGATTGGATGTGTGGTTGGCATGAAATAGACATCAATGTCTCCTTACCAGAGCTAACCTTCAGAAACCTATGTTGATCCCAACGACCAATGCCAAGCAATTACAAACTATGAAACATCTAGTTTGAATCAATCTTGAAGATCCATGCACACTTAATGACATTGAAATGTTAACACCCCAGGCAAAGCTCTGTGTGCAACACTGGATGGGTATGATGTAGCAATTCCATAGGAAGAAGCCTTAGCAGAAACTTTCTTTTTTTATTTATTTGACACACATGAACTCATTGAAATTTGTCAAACCGTTTTTTTAAATACGATTTTTCTTTTAAATTTATTGATTCAATTTAAGAAAAAAACTTGAGTTCTCTTATAATTCTCAAAAAATCTAGTCTTTTAATTGAACTGTAATTAAGTGCAAATACTGTTTTTCTTTTCAATTTAATAATTTAATTAAAAAAAGTTTTATCAATTTAAGTGATCTGGTATGATTAAATGGGACAAAAAAAAAAAAACAAAAAAAAAAAATGAAACAGTCTGTAGCCCTGCAGATTAACACAGAAATTTATTAAAAAACTTGCTTGAGTTAGAACTCATCAAATTTCCGAGGAAGGCACCCAAATCACCACCTGTGTAGTCTGAGGATTCACTACATTAAAAACCTATCTGCATTTTATATGTGATGGTAAGTAACTGGTGAATCACCAGTCACTTACCATTGCCTGAAAAAGCACAACATAGTGCGGAAACATGAAAGCTATTGTGTAGCGATTTCAACATGCTTTTGTTCTAATATCTTATAATAAAATAATATATTGCTCTGCTTTGTATTGAGCATTTTTGTAAAAGTAAATACTACAAACAGCAAAATTTTACTTCATGTGTTCTTTCTCTCATTTCTGTGTGTATATAATGGACTCTCCTGTCAGTTTCGACATATGAGGATCTGACAGCTCAGTTGATTCAGTTATGAAATTTTGTGCGATAATCTTAAGTGGCATTTAAGACCCGCTAGTGATTTACAAAGGAGGCCACATATGATGCAAGAGTGAGGATTGCGACATGAGATCACTGTTAGATTGGCTGACCTTTTAGCTCTTGCTCTCACTTCTTGAAGATGATTCAGACAAGCAGATTGAAAACTGCTGAGTCCACTAAAACATGGTGATCTCCATTCTACTTGCTCCAAGGCTAAGCACTCAAGCATGTTATGTGGTATATTGACAGCTGACAAGTTGCTTTTCAGCTTGTCTTTGTATCTCAGCCAAAGGCGTCCTACATTCCTGTAGCCCTGATCTGGCTGTACATTAGGATCTTGGGTATCCTGTCATCAGACATTCTCAAGACATGACCAGTCCACCATAACTGAGACTGTATGAGAAAAGTCTCGATTCCTCCAATATTATACTTGCTAAACAGGTCTACATAAGATGTCCTATCTTGAATGTTGACTCCACAGATTGCACGCAGATAGCTTTTATGGAAAAACATCCAGCTGGCGTATATGGTATCTGTATGGAGTCCACAACTCCGAGCCGTAGAAAAAGATAGTAAGTACAACAGCTCTGTAAAACTAAATTTTTGTATCCAGTTTAATACCCCGCTCATTTCACATGCAATGGCGAAGTTTGCTGAAAGCACTGGTAGCCTTAGCAATCTGATGCATAATTTCATCATCTAAAATTCCACTGTAGTTGACTTTGCTACCAAGATAGGTGAAAGACTTTACATAGTTCAGGAGTTTGTCTTTTACTTTCAATGGTCTCTCTGGAAATTTGTAGACTGGCGGTTTTTGTTTCTCACCACAAAATTGCTTCGGGGTAGGACAAGGTTGGTGCACTACTTCAGTTTTCTTTATGCTAAGTGTAAGACCAAAGGCTTTACATACAGCAGAGAAACGATTTATTAGATATTAGGCCTCCTCAAAGGATGTTGCTACAAGAGCAGCATCATCAGCAAACAACAAATCACGAATAAGGTTGGTCTTGGCTTTGAAGTGCTGGTGATTGAAGAGACTACCTGTTGTTTGAAACTGAAACTTGATGCCACTGTGTCTGCAAATGCATATTTCAGCATTACTGAGAAGAAAAGGGCAAAAAAGACAGGGGCCATGACACAACTTTGCTTGGTGCCACTTGTGACATCAAAGAATTCTGACATCATACCATCAGGCACGATATTAGCTTTCATTCCTTCATGAAAGGAGACGATGACCTTTAGCATGTTTTGTGTATGTGTGTGTATGTGTGTGTGTATATATATAAACTGATTAATTTTTTAAAAAATGAATCTATTTAAGCTTGTTTGTGTTTGAACGCATGGATGTGTATCTGCGCCTAATCTCGGATTGTTTATATAGGGGTGTTTGTGTGAACTAAAATACATACACCTGTATATAGCATGTATGTCTGTGTGTGTGTGTGTGAGAGTGTCATCTCAAATGGACACAGAGAAGAATTTCCCCCCTCTCACAAGCAAGAATAATCAAAGACAAACATAAATAGATTCAATTTTGTTTTTTAAAAAAAAAAAAAGTTTGCCAGATGATTGCAAAAATGTGAAACCCAGGATCACAAACTCATATCCATACTACTGAATATATTAGATCTATCATTTATATTGACCACTTTCCAATAAGCACTGCACATATATATATATATATATATATATTTTTATGTTTATACATTCTTTTTATAGATACAAATATTTAAGTAGATGCTCTGTTTATAATAAACAGTATTAATAACATTTATCGGCCTGAATATCCGAGAAAGTTTCATAGAAAATATTCATCCTCTGACAGGAATCGAACCTGTATGTCATACGGAACAATCATATAGCCTGACGTGCCTCAACCGATTGAGCCACAGAGGATTGTTCGGTTAGCAAGATCAATTTTACTGCTTTTAAACTACAATCTTCCATGAATCTCTCACGTACATTCATATCTACTCAAAGCATATCCAAATGTAAACAAATGACGTCACACATTATGAAATGGACAAATATTTTCTATGAAAATTTCTCTATAAAAAGAATGTATAAACATAAAAATGTCTTAAAATAATTGTCGGACTTTGTCCATTTCATTATATATATATATATATATATATATATATATATATAGTGTATTTGGGCAGCTGGTCATTATTCAGACATATATTGTTAAATATAACAGACAACGAATGTCTATTATGTTTGATCATGTGACGTTCTAAGCTTGGTATAGTGGCTTTAGTTTCAGGAGTAAATAAAGACAAAAACTGTTCAACATTTGGATATTTTTTTATTATGCTGTTCCTTGATTTATGCTTTTGGCTCATATAAGCCATCATCAGATTGGTTATATGGATATTACGACAGATATATTCACTATCAAAGATGACATCCAGTTATGTTTACATAGAGGTTTGCTATATGATGATACTGGTCACAATAGCAGATGCAGGTTGTAAATTCATAATGTGGTTCTATGACGTCATACATGACCATGTGAGAGAAAGAAATGTTATCAAAACTAAAGTCACTATATGAAGCTTAGAACGGCTCATGATCAAACATAATAGACATTCATTGTCTGTTATATTTAAAAATATATGCTTGAATAATGCTGCCCCAATACACTAAATACATACATGTGTGTATGTAAAATTTCAGATATAACTAAAAATATATCTGTAAATGGATAATATGAATAAAGACAAAAGCAAAACTTATCTTAGATGACGTGTTTAATCCACTGATGAATATTCAGGAGTATTTCTTAAATTTTGAAAAACTAAAAACATTTTGTTTATAAATACTTGTTGCAAAATAAAATTCTTACATTTCCTTGCCTTGAAAAATCTGTCAGAGGATGAAATACATTGGCTAAGATATTTTTGCTTAGTTTTTATTCATTCATAACACTTTATCTATTCCTGGACTAAGTGCTTATAGACTGAAAACTAAATGATCAATATTTATCTATCCTCGAACCAAGTAAATGCTTACAGATTCTGATTTAAACAACCAATGTTTACCTATACTTGAACTAAATGTTTGACTTGAATGTAGGCAACCAATATTCACACCTATCCCCAAACCATGTAGATACTTATAGATTCAAATAAAAATGACAGGTATTTATCTATATTTGAACCAAATAAACGTTTATAGATTAAAATATAAACAGAAAATATTTACGTATCCCTAAAACCATATAACAGCTTCTCATAAACTCAAATATTAAAAAATAAAAAAAGAACAAAAGGAACAAAAAAGATTTTGATATTAAATGATCCAAAAGGGTCATAAAATTTATCGACCAACAGATTTGTTTTTCAAATTTTGTTTTTATGGAAATTTTCTGCAATCTTTTTCCAAATATTTTCAGCCAACAGTTAAAATTGCAGATGCAAAAACAGTGGCTACAAAAGAACCAACTGCATATATATATATATATATATATATATATATATATATATATATATATAAATTGGTAAATTTTAAAGCTTATAAATGTCTAAATTGATGAGAGAGTGAAAAGGGAGGCAAAATGCCAAATATAAAACCAAAGCCAAAAATATGTCTATTCATTGGAAAGAAAATAAATAGCAGAGAAGATGCCAGTGAGAAATGAAGAGTAAGAATTCTCCAAATTCAAGACTTTCATGAAGAATAATGGTCGCCATAAATGTTGGCATTGGTCTTTGGTAATGAATCCTCATTAGCCCACCCCACTTCCTGGTTCCCAAACCAGCCAGCTCTGAATTGTGTCTTCGTCTTCTCACTGGCTATACTCAGAAAGTGATTAACAGTCGAAATCGTTTCTTTGCCAGCTTTTCCATCTGTCCAAAAGTGACAGTTCGATTGCACACCAACACTCAGGTGACAGCACCTGTCACTTCTAGTGTCTGAAGGTGCAAATTTTTCAAACAGGGTCATGGGGGCAATAATGAACAATGTGAAACTGCCATGTTTTATAAATCCTTTCCCTCTATTGGGCAGACAATTTGATCTGGCAATGGATCAGCCCCAGAGTATCAGTTCCCTACTTCAAACATAAATCAATTGTATTATAATTATTTTCCATGTCCTTTTTAATATTTTTTTCACTAACTGACCAAATATTTGACTATACTATGATACACACAAAACAAATACACAAGTGAATATGAGCTACTATAGTGGTGTAGTGGTTAGAAGGCCAAGCAAACCTATTAGATTGTCATTGCTGTTGCTTGATAAATATATCTTTGCATGAAGTTGAGCACACACACAATATATATATATATATATTATGAAATGGACAAAGTCTGACAATTATTTTAAGACATTTTTATGCTTATGCATTCTTTTTTTATGAATACAAATATTTAAGTAAATGCTCTGTTTATAATAAACAGTATTAATAACATTTACTGGCCTGAATGTCCGAGAAATTGTCATAGAAAATATGTGTCCTTCAACAGGAATCAAACCTGTATCCTATACGGAACCGTCTATAGCCTGACGTGCTTTTACTGATTTCACCACAGAATAATACTGTTTATTATAAACAGAGCATTTAAATATTTGTATCTATAAAAAAGAATGTATAAACATAAAAATGTCTTAATATATATATATATTACACACACCGGCTGTCCAAAATTGTGCAAATCATGTAACAGCATAACTATCCATCCCACAAAATGTTTAACATATAAATATAAAAAAAAACTAATTGAGTTTCTGTTTTCCCAGTTTTCAGATAAAACGTTTAGCAATCTTGAAACCATTTGTTGCAAGAATCACTGAAAAACCCTCTAAGTTATTCAGGTAAAAAGAGAGAAAGTTAAAATTGATTTGTGTCAGACCCACTATCTTCCCAACTGAGCAATGGTGAGAGGTAAAAGATCATTCAGTAATGGTACCAACATTCATACTCTGGCTTCTATCTTCTATTCAAGAAACATCAAGAGAAAGGTGAATAAGTTTAAAAAAGTGGAAACAGTAGAGAGGAGAACTGGATCAAGAGGTCACAACAACAAAATGGATCATCATTTCAATTTAGAACTAAAGGGATCAATAAAAAAGATCCAACTCAATTCATAAGATGTTTGACACATGAGAGAAGAGGTTCTGATATGACAGTCCAAAGTGCAGTGGAAAAGATTTGAAAATGAAATTGTACATGAAACCTGTGAGGCACCTTGTTACTTCAGGTTAGAAGGTTAGAGAGGGCAAAGATCATGTTGACTAAGTTAGAAAATGATCCTGGAATAATATATATATATATATATATATATATATATGAACTTAATTTCAAGAGCTTCCAATCCTTAGCTATGATTAATTAATGATGACCATGTCATTTTCATTTATGATCAATTTCACCACAATACTAAGTAAGTGTTATAAAAACTTTGGAGAATTCCAGTAAGATATCTTTAATCATTTCTAAGATACAACAATTCAGAGCTTAATATAACACAAGGACAATGTTGCTGTTACAACTGGTATGTGTATGTATGTATATATATATATATATATATGTATATGTGAGCAAGAGAGAGATAAATTAAGCAACTTAACAAATTAAGTCTGATGAAGTCCTAAAGGATGAAACATAACATACACAATCTTTTTTTTCCATTCTGTCATACATTTCCCCCACCTATATATATATATATATATATATATATAAGTGAACATTGACGATTAGCATGAAACAGTCTGTCACCTCTGAGTGTTGAATTCAATGTTCACTTTTCTATTTACATATGCTTTATCTCTGATATTTAGCACTTTATCCTATAAATATAGCACACCTTAAAACTCTCTCTCTCTCTTTCTCTCTCTATATATATATCCTTTCACTCCCAAACAAGTCAACAAAGACACAAGAGCTTGCCATGAAAGAATAAGAGAAAAAGAAAAACATTATTAAGGCGAGAGAATAATAAAAGAATAGGAATTAAGTAAACAGAAGATAATGATTGATATTGCATTTAACATTTTTAAGCTCAAATTTGACTGGAAAGCAAGAAAGCAGATAAGAATTCTATAAGCAAGAAGATCAAAAGAAGAAACTGTTAGCATAGAACTTATTGTTGCATCTAGCAATTCCAACTGTAAAATTTTGAGACCTTCCTGCCAAACTAGTACTGCATTTAGATTTATCAAGTCTAAGTACTGTAGAGGAAAGTTCATCAGAACAATTACCATAAAAGTATTTATAGAAAAGGCACACAAAAGTTAGATTATTTCTCATTGAATGTTTTTTGAAGACAACCTGTGTGATGAAACAATTTGAAACAATCTCTGTGACAATTTGCAGACAACATAAGTGACACTTTCTTTGATATATCAAATTCCTGGAAATTCCAGAACTACACTTTGCAGTCTAAAAAACAAAATCAAATTGATATTTTGACCAAAGTGAAATGAAATCTCTTGTGTTTAACTTGTTAGCTGTGGCAGAAAATTCAGCTACAATTAAGCCATGCAACTGAAATGACAGAAAATTCAATCTTTTGGAACAGGAAAAAGGTCACATACTCAGAATCAGAAAGAGTTGAAAATTCTTGTATTTGTAATGAAGAAAGAAGTCTTGGAGAATTTGATGCACACAAGACATACTAAAGATAAAAGTGGTAGAGAAAAACAGTGAGTAACCAATCTAACAAGATTAGGTGACAGAACAAGAATTGGGAGGGATAATGAAGAGACAAACTTTGCTTAGAGCTACAAAAGATAGGAAGTTGGGGAAAGCTCTGACCACCCACTTCTTGAAGGTACACGACAAATAGACAAATACTAAGTTAATGGATTGTTTGGTTAAAGTTCTTATCAGAGAGTGCATGAATTTTTCACATATCTTCTGATATTTTACTAATGTCTTCATCTTTGTTTTTGTTGTTACTGTCACATTTCAGCCATTCTGTTGTCTGGCCTTCTTCAGTTGTCTATCCATCCAGACAACTTTCAAGATATTTGTTGTAGCATACCTACAGAAGATAATGTGTATGTCCCGATTCACATAAATATAGTAGTAAATACTGTATGTTGGTCTGCAGTTGGAGATTCATTGTGGAATTCACTTGACTCACTTGTAGCAGTTGACTACTTCTTCTATACTACGAATCTTATCTGTGTTGTTCTTGTCCTAAGTATTATTGTTTATTACCAACCTTCGTGTGATTATTCTATTCAGTAACCTCCCGTAAGTTACAACAATTATTTCAAACTGAACTTTTTATATCTTGCTTTAATATCCCAAGACATGGACAGCAGAATGAGAACAATCTACCTCTGTAGGTTAAATGATGCTATTGTAATATTGGTGGTTCCCAAACGGTGCAGTGTGGCTCAAAGAAGCAGAGGAAGAGGATAGAACATGAAAGACAATCAAAGATTGAGAAACAATTTCAAAAAAATTCATATGCAAAAAAAAAAAAAAAAAAATGATTTTAAAATTTAAAATATTATTGATTTCTTTTAATTGCATGCATGAGTCCCAGTATAAATAGTTATAAGTAATTACTGACCAATTTTATCACTGTGATATTTTTGCATTATATCAAGTATTAAGAATATAGTAACCAGGGTCAGCAAATTGCAGGGGAGAGTTATCGATGATAATGTACCGACTTCCAATTCTTCAGTTATCTCCCTTTAACCTCTACCTGTTTTTTTTTTTTTGTTTTTAAGTGTACTTTTTATCACATAAAATTTGGTGTGGCACAAGCAACATTTCATTCTGGAAATGCAGTCCAGAGAGAAAAAAGTAGGAAGTTTAGTAAATATCAACTTTAGCACTCTCTCCGACTATCACTTGGAGGATTTGTAATGAACTATTCCTGAAAAAACAATTGCTTATGGTTAAATATAGGTTTTACCAAGTACTTAAGAATACACCACTAGTGTGTAATATATTGAAGACAATCCATTATAATGCTATGTGGCAAGTGTTAGTATTCTCATTTTTCTTTCAGTTATACCAAGAACACTAACATGGTAGCTTCTAATCTGGTACAGAAAATGAAAAGGCAGGCTGTGTTCTTTGCATTTACTACCAACTACAGTAATGCTAAGATAGCCAGTGTGACATTGGCAAATCATTATATGGAGTGTAAACTGGTGTTTGTCATCTATGGCCATTGTTCCATATTGGGCCATTATGCATTAGTCTTCATGGCTCTCTTCAGGGCAATACATCAAAGCTGCACAGTCTGTTTCTTACTGAAAGTCAAATAAACCATCTTTTCACCAGGGAAAAAATTTTCTTGTAGCAATAAATAGCACAATGCATATGGTCCTCTAGGCTACTTTTATTATCCCCATTATAGACATTTTGCTGACTACTTGTCGGTGATGGTGTAGTGAAGTGAGGGAACTTTCCTGTCCCAACTTTTAGCAGACCACATGTTTGCTAGCAAGGGAAAAAACTGTCACTAAAGAATTTTGCAGGAAGAAATTGCTTTTTTTCTTTTTTAACCAAGAAATCTTGCATTCCTACTATTTGCCAGTTTGGTAGTTCAACAATGAAAATGAACCTTCATATCCTGCTTCCTTCTGTTTTTTTTTTTTTTGGCAGGACTTAACTAGAAATATATAGTATTTCAGAAACACAATATTTTTTGAACAACCTGTGTGGATTTAGATATTGTTTTCTTGTTCTTTATTGTTAACCTTGAGTTATTCTCCTTTATTTTACACAATGTTCAAGCCAGTTGAACCAAAGTATTTCAACACTACTAGACTGGGGATTGAACTCATAAATGTTAAGGAAATGTTTTAATTAATGTTTTAATCCACTGTGCTGCATGTCTCATCGAAAATCTAGTGTTGAAATTCTAGAACCTTAATGTCTGTAGGCAGATGGTAGGATTGGTAGAACTGTGAACAAGGTGAATGTAACTGGAGAACACTCACTGACATAAAATACCCAAAATATTAGTATATTTAACCTTACCAGAATAAAGCAGAAGTTTTCAAATATTGCAATTTTTAATAATCACTAATAAAAACACAGATGGCATTGTGTCTGGATTCAAATATCCAAATCTATGTTTAAATCATGCTGAAAACACCCATTCCTGTTCAATTACCAGAGTTATGCAGAGTCAAGCCCTGTCAGAACGTAGATTGGTTGAGGGTGGGGACCTTGAAACACTGGGTACTGTAAGTAACCTCCTACAATCCAAAATGTGTTTCTGCTGATAAGTTGTAAAAAAACAAAATCAATGAATCAATCACATGACCTGTGGTGTGACTGATCAAAAATTGTAAAAATCCTGTCATCCCAATATCAACCAAATGTCACTGAGAATTTTGGCAGTCATTTGAAATGAAAGAGAACCATCTGATCTGGGCCTTCAAACTGCTTCCAAGAATACATCAAAGATATCTTTAAGGTAGACAGTATAACTTCTTACATTATGTTAATCTGTTGTTGCAGGTCTCAGGGTTGCCAAAACTGTAGCATTCTTGGTATAGTCACTTGGTGGAGTTCTTCATGGCCATGTTGACATCAGTAAGCTGATGGGGCATCAAATTTTACAGAAATTTTGGTCATTGGTCATTGCAGTTCCACAAAGATTTCAGGTACAAATTTTTCATGGCAGTGGTAATTTTTGTCTCTGCTGAAAACCAATTTCACAGCACAAACCAACAAACTATGTAGATAACTAAGAATGGGATCAATGAAAGCAAATTAAAGAATTTAAAAGTACATAACAAGTAAAGAATTAATCTTTCTCTGTAGATTGGTTGATGATCTTGTGTAAGGAAAATTACTCTAACAGAAATTGCAATAATTTTGGAGACATGGGTCCTGGCCTTGTTTTTGTCTATCTAGGCTTGTGTCTGTCAATTCATTAGCAGCAACAGCAGAAAGAGGATTACTTTAACAGACCTTAGCGATCTTATCTTTTCACTGCCTTGTCCTGTCCCAGGCTTTCACCTGTTCTGTTTAATGAAATTTGGGCACCTTGATTTATTACATTTTTTTTTTTTTTAATGATATATTCAGGTTGCTTTTTGTTCAGTAACAGATGGCACTCTTTGTAATATAGTCAGGCCAAACCTCTGAGCAAAATCTTGCTTATGATATGAACATTGGGGCAGGAGGGTGGGTGCTAATAATAATTTATATAAATATAGTAAGAATTCTTATTTGGGATTTGGGAAATTTTAGAAGACCATGAATCTTGTCATACAGCTTAGGAGGCAACAGAGTAGGGTGGAGAAGATCTAATCTTGCTAAATTTTAATGAATTCTACTTGGTTTAATTAAGGTTCATATCTTACCAGAGGTTATTATCCAAACTCATTTTATGGCTTCCAATTATTATTTTCAGTCCTTTCTTTCCTTATTCTTTTTGATACGTAATCAATTTCAATGAACTTTTTTTTCCTGTGGTAAATTGCCATGAAGCATTCTCATACATTAAAAAGGTTAAACCAGGGTTACCATCCTGTTACAACCTCCCGTGCAGTAAAACTCTGAACCAGGGTTACCACCCTGTTATATCCCTCATACAATAAGATACTGAACCAGGGTTACCATTCCTCAGGCAATAAAACATTGAACAAGGGTTACCACCCTGTTATATTCCTCAGGCAATAAAACATTGAACAAGGGTTACCACCCAGATATATCCCTAATGCAATAGGACTTTGAACCAGGATTATGATCCTGTTATATCCCTCATGCAATAAGATGCTGAACCAGGTTATCAAAATGCTGAACCCCACCCTGTTTTTTCTATCATCCTGTTATATCCCTCATGCAATAAGATGCTGAACCAGGGTTACCACCCTGTTTTATCATGTGCGCATCAAAATGCTGAACCAGGGTTACCACCCTGTTATATTTCTCAGGCAATAGGACTTTAAACCAGGATTATGACCCTGTTATATCCCTCATGCAATAAGATGCTGAACCAGGGTTACCACCCTGTTATAGCCTATATACACTAAAATGTCGAACTAGGGTTAAAACCCTGTTCTAACAACAGTTTTATTGAATAACCATTGTCTGTTTAGTTGAAGCAATGTACATTTTTCTTCTTCAATTAAATATCTCTTTCTGTATAATCTGTTCTGAATTAACTGGTGCACTTCAAACTCTTCATGCTGAGTATGTTTCAACTGTTTTTTAAAAGGTCTTTCAGAACTGTTATTGAATGTCAATTTTTCGTTTGATCACAACATAATCATTTTATGTACAAGAGAGGAGTGAGGTAAATTCTGACAACTAAGTTTATGTTTTCTGAAGAAAGAAAAAAAGAAAGATGTTATGTCAGTGTATATTTGGAATGTATTTGCTAAATCTTTATGGACACTTTGGTGGAGAGAAATTAGACGACTTGTCCAATATTGGTCCAGACAATCTGCTTTTAAATGTAAGTCAATCAAAAATCTTATTTTTACGATGAACTCATTTTCTTTTTCAGTGTTTTATCACATTACAACTTTAGTACTCATCAAAGACATCTGGATTTTACATACGGCCTGGCACTTTTTTTTTATTCAGATTGAAATATCTGTGCATTGGCCTCAGAGCAGAGTGGCTCCCTCCAGTCCTCTGGTTGGGATCAGAGAGTAGCATCTGTGTACATTGAAAAGAGTTACACAGAAAACAACTGCCTCAATAACATTCTAACATATTGTGTAGATGAAATATGTATGCAACTCTTACTACAAATATATTGTGCGAGAGAGAGAGAGAGAGAAATACACACACACACACTCACATATATATATATATATATATATATATATATACACACACACTTATATATATATATATATATATATATATATATATACACACACACATATATACACACACACACACACACACATATATATATAAGACATTTTATATTTATAGATTCTTTTTATAGATACAAATATTTAAGTAAATGCTCTGTTTATAATAAACAGTATTAAACAACATTTACCGGCTTGAATGTCCGAGAAATTTTCATAGAAAATATTCGTCCTCTGACAGGATTCAAACCTGTATCCTATACAGAACTGTCATATAGCCTGACATGCCTTTTAACCGATTCGGACACAGAGGATTGTTCGGTTAGCAAGGTCAAATTTACTGCTTTTACACTTCAATCATCAATGAATCGCTCATGTACATCCATATCTGCTCATGGCGTATCAAATTCTGTGACACTGTTTTTTGTTTTTTTTTTTGGAATAAAGTGCCACTGCCAGCACTTGTGTTTGAACATTGATTACCAATGAGCTAACAGAGACAATCCCATTATTGAATTAAATAGATCATGTAACCATAGAGGAAATACATATATAGGAAGTCGCGTGATGTCTAGATTGACCGTTATTTTTATTATATCCTCTATTACTATTTGGGTCATTATTTCTACTCTATCCTCTATTACTGACTGTTATTCTCTATTCACTATACTATTCTCTTTTCGGATCACTATATAGATTACTATTCGAGTGTGTATTATCGAGCAAGTACTATTAGTGTGAGTGTTATTTGAAGGCATTTGACAGCAGTATTGTTCAACGGTGTACTATATTTGTATCTACGATTACAAAGTCTCTACTACAACAAACATTAGGAAAGTGACAATGAGTATTCGTTGACATCACAAAAGACACCAAATGTAAAAAATGTAAAGTGCATACCTACTAAGTGTAATCATACTTTTCACACACCCTATATATATTACATACATGATAAAATATATTTCTATATCAGATGGCTTGATGATTGCATTTAGCATCAAACAGACTGTCGACTCTGGGTGTTGACTTTAATGTCCTCTCTCTCTCTATATATATATATATATATATATATATATATATATTGCTTTAGACCATCTCAGCCACAAAATTGATCAGATTGTCTAAAGAATGTTGGATCTAACTATGGTCTCTCCTGCCAAGGCAGGTGCAGATTTGATTCCTGCCAAAGAGCACATATTCTTCTTTAATAAGATTTCTCAAATATTCAGGCCAGTAAATGAAAATAAATAAATAATGTTGAATAAATAAATGGAGTGTCTATTTAAATAGGAGTAACCACTAAAATTAACGTTTAAGTAATAAAATCTGCCAGATTAATAAATAAAAATCCATCACTTCTTTTATCATAGTACCAGGTGTATAAGTGATTCCTAACTGTTATATATATAATATAAATGAATAATATCTTTCAAAAATATGTAGAATTTACTAGAATTAAATTTATTTCAAGAAGGCAATCAAAAGAGAACTACAGTGACAATGTTCAATAAGTTAATAAAAGTTCAATTGATTTATATTTCAACTGATTTTAAAGTTTCCTGGACACACCACTCATCATGGTCAGATTAATAACACTGAATTGAAGACTCCTTCAGAGGGCTCTCAATTGGGCCTTCATCATAATAGGTAGGGAGGAGTAGATGTGATAGGCAACAATAAACTACAGAAAAAATCAAAATTGATCACTGCATTTAAATATTGCATTAATATTTAAACTTATTTTTTCAAAGTTCAATGTTAATTCTTCTGCCACCATTTAATTTAAATGCAATTTGATGTACGTAGGTCCTTACTTTATGTACAAACAATTATTTTTATTTCAAGGGTGACTTTCACTGCATTTTGCAATTAATTTTGATTATTCCCAAATTTATTTCCAAGTTATAAAAATTGTTAACATACAAGAAATTGTGGGTCTGGATCCAGTCTGGAATGTTTTTAATTTACTCATGGAGTTAGCCTGATTCCAAAATGGTATGAGATGTTGGGCTATGGTGTATAGGAGTAAAGTTGATAAAGTGTAACACAGTGACATTCATATATATATATATATATATATATATATTTTTTGTGTATTTAGGCAGCAAGCCTTCTTTCATGCACAGTTTATATTTATTTAAATAAATGCACCTTGTCTCTTTTATTCAATGAAATGTGTGTGTGTGTATATATATATATATATATATACACACACACACACTATGAATATATAAATACCCACTGGATGGGGACTGACTGTTTCATGCAACAAATCATCTTCAGACCATAAGTCACTATTTCATGTGCCCACGATGTAGGTCACTGAAGGATTTAAAAAAAGTTGATGAAGAAAGAAACCCTCTCAGTTCTTTAGTTTAGGGCTAATATTTTTGGCTATTTATAGATATAGTGTTTACTTTCCTTATTTTATCATTTTAAAATTAATTTTCTATCTTTTTCCAAAGTTTAATTTTCTATCTTGTGTGGCTGTTAGCCATTTTTTCTCCTTTGCTAAGGTCAATGCTCGCCCCACCATTCTGCCATATATTGACAAAGACTTATACTTAGTCAACACGTCTACATTACCAAAAATTCTTACCTATACTTAAATGTAAGTTTCTGCAAATGCTGCCAAGTATTCCATCAAAATGAAGTCCTTATTTTGAAAACAAAAAGGTCAAAGGTAACAACCTGTGACCTCTCACCAAGGTAACTGCTGTAGCATTAATTTATCTTGCTGAGACCAATCCCATTATGTTGAAAGTTTTTTTTCTTTAGGTGTCCATTTATTTTAGCCTTGTGCCAAACTAAAGTACAATTTTTAAATAATCATACCCCTACTCACCATTTTGGAATCCAATCAACGTGGCAGGTGATAGCAAATTCAATTCAAGGCATGTAACCAACTTACCTGAAAAAAGAAAAATAGAATTATCCTCATTAGTCAGCAGTCTCATTTCCAATCAGAACATTTCAGCCAGTTGGCTTTTCACTAAACAATTTACGCAAGCATATTCACTTTCATCACTATATTTCAGCCAGCAATCTTTTGATTGACAATTCAGACTAACATTCTCACTTTGGCTTGTTTCAATCACTTAAAAATGACTGAAAAGTTACTGCGGTTAAGTTTTTTATTTAATTTTTTTTTTTTTTGTTCTTATAATTTATTTCTGGTCATTAAATTTTGTAGAAATTGTCTGAATATTTCGTATGTCCAAGTGCTTTTGGCTATACTTTTAGCCATCATCAAGGATGATTTTATTTTCATTTTTAACAGAATGTTTGGATTTTTTATGTATGTATGTATGTATCTAGAGTATGTATTCATCTAGAGTTATAGGAATATTTTACTTTACAAACATGGTTAGCAGATTGTAGGCATGTTAACAGTTGATATATATATATATATATATATATATATATATATATATATATATATATATATATTGACAGAGCATAGTGAGAGCTTGATGTAATAGAGCAAAAAATTTATAATATACATTTTGCTTCTCACCATTTGGTACAACTCAATCCATGCCTGATGATTGCCATGTACATGAAACTCTGAGTTCTATCAAATAATGAGTAAAAAAAATGTATATTTATTAGTACTAAGTAAATAAGTATATTTATTATTAGTAAGTATATTTAAAGCCAAAATATATTTTGGATTGTAAGAATAATTTTTCTTGGTCGAGGCAGGGGTGAATATTGCATTACTATTTTTGTGGAAGATAATGATTTTTTCCCCCCAGCTACAAATACTACTATTTAATCCATAGTTAGGAGGGAGAAGAGATATATTCAAACCTTTCCCAAGGGTAAGTCTGCATAAGTGAATTTAAGAAAGTAAACTGGAATTCAAACTAGTCTTGTCCAAATTCTCATTCCAAGCCACTATTCATTACACTGCTGACACATCCCCACTTCTCCTGCTCTCTCTCTCTCTCTAAAATATGATAAAAAATAGTTTTAAGGTATGATATATTTATTGGTAAAAGTGGCCAATGTCTGAGAGTGTATGTAAACATAAAATGTGGATACTAAAGTTAATGTTGAGCAGTGACAGCCTGTTTTGTGCTTGGGCACAATCTTCAGGCCTCAAGATTTTGTCCAAGCATGACAAACTACCACCACTTATATATATATATATCTCAGGTTGTAGTTTTTGTTTGTTTGTTCGTTATTGAATGCCTCTTAGTGTTTTGGAGATAGACCCCCTCCATATTCTGAAATTACATTACTTGGATGAATACATTTCATTTTGATCAAAGGGATCGGGGGAGAGGGTGCAAAACCCCCACTGACCCCCCCTTTGACTTAAATTTAAATTTGAATGAGGGAATGACTTCTATGTGAAATATAGAAAGAGAAAGCCAGAAGATGGAGGTCACATCAACAACATTATTGAGTAATAATGAAATGCATCATTTTTCTCCTGAAATTGTAACAATGATTTAAAAAATCAATCATCATTTTCTTGCAAAAAAATTGTGGCATGCAGCAAGTTGCGGGTAATTTGGCTAGTATATATATATAATACACACACAATATTAAGAATGCTATCAGTAAGGAATCCCATGTGCAGACCCGGCAGAGAAATAGTGCAAAATGGAAATTACACTCACACAGAAAAAAACAAACAATACCAAAAGAAAGTTATGCCAGCAGGAGAGGATCTATGACACGAGGTCATGGCATTAAAAAAGAAAAAGAAATCAAACGAACCAAAAACATTAGAGTATGGATTAGATATATACATTTTCTCTGAAAATCTCTCACTATAATTCATAATTTTTGGCATATTAACTATCATGCCGATAGCTTTTAGTTTTTATCACCATTGCTCTACCATAGATAATGCCTTTTAATGTAGCATTATTGACAGCTGAAAGTTTTTGTTTCTAAAATAAATCCATACAAGAATTAATAAAAACCTGAAATAAGATTTCTGTTAATATCTGAAAAATACTGGCAAAAATCTTATTTGAAGTAAAACTTCAAAACATTTAAAAAAATAAAACAGCTGAAGAAGAAGAAAAAAAAAAAGAAGTTGAATTTCAGAATTGACCTTTTTATTTTGTTGACTTTTTATATGTAAAAATCCAGAAATATTTGTTTTATATATAGAAAATTAAAAAAAAAAGCAAAAAAAAAAAGCAGACAGCTTCAAAATTAATATGAAAATGCAGTTGATCTATCACATCTGACGAGTCTCCAATCCATTTTGTAAACAAATTAGCAGAAAAATAAACAACAAAGGAAATGTTACACAGCCACTTCTTCAGCATTCTGTGAAAAGTTACAATTCTGAACGAATCTATGGTGTCTAAATATTTTAAACAAAAGGAATAAGTACACAGAAAAATGAACTTTATTTTGGTTTACATAAATACATGCTTTAATTAAACTCGCAGCTTTTGAGAAAGTTCCAGACACCTACACAGACCAATCACATTTATCCACGTTTTTACTTTAAATAAATTTCAGAAAACTTCTTGAGTCCCAATTTCATTAAAATCTTTTGTCCATTGCCACAATTATTGAATGGATTGTGCAAGATTTTTATCTTTAAGAACAGACAGTCAATTCTAATGGAAACATTTAAATTTAACTTTCTCAAATCCCCAAATTTTATTAACCTTTAACATACTGCATTATTCACTACTTTACTTTACACTTTTACTGCATTGTTTTTCAAGGCTCCTCTACTGCGTTACTTAATTTCAGTTATGGGCAGTTTCTGTTGCCATAGCAGGATATGACAACACAACTGCAAAATCTTTTTTTTCAATTCACCCCCAGAAGGTGAGAACTTTTGAAAGAAGAAACAAAATGGATAGCACATGTAACTTGAAGCAAAAATAAAGACATAATCAAGATGTTGAAATTCCACATTACATCAAACAAAAGATGGAGAAGGAAACTCCCAGCATTTGTTATACCACTTTAATAAGATGAAATAAATACCAGTCCAACAATAATAATTGACAAGGCTTCATCTAAGAAATTCAGATAACTTAAGACTATTACTACTTGGTGGAAAAGCAAAAGAAATAAGATGAAAGAAATACTAGTCAAAAATGAATAATAATTGACAAGGCTTCATCTAAGAAATTCAGACAACTTAAGACTATTACTACTTGGTGGAAAAGCAAGAGAAATAAGATGAAAGAAATACTAGTCAAAAATGAATAATAATTGCCAAGGCTTCATCTAAGAAATTCAGACAACTTAAGACTATTACTACTTGGTGGAAAAGCAAGAGAAATAAGATGAAAGAAATACTTGTCAAAAATGAATAATAATTGACAAGGCTTCATGTACCTGTGGTCCTACTTCAAGTCAATGTTTTCCAACAGTTCATGCTAACAATCCCGAGAACACATTTTCCCTGACTAAGGCTGTGGATGCTACTTAATTGTTCTCCTCAGCCCTTACAATACATCAATCTAGGTAAACATCTGTTCTGCATGACCGTCCAGTACTAGGTCGACAGATACATGGATGTTCATGATGTGACCACTATTGTCAACACTGAAACACTGCCAACATATTACACCACAAATGAGCAGCAATTCTCCAAAATAACAACCCAACCTTTCAAAGATATAACTCATCTCAAATGACAAATTGAACAAAAGGTGCACACAAGTATTGAAAAAGTATAGATCAGGGGTAACCAATGTAAGAGTCACATGCGATAAAGTTCAAATATTTGAGATCTGCAATCACTCCCCTGGTGCACCCAAATCTTTAATACACTCACCCATGACTGTCTTCTGACATTTTTCTGTAAGCCTTGTTGACTAGAAATTTCTTTAATTCTTTCTAACTCCCATCATTAGTTTCTTCAGCATTAAAGAACAATTCCTCACTCAGATTTAACATTAAAATTAAAGTTTAAATTCTTAAATAGTTTTACTAACTATGAACATTAAACATATGTTTTAATCCAATGAGGTCTTAATTCATGCCCAGTAAATAATTATAAAGTTTGAAATTTTTCTTATTTACCTTTTTATATCAACTGTGATGAAAAAAAAGAGCTCAACCAACATATTTCCACAAGCCGCATATTAAAGGTCAAAGAGCCACATGTGACTCATAAGCCACGATTTGGTTACCCCTGGTATGGATTCAGTCAGTCAGTACGTGACATGTGTGATACACACTTAGGTGATCATGTATCTTTTGATACATGACTAACAAGGCAGATTTTTTCCCGCAGTAGGTTGAAATTTCTTTCTGCGGTAGAGCAGTTGCCATCCAAGGTTAAAGAACCTGGTCTGTCCTGCTATTTATCCATAGCTGGGGGTAGAAGAAGAGGATTTATAGCTTTCCCAAGGGTATTAGCACATAAGTGAATGTAATGGAGTTGACTGGAATTCAAACTTTAATCCCAGGAATTTGAGTTTGTATAGATTACAAGAAAAAAAGTGAAGATCTTATTTGGTCAAATTTTGAAAAGTTGGTTGAACTGAAAACTTTTCAGCACCCCCTCATTTTTATCTAACACCCAGACTCCTTGATGTATATCAAGAGATAATATATTAAGTATAGAAAACTTACTTTACGTGCTATGAATATTTAATTCCATTTTGCTAAACCTCAATAAGTTTGCTTCACTTTTGATACAATCATTACATTCTGCATGTGCGCATACACACATACAGATTCTTGATTCCTTAACCCTGGGAGAATTGCAATCAAGTTCTAAATGGAATCACAGAAAATCTACGTCCCGAAATGCCATCTGTTCCACAAAGGTGACAAAAGCAATTTGAGCACAAATCAAAAATAGCAATTGAACTCCAATTCCAAGACAATAAGAGGAATTCTTGGTCATGTTCTTCAAAACTATTGCTGCCTGCATTTATTTATTTGTTTGTGTGTGCATTATTTTTCTTGAACAGGTTGAATGGCATGACAGAAGCCAAACTTAACCAATACACTTCTCTGGCAAAGCAAAACAAACTCAAAGGAAAGTTTTTAAATTCAAATTCTACACAAATCCAATGTACCCAATTTAACTTCTAAGTTGAACAACATGCTACCAATTAAGTTATGAAAGCTAACCAATAGAAACTATTTAAATTTAGTGATGTAACTCTATAAATTTGCATGGTTTCATTTGATCAGCTTTAATGACTTAATCACTCAGGTGTTGTCTACTTCTGTTCTTTTCTTACTTTTTCATGTTATTAGGTATCACAAACTACCTTAATTCACAGTCATATTTTTAAAGGATTATTTTATCTGGCATCATTTCTTATTACTGTAAACATTATTTTAGTGGGTACGTATATGTTTGAGTTGTTCTTATTCTTCTGTGTGCCATAGACACAGGTGATCATAGCTCTCCATATTTTTCTGTCTGTTATGAAGTCTTTCATGTGATGACTCAATGCTCATGTATAGTTACCTCCTCCGTTTCCTAATTGGAGTAGTTATATAGCCTGGGTATTCTGGTTATATTAATTTGTTAATCTGTAGCGGGCCCTGGGTTTATGAGTTGTTAAACTAGGAACACGTATGTAACTGCTTCAAGAATATGGCGGACTCAAGTTGAGTCCAACCGAAGATGTAAAGAAAACAAACAAAACCGATATATATATATATATATATATATATATATATATATATATATACAAGTATATGTATTAAACAACAAGATTTACAATGGACAAAGACATCAACATTTGTGTTTGTGCATGAATGTAAATAGTTTGTAGTTTGATGAATGTTCATACATACGAGTATGTGTGAGTGTGTTTTATGACGTTTTCCCACAAGTGGGTAAAAACACAAATCTCTGCGAGAGATCACATCCTTTAAATGTGTCCGCTGAAATGCAAAGTAAAAAGAGAATGAGGCAAGAAATCACCCAGTATTTATAGTGTAGAGAGAGCATGCCCTAATGAACAATTTGGACAATTAAGGAGGAGTTAACTCCGACAAATCAACATATCACTACACTGATTTTTGTAGCTCTTAATAAATTTTATCTTTCTGTAATTTCTTCTAAACCTTGTTCCAGTATCCATTTACTCAAACTCACTAAAGTAGGTTATGATTTACTTTCCTCTCTCCCATTTGCCTTCAATCTGTCCCGTGAGTATCAAATTTTCCAAGCCTTTTTTTCATCAATATATGTCCTAGAGATTTCAACTATCTCTACTTGATGTCAAGTAGAAATTTCCTTTTTGTTTCCATTTTCTCTGAAACCTCATCATTGATCACATATTCAGTCATGGTATTCTCAGCATCCTTCTGTAGAATCACATACCCATTTTTTATTTTATTAAACAGTGAAAATAATAACAGGACTTCCCAATTTAGGCTGGTTGTTATTCCTTTCAATGTTTAATAAAATAAAAAAAAAACAGGAGTAATGATTCAAACATGTGTACCCACTAAAATAATGTTATATTAATAGTTTATAGTGCGAACACATGTCAAAGTAGTGAAATTTCGTTCCACTCCAACTACTAACATCTTGTTTATTTTCAAAGATATTTTGATAAAATAGGTATCAAAACAAAATTTAATCTTTTCTCTTTCCAAAGATACAATTCTTTTTCATGAATGATGATTAGTTTTCATTCCACATCTCTTTACATTGTCACTATTTCAATGACGAAAAAGATATTTTCAAAGTCGACGATTTCATAGTGGTCTTTTTCAAATTAGTTGTGCTCCAAGTTGCACTGTCTACACATATCAAAATAGTCCCATCATAAAGAAAAAAAAAAAACAGCATTAACTTGGCAAAACAGAGAAAATCATCAATAAAGAGAATACATTTGAGAACAAAATAGTTTTAGTTTGTATTGTTGCTTTACACAAAAGCTTTTCCCCGCACGATGTAAACTTTGCTAACATTTACATTGTTTTCAAAGCCACTGAAGTTTTCAGTAAACACTACAAAGAATTTGTTTAATTACATTATTTTTGAAAGTGCAGACTCCAGATTTCAATTTGGTTATCATAAACAATGATTAAAGAATCTTTAAAACAAATTCGTTAGCTGTGTTGTAGAACAACAGAGAATTACAATTAAAATATTTTGATTCTGAAAAAGAAAGAGGCCACTGCATGTGATAATAGATAAAAGATATAAGAGGAAATTTAACACAATGCATAACAACAACAAGAGTAATATGATATCAATTTATGTCTCGGCATTTTGGTGTGAAGCCATTTACAGTTTCAAAGAGCTTCCAAAACTATATTGCCCAACTTTATTGTTCTCATTTTTGATCTGAAAAGCTTATGATTGTTATTGTGGTGTCATTCAATTTTTTCTTTCTTTTTTAAATCCATCATGAACATATTCTTTTTGTACAATTCAGCTTGTTAGTTCTCCAACCTTCCTTAGGTAACAGTAATATCTTGCATATCATCTTAAATAAAAGGTTGTTTCCCCCAATGTTATTTGGTTTATTGTTCTTAAAATTTGGGGGTCTATTATTAATTTGGGTAAGGCAAGGTTGGTTAATTTTATGACACGTCAATACTTGTTGGGCTATTTAACATTAAATTTTTGTACAAAATTTGACCAGAAATTTCTTTAATTCCTTCTGCCTCCCACTATTCCTTCCTTTGGCATTAAAGAACAATGCCTCACTCAGATCTAACATTAAAATTAGGATTTAAATTCTTAAATATTTTTACTTACTCTGAACATTAAACTTATGTTTTAATCTTACTAGGTCAAAGCAAGAATCTTCAAGAACCATTATACAAACCTATCCGAACATATGAAACAATGAAACTAATTTCAAATGGTTTTATAAAACAAAAGCTAATTCCTAAAATGTTAGGCACAAAAATATTGAAATAGTTTAAAAGAGAAGTTAGTTTGGTCGGTTGATTTTGTTTAGCAGCATATCAACCTCTATGGGTTATTGAATGCCAAAATCTAAATATTTTGAACACGATTTTATGACTTCAACTAAATATATTCTGAGCACCCAGTGAGGATCAAACTCACTACTAACCAGCTAACTAGACTAGCCTCACTAATTATACCAAAACACCTTTATTGTTGGGTTTATTGTGCTTATTTTTATCAGAGTAGTTTAGCTATTTTTGTGCTATCCTTTTATTTGTAAAATATATATATATATATATATATATATATATATATATTATCCTCATCTTCTGTCTATATATTTCAGCTGGTAATTTCTCCAACTTCCCTCAGGTTCCAGTGATTGATTTGTTTTTTCATGACTTATCAACCTCTGGCGGGTTATTTAAAGCCAGAAAATATTTTTAGATTATAAGAATTGTTGGCAACAATAATAATTTACAAGTTTTAAATAACCCATAGCTGGGGGGAGGAAGAGATGGATTCATACCTTTCTGAAGGGTATTTGCATGTAAATGCATATAATGAACATGACTGGAATTGGAACTCAGCTCTCTGACTTCCAATTACAAGCTGCTATCTACATTATGCCACCAGTACATCCATGCTTATAGCATGCAGCATTCCAAAGCAGCCACTCATCTCGGTACTGACCAGACTCAGTATTGCTTAACTTTGGTGATTGTACAAGAACGTGATATGGCTGTAAACCCAGTAAAAAGACAGATTTGCAAGAGCACATCAAGGCTACTGTTGTATGAGATTCTAATGTGAAAAAATGAAAAAATATTGGGGAATTTCTACAGATTCTTGCTAATCTAAATTACTTAAATCAATTATTTAATTATCTGTTTTCAATCATTTCAACTGAAGTATGGAATTCTCAAGTATTGAACGCCAGACTGCTATGAGGCTCCTCTTCCTGCAGAAGAGAACTTCAAAAGAAATCTTTGAGTCTATGAGGCAGACATTGTGCCAATCATACTCAACTGTAAAGAAACATTGTGCCGTCTTCAGATTTTGGAAGATCAAAGACACATCATGGTCTGTAGAGATTTCAAGATCAAAGGTGCATTATGGTCTGGGAGGCATTCATTCAATAGTGTGTCAGTGCCTGAAATTGTTGATCATGATTAACCAATTTTAGTTAAAGGAAATGGAGACATGTAAGGTAATCCATTGGGCCCATAATTAATGATTAGTTGGTTATGCAAAAAGCCATTGGTCCAGACGGTGTCAAAACATTTTTAATACCAATAAGAGTTGTCTTTGAAATTGAATTTGTAGCATTTTCAGTGATCTAAGGACAAGATTTTGAAATGACATGTCAATGTTGATGAAACATGGCGAGAGAACTATGAAGCAGACAGCATATGACAGTACTTGGATTTTCTCCAAGCAAAGAAATTCAAGACCCAAAAGTTGGCAAAAATGGTCCTGATTTTTTTTTTGCAGGGGGAGGATAAGGAAGGTATTTTGATAACTTTCTTAAGAGAGCAAACTGTTAAAGCTTTGAAGATTAAAGGAGGACATTTTTAAAGGTGTTCCCTTTTTGCAGGGCAAAACACCTGCTCACAGGACTGACAAGTTGATGAATTCCCTATAGGTTACCCAGACCAACATACACCTGATGAAGGCCTGGGGGCACAACAACCAAAACATTGTACCAATAACAACAACAAAGATGAGGATAAATGTCGGCACGTAAATGGTGCAAATAATGATAACTTCTCATTCTCATCTTGCTACCACAATGGGTCAGGATGAACCTGGGAACAACAGTAATTAAGAGGTGGTACCACGCTCCTCAAAACCCCCAATCTCCTGATCAAAGGCCTTGCTATCGGATGTAGTTTATCATCATACCCAGAATTATTGAAAGGGAAGGGTTTAAAAAATACACACATTTACATATTATTCATAAGAATATCAATTTTACAGACAAACATCCATACGTATATATGTTTCTATATTATAACATACTCTGTGTGTACATGTGTTGACTGATATTTTTTATGGCTTATCAACCCATTGTGGGTTATCTAAAGTAGTAATATATTTTATGCACTTAAATTCATAAAGTCTAGATACCATCAAGGGAAGTTCATCAGAACAATTACCATGAAAGTATTTATAGAAAAGGCACAGGGAAGCTATGTTATAGAAGTGGGAAAGTTGCTGAAGCGGAGATGCCAGGTCCAGACCAATAACACTGCAGATTCTTCTTTAGAATTAATCAAGAATCTCTAAATTTATAGCAAGAGCACCAGATTAGATGTGGCAGTAACATTCAAAGCATGGATGAATGTATTGTATTGTTGAGATGAATGATACACAGAGAAGAATGAGTGCTTCATATATGTATTCAGCACCAGTATCTGGTGCTAATGGATATATACAAAAAAACACAGAACAATAAGTTACAAAACAATTAACAAGACAACTTACAAGGAATAGAGGAGGGTCAAATACTGTATAACCAAACAAAGTAAAATCAGTCCGAATATTAGTCAGCTTAGTATCAACTTATTAATCAACTATTAAAGTCCTTAATCATAGACTATTTAAAACTATAAGCCAGGACATCTGAGAGAGTGCTGAAGGGGTGCTAGCTGCTCTACAGCAGAATGGTAAACTTATAATGATGAAATGCTACAACCAATCTAGTACTGTGATTGAATTCATAGAGTCTAGGTACCACAGAGCAAAGTCCATCATAACAATTAAGATGAAAGTACAGGGTACGAAGGGTAAATTGTCACCATTTTATATTTTTAATTTCATGCAAATACATAGTTTTTGATTCTGTTGACTGCACAGAATAATAGAGTCAGTTGGGCACCATCTGTGAGAAAAAGAGTACCATGATGCAATTTACCCTGCCTAAAATTTAGAAATGCCATGCTCTACTGTTTGGCATTCATGCCGGAAGCTCCAATACGAACATTCCAGTGTTTGAGTGTCAATCTAAGGACAATGCAGAGGATTCAGAAACAGTTGGATGAGCCTAATATTGATTATGAAGGTACGGCAGCTCAGAAAACTCACTTTGATCATTCTAATAAAAGAACTCCTGAATTTGTTGGTGAGGGCCTCAAACTCAACCCAGAGACCGACATTAAGTGCCTTGAGGAAGTAGTGCTGCCCTGGGTCAATAGGGTGGCTGCTGGAAGAACCAATGTCTGGCAACAAGACTTTGCACCATGCCACACAAGCAGGAGAATCCAGTCGTGGCTGCCAGATAATTTCTGCAATCACATAACTCCTTACATCTGGCCACCTAGTTCCCTAGACTGGAACACCCTTCATTATTACATGTGAGGTGGAGTTGAGTGAGAGACCATCAAAAATCCTTGTAATACCAAAGATGAACTGAAAGCAATGATTATGGCAACATTCACCAACAAGGAGACTGTCCTGAAGAGTTGCAGGTGATTCGGAAGACATCTGGAGGCCGTGGTTGAAGCCAATGATGATTTTATTGAATAAATTTACTCTTCACTATTTCAAGATATCTTTGTGTAATTTTGGTAAATATATCTGTTAAAATGAGATGCCAGTGTTATTTTCATTTTTGTGTCATTTAGACGACAATTTATACATCGCACCCGTTATATCTGTTAAAATGAGATGCCAGTGTTATTTTCATTTTACGCCATTTAGACGACAATTTATCCATCGCACCCTGTACATCTGTTAAAATGAGATGTCTGTTATTTTCATTTTTGTGTCATTTAGACGACATTTTATCCATCACACCTTTTATATCTACTAAAATGAGATATCAGTGTTATTTTCATTTTTGCATCATTTAGATGACAATCTATTCATCACATCCCGTATTTATAGAAAAGGCACAGGGAAGCTACATTACGCTGATGGGAAAGTGACCGAAGTTGAGATGCCAAGTCACAACCAATGACATTGCAGATTCTTTTTAGAGAAATATGTACAAAAAAAAAAAACAAAAAAAAAACTCTCTCTCATATATATATATATATATATATATATATATATATATATATTTGTGTAAGTTTTCACAGAGAGCATAGGAAATACTGTTTTTAAGGATAATGTTTTGATTCACTGCAAACTATACAGATGTTAGGCAGAAAAATGGATCAATCTATAAAATGCCCCATCTTTTTTTTCTTTTGTGTGTGTTTTGTTCAATATGAAATCGCCAACTGTTTTAAACTTGACACTTTCTAATAATGACAGATTTTTAAGTGATATTTTATTTCTAAATTATTCAGTCACAAATTACATTCCATTAATTTTGGCAAGTATGGGAAGACCTTCAACTTGTGACTCTTGCATTTTATAGTTCAAGCTGGGTTCTAATGGAGGCAAAACTGTGGGGAATAGAAATTCTGCATTTAGGGGCAAGGCTGTTAGTGAACGAAGAGAAAGATTTTAAATTTAAAAAAATTAGCAAGAAAATCTCTGTTGTGAAATGAAGATGAGAAGTGAGTCAAAACGAGCAGGAGGTGAGCCATTAGCCAATAAATTTTTAAAATAAAATTGGATTTTAAAATTGGACACTGAGAGATGGTAACTTAAAACATCAAGCAAGGATGTGGTAGAAAATAAGTTAAAAAAAATGAAAAAAAATTCAGGCAATACACTATAAAAAAATAATACTAAAAATTTAGTTGAAATACAATAAAAAAAAAAAAATATAATAATAATCTCTTACATCATCAACATCACTTAGATATCTATGAAAAATCAAAACAAATTCACAATCTTTTATAGCTTCTGGTAGTTGGTCTATTGCCAGACATTTATCCTCCACCAGTTGGTTGGTGGATGTCCAGGTGGTCGCTTTTGACTATTTTACATGAGAATTCCACAGTACGACTTTTTTTAAAAAAAAATCATTTCGCCTCAAGCAAGGCAATAAAGCCACTAAGATGTAAGGGGTTACTGAGTGATAGAAAATGAGAAAAAAGAAACACCCTTAAGGGGAGAGAACAATAAAAGAATAAGAAGAAAAAAGATAACAACTGACATTGCATTGACCCCCAAGAAAGGCAATAAAGGCACTAAGATATAAGGAGTTAATGAACAAAAAAATCCAAGTAAAAGCATTATTAAAAAGAGAATTTGAGAACAAAAAACACCATTAAGGAGAGAGAGAACAATAAAAGAACAGGATTCAAGGGAGACAGACAATAACAATTGACATTGCATTTAAATTTTTGAAGATCAAACTTGACTGGAAAACAAGATGGAAAAGAGTTCCACAAGTGAGAATGGTGAGAGAAGAAACTGTTAGCATAAATCTTACAGTTACATTTAGCCATTTCAACTGTAAAATCATGAGACCTATCTGCCAGTCTAGTACTGAGCATAAATTCATGAAGTCAAGGTACCATAGTAGAAGGATGATCAGAACAATTATCATGAAAATATTTATAAAAAAGGTACAGGGAAGTTACATTAGAACTGTAGGAAAATGACCAGGTCACTACTAATAACTTTGCAGATTCTTCTTTGGATTTTGACGAGTTCCCTAGATATATAACAGAAGCACCGGACCAGATGTGGCAGCAATATTCAAAGCAAGGAAGAATGGTAGACTTATAAATGTTCAAGATAGATTTGGCTGAGAAAAATTGTCTACTATAACACAGTGAATCAACTTTCCTAGTAGCAGACCTAGCAATTGATTCAATATACTCTTTCTACTTCATGTCAGTGAAAAACGTTAGTCTAAGTAGGGCAATGAGTAACTCTCCTAGAAGTTAGTCTCAGCTATGCTGATGGAAAATAAAAAGGGTTCTCTCAGACAATTAAAAGAGAGTAGTTTTGTTTTAAAGCAGTTTAATGAAGCATTAAAATTAACAAGCCATTCCTTGCCCCAGTTAGCAACAGGATGTAGTTAATTTTTTAGATCAGCTGTCAATTTGACCTTATTGAACCACTTAGACTTACTATTAAGACAGGAATAAATGGTTGTGTCATCAACATAGATACCAAGTTGAGAAGTGATACTATTAGGAAGCTTATTGAAAATTAGGAACAATGTTGCCCCAAAGATGGGCCCCTGAGAACTGTAGCTGCCTCGAAAAAAGAACAAAAAAACCCCCAAAAAACCCTCAGCCAAAACATGGTCAAAAGCCTCAATATAAACCTCTCTGTAGACTTCAATGTGTCAATGCTACGCATTTAAATCACCCATACTGGACTAGCAAAAGAAGTAGGATCTATTTGTTTGAAATGAATAAGAAAGTCAAAGATATAGCAGTCTATATAAATCATAATCAATGATAAAAATAATTGCAGAGTTGTACAATGTCTGGATGAGGATAAGGAGCATAAACATCAACTATGCAACCCTTCTCAGAATATTATTGTTTTATCAAAATATGGTAATATCATAAATCTTAAATTATTTCACTTGCTATTTGTGTTCTGAATTCAGTTTCCAACTGGTTTGGCTTATGGCCAAATCATGTTCAAACATTGGTTCCTATATAATCACCAAAGTTAAGCAACATCAAGTCTGATTTGTACCTAGACGGGTGACCACTGTAAGCTTAGAACTGTGTGTGTGTGCAATGAATAATGGCTCAGAATTGTTAATTGAAGAACTGAGTTCCAATTCCTGTTGGGTTTGATATACAGGTCGAAAATGTTATCCAAAATTCTTGAGACCAAAATGTTTCAGTTTTTTCTTTATTTTGGAATACAGGCTATTTGTACAGTATATAGCACCTATAAAATGGAGCAGATTGGGAATCGACCCCAAACATAAACAAAATATCTGTTTACATTTCATAACACAGCTTATACATATAACCTGAAGGTAGTTTTATATAAATAACATATACCCTGAAAGTAGTTATATATAAAATTTAATCAATTTTGTGTACATCCAGATACAGGTAATATTGCTAGACATGTAATGCTCACACAATTTTCAAGTGGTGAAATTAAGATTTCGCATACAAATAATATTTTGTACTTCCTGTACATGTACAAAAAAACATGATTGTTACTTCCAAAAAATATATAAATCCAGGACTTTTTTAAATATTTTTTTGAATATCTTTACTGAGCATGAAATACATGGTTAGTAATTCACAAATGAAGACATTGCTGTGATGATTACTAACAAAAAAAGACTGGCGCCAAAATAAGCTCAGTAGATGGATTTTCTGAAATTCTCCATTTGTGGCAAGTCATGCCAACGACTGAAAAACTTTTGAATTTTGTGGATTTAGGATACTGAACCTGTATTCACTTACACACAAATACCCTTGGGAAAGGTATGAATCCATCTGTTCTTCCTCCAGCTATGGGTTAATTAGTATCACTAAACCATTATTATTTTTTTTAAATTCTTACAATCTATAAAAAAAAGAAAGTTCTGGCTTTAAATAACTTGAATAGGCTGATAGGCCATAGAAAAAGAAACATAAAAACCAATTGTTTTACATGGTTTAATATCAATGACTTCAAGAACAGTTAACCAACATTGTAATTGTTTTTTCAGTGGGGAGGAGACAAGTGAATCTCTGATATTGCCAGACAGTATCTCAGGTTATTGATTCTACAACTTTTCTTGAAATACTTGTCCGTATGGGGGAAAAAAAACTGCTTAGACTTCAAAATTTGTTTGCTACCTTTAACAAGATTTCAACAGGTCTTCCAAAATGAATTATAATGCAACTTGATAAAGAGATAAATTCAAAACACCAACTGCTGCAGTTTAATGACAAGAACCTTTGTCATTTTGCAGTTCCAGGTGAGGAGAAGAAAAAACAACAACAAAAACCCCAAAAGAATAAAGAAACAGAGAAAAGAGAGTAGAAAAGAAGGAATGAGAAAAGTGAATAAAGTAAAAAAGAAAACTTGTTGTATGGTAATTGTAATACTGGCTGTTTTCTTATAAGGAAACATTCAGCAGCTAGTACTACTGTCGGTAGAAATTTATAAAATCTTTCTCTTAAAACAATTTTGCAGGAAAATAGGTTTCTCAAGACCAGTAGCTGTTATAGCTCTTTCCAGTATTTGGAATTATTTGAATTGAATTAGTTCCAAATCAAGACTTTATTGTATTCCCTATATTCACCTGAACTCTCTCTCTCTTAAGAATAACCACACCTATTTTTCCCCCAACCCAAATATCTTAACCACATCCCTCCTAAGTAGTAATTTAAAAAAATATGTTCTTTTTAATGAAAATCCAATTGATGAAGCTTTTAATGAATCTTGTAAGCAAAGAGTTCTTTAGGAATGTAATTGGTAGATTGCTACAAAAGTAAAAGAAAGTTATTGGAAATGTGGGGGGGGAGAAATAAGCTAGGAAAGGAAAAAGAAATTTTTAAAAAAAAGTCAAAAATGTTATTATGAATAACTTTACATATAGCAAATAAAATAAAACGTTCTAAAAACATATATATGAATAAAAACAGAAGGAAAACTTATCTTAGCCAACACATTTCATCCTCTGATAGACTTTATCAGGGCAAATGTAAGGATTTTATTTTGCAACAAGTATGTATAAACAAAAGTAAAAATGTTGTTAGTTTTTCAAAATTTTTAATTCAAGAAAAGATCATAAATATGCAGTTGTGACAATTTATTGTGATATACCTGCTTCAGAATTATTATTGTCATAGATATTTCAGGTTCTGAACATATCTTAGTTTTGGGTGTGGTTGTAATTATTTTGATATTGTTAAGATTGAATAAATTGTTTTAAATAGTAGATGTTAGGGAGTTAGTAGGTAGTATTAATAGTAGATGTTAGGGAGTTAGTAGGTAGTATTATATGTCTGTTTTTATCTAGGTTATTGTTATTGTTGCTATATATTTGAAACATTATTATAGTGGATGTTTCATATTTGAAATAGATGTCCCATTTTGATTTATTAACCATTGTGTATTAAGTCAGGAAACTGGATACACCTACAATTCCAGTTCCAAGACCTAGTGCCTTACCTGAGACCCCTACACCAGTGCCACAAACATTCGACGCTGGAATAACGTCGAACACTGCTCAGTCGTCTACAATAACACGGACAAAAACCCCTCGGGCATTGTCCAGACTACTTCCGCACAACCAGCCAGGTTTAAAGGAACTCATCCCTCCCCAAAGGCCACTACCCACACGCGATGGGGGGGGGAGATGTAGAATAACAATAATAAACAGCACTTACCGGTGTAAAGGTCCCAGCTAGCGTCCAGCTGGCAGACAAAAATAAAGCAGGTTGTAACTTAATACAAACCCTGCAAACTAACAGATGATTCATCTGTTAGTGGTATAGTATAAGCTGGTATTTATATAGAAATACCTCCACTCAGGTACCAGCAGCCAATCACAGCCCAAGCAATGGACTATCCCACTTTAGCACAATGAGATGCTCTATGGCAACATAAATAGCTCTCTTTCTAAAGGTTGGATTATTGTTCACTTAGCTTGCTCCACAACTAAGTGTTTATCTCTACCACGTGATTTTTCTACATATGTCTATTAACCCTGTGCATTAGAGAAATCTTTCCTTTAAAAGTGGAAAATAAAACATTGTTTACTATGCTTATGTTCTTTTGTGTAAAGCAGTAAAGTATATTGGATAAAATGGTGGTTTTGCCCCTACAAAGGGGGACACAGATTCAATGTGGACATATCTTTACTGAAATTTCTTGAATGTTAATTCACAGGTTTATAGGTATAATACCCACTGCTTAATAAAAAGAAACGGAACGTCTACTTCAAATACAAGTATCCACTATAATAACATCTGAAGTAATAAAAATGTTGGATTAAAAATAAATCCATTAATTCTTTAGAAATATATATACGGGGTGTATCAAAAATAATTGTATAAACTTTGGGTGCAGGTTCATCACACTAAAATAAGGATAAACGATTCCATATATAAACATATGTCTGGAAATCCTTTGTTTTTGAGTTACTGAATATATGATATACACTGTTAAATGTACAATCAGTCTTCCTTGATTCATAATTTGTGGTGCCACAGATCCTGTCTCAGCAATGAACAGCTGCAAAAGTTGAATGACTTGGCTGTCTTTGGTTTGGAAATTCAATCTGATACAGCCTTGCATCCATTACCATTTCCACAGCCATATGTAAAAAAATCAATTCTGACTGCTGACGATATGAACATCCTGTAATCGTTAAATGCAACACTTCTCAGTTAACTCACTACTACACATGTCAAATGTTGAAGACAGACTATACACAAATGTACATGAATGACAAATGTAACCTCGTCTACTTTGCAACACAGTTCTATCTACTGTAAACTTTCTTTAAACTTAATAACTCAAAAACAAAGAGATGGAATGAATCAAAAAAATATGTTATTCTACCCACTAACTCTATTACAACTACAATTGAAAAGAATTTATCTAAACACAAAATAAAATTTGTCACAACTACATCTAAAATAATAAAAGACTTACTAAATACAAAGCCAAACAACAAACCAAAACTTGAAGGAGAAATTTACTCTATCAACTGCATGGATTGCCAGAAAGAATATATTGGAGAAATCTCAAGAAGTTTAAATAAAAGATTATATGAACACAAGAGAGACACTTAAAAAAAAACAATACACAAAGCACATTGGTTGTTCACCTTAAAGAAACTGACCAATATTTTGACATAAAAAATGCTCCTCTAATTAAAAGAGAAAATAAGTTACTAAGACGAACATGTCTAGAAAGTACTTTCAGCCACATTAAATTTACGTTGAGGTTCTTACAACATTTCACAAAAAAAAAAATATTTAAAAAATTTTGAAACTACCAACATCTCTCATTCATGCACATGTGTACTCATAACGTCAACAAAACCAGTCTGATGGATAAAACACAACAGAAAAACTTTTACCAAATTGTCAAACATCTTTTCTTTCAAAACTGTTTCTTGATATATAAAAATTTATATAATGTTATCCCATATATATATATATATATATATAGCAAGACAGTCTGGGTTCTATGGCCTTGGATGGCAACTGGTCTAGGAGAAGGACAACTCTGAATTCAAACCCGGAGTGAAGACCCTAAGGAGGATGGACGGCACTTTGTGCTACCTTCCAGCAACTCCTGCAGCCGTGCTGGTACCAAACTGTACTGGTTTATCCTCTCCTTTGGACTCTGCTAGCAAGACTGAGAGGGGGCACTAGATGTCCGGGGAGCCCTACTTCTCCATATATACTGCCCAGGCTCATAGCGCACCACACTACTCCATTGTCTCTTGAGACGGATGGATGACGACGGTGGTTAGAGTTGAATGCAGTCAGAGTGACATTCAGGAAGTGTTTCAAAATATTTCAGAAGTCTGGTTCTATCTAAGCTATATGTAACAAATGCTCATTTGCCCTTTTTAAATAAAGAACAATTCAACAAATATTTTTATGCATGAACACTGGTTGAATTTCTTTAATTGATACAGAGTCAATATGAACATGAGAAAGATTAGTCATATAATTAGTTAATAATTTTCATAATAACAATAATAATGAACATTAATGGATATAATTATAATAATTAGTGAAGCAAGTATGCAGGCAAACATTTGTAAAATTTTCTGATATTAACTCTTGGTTACTTGCCAATTTCAAATTTCTCAGCACAATGTATAACATTAGTTTCAAGCAGTGGGAATCTACAGCATACAATTATTGATAATAATCTCAACATTTTTGCCAACAAAACATTACCTTTTTTAAAAAAAAAAAAATTTTTTTTTTTTTTTTTATAAATCAAATCCATTCTGTTCAAAAGCAACTTACTGTCTAAGTTTGGATGCCTGACCAAAAACACTTTTCAACTTAGGATCATAGTGTAGTATCTGTACACAATAACTTTATTATGATGCTAACTGTCAGTTCTCTTATGTTTGGTATTTTCTGTTATATTTTCATCAGTGGGCGCCAATAATGAGTTTATCAGCAGTGATATTTATAGTGAGAAAACAATGAAAAGACTTCAGTTGCAACTATAAATCAAGCTATACAAATGTTTTATTGCCAAAGCTGGTAATTATAAAATTGGTGTTTGAAGTCGGATTTTGTAATTTATCCCTAGCAGACATGTTAAGCAGAAAGGAATCAAGAAGAGGAGATAAGAAAGCTCAAGAAACATGAAAATTAAAAAATTTTGTAAAACTGAAAATATTTTTTTTACTTTTGTTTAAAAGTACTTGTTGCAAAATAAATTCCTTATGTTTGCCTTCAAGTTTTTTTTGAATTAGTTGACACATTTATCCTCTGATAAGGCAAACATAAGATTTGAGAAATATTATTAAAGAAAAATATATGCACTCTCCAACAGGATTTGAAGCTGTGTCCCTCTGTGTTAGATCCGAATTGACTTGAGTGTGTCTACTCAAATATGAGTATCCACTAAAAATAACATCTAAAGTGATAAAAAAAATCTGTCAGATTGATAAACAGAAATCCATTACTTTAGAAAATTACTTTACTTACGCTTGGGTACGAAATTGGCCAGATATGAAAATTTGGAGGACTTTGTGATGAGAGGAATTTTGCTTAAAGGCACTGTTCAAACTTTGCTTGATCAGCAAGGCTTCTCTGTGGGCAAGTTGGTTAAGGTATGTCAGACTAAACGATGCTTTCCCTCTCGCCAGAGGGACACAAGCACAAATCCTGCTGGAGAGTGTATATTTTTCTTTAATAAGATTTCTTGAATATCTAGGCCAGTATTGGAAAATAATTAATCATACTGTTTAATAAATAAACGGGGTGTCTACTCAAATAAAACAACATTTAAAGTGATTGTGTGTGTCTATTATGTCTAATCATGAGCAGTTTGTAAGTTTGCTTTAATTTTGGGTGAAAATAAAGACAAAAATTGTACAACATTTGGATATTTTTTTTTATTAAGTTGGTCCTTGATCTAAGCTTTCATATGCAAGACATTCATTATTTGTTACATTTAACACTATATGCTTAAATAATGATCTGCTGCCCCCAAAACACTATATATATATATATATGTGTGTGTGTGTGTGTGTGCGTTGAAAACAAGGTGTGGTGGTTGAGTTTTTTTATATAATTTCTTGTGGGTTCATATATATATATATATTGTTTTCAGGACATAAATTATGTATGTTGAAGGTTTTCCAAGCACTTTCAGCCATACTTATTTTATTTTGCTTTTAACTGAATATATGAATTGTTTTATGTATGTATCCAGAGTTATAGGACGGTTTCTTTTTCCAAACATGGTCAGCATATTGGAGCTGTGTTCATAGTTGATATTATTGAGTGTTGCCTTTTTTGCTTTTTCTTACAAAAAGCAATTATTTATCCTCAAAATTTTAAATCGTTAACCTCATCATCAAAAAAATTAATTCACCTGCAAGATCTACATGACAGAGAACCAATATTATTTATGTGCCTGACTCACAGTACATCTCTCTAACCATAGTTCAATTAGATCTTATTTAAATACACATGGAGACCTACAAAACTATCCATAACATACAAATATAATAGCATCATTAGTAAAAAAGAAAATACCAACACTCCATAATATCAACTATTAATATATTTTCTGTTTAAAAAATAACATATGAACAGAAAATATATTAAATATTTGTTGAATTTAATCCATTTCCTATGATATGTTGTCATTGCTTATGTTAGGATATGAATACAGAGCAGATATGAAAGTGGTGAAAGTGTGTCTTTAAAAGCATTAATTCAAGTTTTGTTTAACTGGAAGTTTTCTGTGGCTGAATGATTATAGCATGTCAGGCTTAATGGTGTTTCCTCATAGGAGAACATATTTTCTATGAAATTTCTCAAATATTCAGGCCAGTAAATGTTATATATATATATATATATATATATATATATAACACCAATATTCCATAGTTATAATTTATTACATTGGAATCATAAATTATAACCATGAAATATTAGTGTTTGAGGTTTTTATATTCTTGCTCTGTACTGTACATTGAGCTCTACCTGGATTTTATCCTCTTGTCAATATATATATATATATATATATATATATATATGACCACTAATATTAACAAAACATATATACTCCATTGCATGGATACAAGTTTACTCCCCTGGGTTTTACACTTTTGTCTGATGGTTGCAAAAGTGTGAAACCCAGGGTTACAAACCTCATATCCATATAACTGAATATGTTAGCTCTATCACTGATATTGAGCACTTTCCAATAAGATTACACACACACACACACATATATATATATATATATATATATATATATATATATATATATATGTGTGTGTGTATGCCCATCAGGGTTAAATTTTCCAAGCTCACCTTCCTTATTATGTGTCTAAGGAATTTCAGCTGCCCTTTTCTGATTCTGAATAGAAATGTTCTATGTGTTGCTATTTTCTTTAAAACATCATTGTTGTTTACTCACCCCAGCCATGGAATTTTCAGTAGCCTTCTGCAGGACTACATTCATGCTGACTCTAGTTTTTAACTCATCTGTGGGGAGATTGCCCAGCATTCACTGTCATATAAGGGAATGGATATCACACAGCAATCCAGCGGGCTTTTCTTTGTTTCTAACAAATCTTCTGTTTCTCAGCGCCTTTTTGGAATGCTTTTTTCACAAATCCAATGTATTTGGATCTCAGTGTCACATTTTCCATTTCTGTTAAAATGCTTCCCAGATATTTAAACATCTGAACCTGTTTGATTTTCATTTTTCCAATTCTTAACTTCCATCTTGGGCATTTTCTCTTGCTGATGATCATACTTTCTCTCTTCTTTCAGTTGATAGTCCTTTATTCTTGCTTTCTTCTCCCATAGGAAGTCCACATCAGCAGAGTCTAAAAGGCTTACATATTCAAATAAAGCCGTATTTTTGTTATTTTTTTTTTCTGCACTGAAAGTGGTAAACACCTTAGCATTTAGATCACAGATTGGGAATAATGGAAAATAAGCAATATTGACATTTTTTAATAGTATCTGTTAAAACGCAAACAAATGTAAACTGAAATGACTTGTAAACTTTAATGCTTCCAAAATCTAACTACTCTCTTTTAGTTATCATAGAGAACTATATTTGCCTTTCATCAGCATGGCTGATGCTAACCTCCAGGAGAACAACTCATTGTACCTACTTAGTTTCACATTTTCCACTGCTAGTTGGTTATGCTAAGTGTTATGCTAGAAAGTTTACATGTTTATAAATCTATCATTCATATGTACATTGAATATCACTGACATATCTGGTCTGGTGCTCCTGTTATATATCTTGAAATTCTCAACAAAATCCAAAGAAGGGTCTTAATGTTATCAACTATAAAATGATGAGACCTTACCACCAACCTAATACTGAGCTTAAATTTATAAAGTTTAGATACTATAAAGCAAAGTTTATCAGAACAATTGCCATGAAAGTATTAAAAAAAAATAGGCACAAGGAAGATATATTAAAATGATGGGAAGATAACAGATCAAGATGCCAGGTTAGGACCAATAATATTGCAGATTCTTTGGATTTTATCAATGATCTCTAAATACATAGCAAATATGAGAAATAGAAAACATTAAGAAGAGAGAACAATAAAAGAACAAGCATTAAGAATACAGAAGATAATGACTGACATTGCATTTACATTTTTGAAGATCAAAGTTGACTGGAAAGCAAGAAGCTGGAACAGAGTTCCACAAGTGAGGAGTGCGAGAGAAGAAACTATCAGCATAGAACTTACAGTTATATCTAGCCATTTCAACTATAAAATGATGAGACGTTGCCTTAAATCTAGTACAGTGCTTAAATTTATAAAGTCTTGGTACCATAGAGTAAAGTTCATCACAACAATAACCATGGAAATATTTATAGAAAAGGCACAGGATAACTATATTACATCAGTTGGAAAGTGACTGAGGCAAGATTTTATATATATATATATATATATATATATATATATATAAAATAAAAAAAATGTGCTGACACTTTACCAAATGACATCATCTTTCACATTTACCAACATTCAAGTCATGTTTTGTAAAAGCCTACTTGATAACTGCTCAGCATAAATCCAAACTTGTGCTAATCTACCTTATCTCTATAATACCACTGTACCAGGTGGCAATGTTTCGATGGTTCCATTCCTGTGGAAGCTCTGAATCTTACAAGCTAAAAAAAAAAACAAAAAAAAAAAACATGCTAAATGTAAGCAATATTGAATACTGACAAGAAAAAAAGAATGTAATTAATCTAATGAAAACTTCATGAGCATAAAGATATAAAGGCCATCCTAGTCGAATGGGCAAGATTTCTTTGCAGGTGAATTCAAAACTTGTTCATAAATATGTATTTTCATTGAATAAATCCAAAATATTGATTATACATTAGCATTTACAGATTTTTTTTTTTTTAAATCCCATGACCGATTGATTGATTTGTTTTCCATGACTTATCCCTTTGCAGGTAATTTAAAACCAGAAATTTGAAATTATAATATAAAGTAGAGGATCAATTCTATATTAAAAGCAATATATAAACTGATCCCTCATTTTGTGGCCACAGTAGTTTCTATACATTTATATTCCAGAGAATGTAACTAAATCTAAAAGTCATGCCTGTGTAGCTAATCAGTATTTTATTGATCATTTGATTGATTTGTTTTCTATGGTTTATCAACCTTTTGCAGGTTATTTAAAGCCAAATAATATTTTTAGATTGTCAGATTTTCTATTTGGAGATAATAATGGTTTTAGTGATAAAAGACTTACTAATTAACCCATAGCCAGGAGTTGAAAAGTTGAATTCATACATTTCCCAAGGGTATTTGCATGTAAGTGAATATAATGAACCCAACTGGAATTGGAACTCAGCTCTCTGATTTCTCATTCGGAGCTATTATCCATTACACCACCTGCACATCCTAGCTGGTATTCTCAAGTGGTCACCTGTCTAGGTGCTGACCAGGTTCAACATTACTTAACTCTGGTGATCATCTGAGGACTGGTGTTTCAATATGATATGGCAGTAAACACCCATGTCTGTTAAAACAGGCAACCACACGTTTACATGAACAAGAGACGCAATGTTTCAAATTGGAAACAGATAGGATCTCTTTGAAAGAAAACTGGAAACTTCCAACAATCATATCACAGCGCAAGATCAATATTGATCAGAAGTGAGGAAAGAGTAAATCAATAAACCACTATGTAATAATATAAACCATCACATGAAAGCAAAAGATGTCAAAAATTTAATCACTCATTCGAATAAAAAAAGTTTTTTTCTACTGAAAGCTAAAAAGAGAAATTAAGAAAAATCAAACACAGTCAATAATGGAAGTGAAGTGTGGAGTCATCTAAATGTTTTGAAAATTAATCAGTTTTCAAGTATTTTGAGGATAAAATACAGTCTACAAAAAAAAAAAAAAAAGTAAACAAATGGAAGACTATGATAAATGGAGAATGATACGTGTAAAGATTAATCAGTAAGAAAATCAACAGAATGGAAAATGGGATGCAGATGTGAACGACAAGTCTTACAAACAAAGCTATGATAATTTTGGCTTTTTCCCCCCCGCTTTCATCTTTTGTCCAAGATCCGACACCCTCTCTCCTCTTCTGCTTATTTTGGGACTCCACCATTCAAGTCATCTTACAGATAATTCTACTTTATTTTTTTCATCCTGGGTATGATGATAAACTACATCCGGCAGCAAGATTTGGAGGTTTTGAGGAGCATGGAACTATCTCTTAATTGCTGTTGTTCCCAAGTCTATCCTGACCAGAGTGGTAGCACCTGTTAGGATCCCAGCTATGGGTAAATCGTCAACCCCCAAACTGGTGTTAAAACACTATGAAAGTATAAAAATACATTTTTTTTATAGTAAAACTACCAGCAATACATTTTTGTAGTAAAAAACATTATCAGCAATACATTTTTTGTAAAAGAAATTACTAATGCTCCAAAGAAAATCAAATTTCAGCATTAAATGACCCATAAGGTGTTGATATGCCACTAAAGAAACTTTATTTTTCCTTTTCCAAAATTAAAATAGAATTTGCAAAAATCTTTTTTTTTGTTTTTTGGCTAAATTAGCCTAGGAGGAAAACCCTCATTTTAAACCTCCACTGCCTTGTGGACTTATCGAAATATAAAAAAGACTATGGAACTAAATCAAGGCTGAAAATCCAGAGTGGAGGCCCAAAGATGGTTGACTATCAACACTGACATACTCCCAGCAATTCCTGCAGCCAAGCTGGATCCAAGTATAATGCTCATGGATCTTGTCAGTATGGTCAAGTTGTGGGTGGATGAGGTATTGGCAGTGCACAAACTTCATATACCATCTTCCATGCCTCACTCCAGCTTCACCAGCAAAGGATTTGATTTTGACCAAACAGGATGCTACCATTATCCCACAGGATAAACAGATGCTTACTTTTTCAAGTTTGATCAAACTGCGAATTTAATTCTATGTTAAAGTAAAATTTTTAAAAAATGGAGGGAATTTTTTTTTTAGCAACAAGCTGTTCGAAACCAAAAGGAGCTTAAACTCAAGATTATGATGCTACAAATATAGAGAGAAGTAAAACAGAGATGATGATGTGGAAAGTGAGAGAAAGAAAGAGAAGACTGAGAAGTAGTAAGGAAAGAGAGGAAGAGAAAAGAATGACTGGCAGCAAAGAAAGAAAGAGTGCAAATCAAGATGCAGTAGTGTGTGAAACAGAGAGAGAGGCTGCAAGAAAAGAGAGAGAAATAAAAAGATAGAGAGGTTGTGAAGAAAGAGAGAGAAAAAGATGGATAGACAGTGAGGAAAGAGAGAGAGAGAAAAAGAGAGAGAAAGGCAGAAGCGAGAAAAAAAATGGACAAATGAAAAAATTTTTTCACTAGATCATTCCTTCCAAAACCTATTAAATAATGTGTGTGTGTATTAGACATACACACACTTACAATTATACACCATCATCTGACTCTTACATTGACAAACTAAGATTATTATACACTTACATACAGGAAACGATATTTATGATTTTTAGCCAGGCCTGGAATCTGTTAATTTCTTGAGACTTCGAAAGGATGTGTCATTTCTCCTTTAATTTGGAACACCATAAATTATACTAACATTTGTTTAACAAGTCATATGCAGATGAAACCTGATTAACCAATGAAAATCTAACACAAAAATGAAAATACCAAAATTTCTTTTTTTTTTCTTTTATTTCATTCTCTGATGAAGCTACAATGAAAACAAAACATATTACATTGATAAAAGATTCCTATTTGTTCTTTATTGTATCATTCTTTTGGATTCCAATCCATATTTGATCCAAATTTATATATATATATATAGGTAAAAATATAAATATATGAATTGCACATAAAATGCTGGAGTTATTGGAAATGTGCTTGATGTTACATAACAGAGCTATAGTGTGTGTGTATATATAATTATAATTTAGGCTCTACTTTTGTATTGAGCACTGTTTTTTAAAAATAAAAACAAAAATACTAAAGAACTTCAGATTATTTACCTAACATGTTCTTTCCTATTTTTCTATATATTTACACACACAAATGAAATGAGAATGAATCAAATATAAATTCAAATGTTCACAACATTAATTTTAAAATAGTGCTCAATACAGTAGTAGAGCAATATATCATCCTTATGTTTATCTTTCCCTCTTATTCCTTTTCTTTGGAGAAGAGACTATATCTTGTGTCTTTCTTTCCTTCTCGCTCTTCTTATTTTAGTTCTTCTTTTTTAGAAGAGACTATATCTTGTCTTTCTTTCCATTGAAACATAAATGCATTTATGTAGCAGTTTTCATATGTTCAAATGTAATATCATATAATAAATATATATATATATATATATATATATATATATATATATATATATAAAATATTATATATATATATTGTCTTTTTATTTATTTTATTCCTATATAGATACATTATCTGAAAATTTATATATATATATATATATATATATATATATAAGATCTTGAATAAAAGGTATTCATAAATTTGAATAACTCAGAATCATGAATTATATGTTTAGGCCAAAAGCTCTTATTTTGAAATAAAGATCAGTAACTTCTAAATGTGCAAATGCCATGAAGAAAGTGAATTCAACTCACTGTGCCTTGGAATAACTTATAATAAGACAATTTCATCATGCCTGTCACTAGAGTTGAATGGAACGGAAAATAAACAGGGATGACACAATCTGAAAATTAAAATCAAATATCCTAGCCCGTCACTAAACAAAATGTGGACATTCTGGATATGATGATAACCTATATCCAGCAGCAGAGCCTCCAGTCGGGTGACTGGAGGTTTTGAAGAGCATGGAACCACCTCGTAATTGCTGTTGTTCCCAGGTCTACCCAGGCCTGGAGTAGTAGCAGCTGTTAGGGTCTCAGCTATGGACAAATAGTGAAACTCCAAAAACAAATCACTATGGAAGTATAAAATTACATTTTTATAGTAAAAATACCAGTAATACTTTTTATATAAAAAAATTACCAACAACATCTATTGATAGTAAAAGTACCAACAATACATTTTATCTGTAGCTGAAGGTATACAAATGCATTCAAAATATTTAGATTTCAGCATTAAACAACCCATTGAGGTTGGTATGCTGCAAAACAAAATCAACCAAATCAAACCAAACAAAATCTCCAGTTAAGCAAAGTAGTGACAGGACTAACATTATCCGATCTCATATATAAAGTCATCATTCGACATTTTTAACACATTTCAGCTGATATATTCTTCAGCCTTCATCTGAAGACTTCATTCTGTGAGAAAAGTTGAAAAATTGAAATTGATTCAGGACAAAACAAGATCACAACTGACAGATTAGAATTTAAATAATTCTCTGCCACTCTCAGTAAATAATTTAACTACAAATACTAAAAGTTTAATGAAATCAAAGCAACAAACTCAAACATCGCATTAAGGAAAATAAAAGTTTGTTTTGTTTCTATATCAAAATGCTAGATATATATATTTACATAAAAATTTTTATAATATTTAATGAGTACAAGATTAATAAAACAGATTTGAACTTGGAGTTTTTTTTTTTTAAATTGAGTTCATCACAAGGAAGGTAGTAAAGCCACTAAGACACAGCGGCTTACTGGGTGTGGAAGAATTAGAAACAGAAATATTACTAATGAATGAGAACAAAAAGAATAAGCACAAGGACAGTAGATAGCGATTATTAAAGTTGGTTGGAAAGCATGGAGCCAGAAGGCAGTTCCACAAGTGAGAAGTGTGAGAAAAGCAACTGTTAGCATAAAACTGATGGTTACATTTAACCAACTCAATTGTAAATTGAAGAGATCTCGACACCAGTCTAGTACTGTGCTTAAATTCATAAAGTTTAGGTACCATAGTGAATAGCTCATCTGAACAATTACCATGAAAGTATTTATAAAAAAATAGAGAGGCAACATTATGGTGATGGGAAAGTGACTGAAGCTAAGCCACCAGATCAGGACCAATAATATTGCTGATTCTCCTATTGGATTTTATCAAGGAGTTCTAGATAAATAGCAGGAACACCAGACCATATGCAGCAGCAGTATTCTAAGCATGGATGAATGATAGACTTATAGATATGTAGGATAGATTCTGGAGAGAAAAATTATTTCACATGATACAGTAAACCAACTTTCTTAGCAGCTGACCTAGTAATGGATTTCAATAGTCTTTTCATTTCATGTCAGCAGGAAATGCGGGCCTGGGAAGGTGCGACGACGGAAAGCAGAGAAGGGTCTCTAAGATGATAAATGGAGAGCAGTTTATTTAGTGCAAAAAAAAAAAAAAAATGATACCCAATGTTTAAAATGCATTTTAAAAAATGAAATATCGTTCTCAAGTCGTTTGTTTTACCTTTAATTCCAAGCCACTTTATTAAATTTAACATTTCCAATAAGCAAAATACTTGGCCATATCTCAAACTGAATTTAAATTGATTGGATTTTCTTTCTGATTATCGATAAAATTGCCAAACAAAGCATAATTCTCTTTATTAATATACATTAGGTACCAAACAAAATGGATGCTTTTTTCTAAAATGAAAGCAAAAAAATCACCACCCTTAGTTTTAAAATATTTACCAAAAATTGGGAAATTATCTGATTAAAACAGAATTTTCAATACTTATCCATTAAGAAATGAATTGTTTACTGAATGTGTTATTTTATTGGAAAAATTTTGTGAAAATAATTGTGGAGGATCTGTTTCACCCCAAACTTTGAATGTGTATAAAATCTATCTAAACAACAACCATCAGTACAACAGGTTAAGCTGCATCTCAATTGCAGTAAATCAAATTCAAAAAGTAACACTGAAGATAAATAAGATTAATCTCATTTATTAAAAAAAAGACAAGCAAAGTATAAATATCAATGGCTTAAGAGATCAGCTCTAACCACTATACCTGTTCTTGTGGCAAACTTGGTTTAAGTCCCACTATTGTTTTTTTTTTTTTTTTAACTTTTCACCCCAAGCAGGGCAGGAGTGCCACTAGCATGCAAGGGGTTACAGAAAGTGAGAGCAAGAGTAAAGAGGCAAAGGATAAAGAGAAGGATGGGGAATAGATCAACACATCTGGAGATGTCGGTTGAGATTGCATTTAAATAGTTGGAGATTATAGCTATCAGGAAAGCAAGTAAGAGGAAGGGAGTTACACAGACAGGAAGTGCGAGACATGAAGCTATTGGAGTAGAAGTGATGGCTACCTTTAACATCTGGTTAATGCTGTGTGATGTGAGATGCTTAACCAATTCAAAGTTAATTAAAGCATTTAGTACTTTTCCAAAAAGAGACAGAAGTCTAATAGGCCAACAGATGGATCAGATAGTTCATCTCGATTTTTAAAAAATGAAACTACAGAAAAGGATTTCCAACAAGCAATTTCTAAGAAAATTTTTCTGTTTCTTAATACTTTGCTTAGTTTTTTGAAGGCATCTTTCACTACTCCAATGTACCTTCTGATTTCGGTGTCACATTTCCCATCCTCTGTTAAAACACTTCCCAGATCTGTCTACATTACTGAGATGAGGTATTATGTTCACTATTTACATTATTCAGATTATTGTCCTCATCTCTGTCGCCATATTTATTACAATGTTTTGGCCGTTGTACTATCCGGCCTTCTTAAGGTGGTTGGAATGTTGAACTGAACCCTTTATTTTGCTCACTGGGGTAGAATGTTCTAGTTCCACATGCCATGTTTAATGGATGTCAGTTATCAGTTATCTCCTGTTAATTCCCCTCTCCAACTTCTCCACTGTCTTAACCGGGTATTGAACTCACACTCTTTGGGTTCTGTCATGGGATCTAACCAATGCCTTTATCCACTGTGCCATGTGTCCTTAAAAATGGTACGTGGAACTAGAACAGTCTACCTCAGTGAGCGAAATAAAGGGTTCAGTTCGACATTCCAACCATCTGAAGAAGGCTGGAGCGTACAATGGCCGAAACATTGTAATAAATATGGCGACAAATATGAGGACAATAGTCCGAATAATGTAAATAGTTCACTTCCCAGATATTTAAATTTTTTTCCTTGCTCGTTTTTGGTGCCTCCAATTCATAGTTTGCATCTCAAGCTGGTCCTATTGCTAGCAACAATATTCATAGTTTTGATACAAGGTGATATTATTATAAAAATGATTTTCCCAAACTGGTATTATTATCTTGATTGGACTATTGGACTTTTCTTAGGTATTATTGGTTTTGAAAACCTTTATTTTATCATCTTGTGTTCTGTAATTATTCTAAAGTTTTATCAGATTCTTCTTGAAAATATGATAATTTCATTGATTCCTTCTTTTTTTTTTTTTTCCAATTTCACAGGGGGGAAATCATAAATCATCTAGTCCCCCCCCCCCATCTTGTCACTGATTTTGTGTTTCACATTTTTCTCTCTTTTTCTTTATAATTTCATTTTTTGTTAAATGACGTTTGTTCTTCCCTCTCGCACCACCAAACGTTCCCTGATTGATGAAAGTTTGTGCCATAAATAAATTCAAGTTTGTTCTAATCATTGTCTTGTTTGCTGAGTTGATGTTATGCAACTTCATAAAAAATAAAATATCTTTTTTAGACTCAACACTTACAAACTGTATTATGTGGAATAAGTTTAAAATGACAACTTTGTTTTGATTTGCAAAAGATTACAAACAAAAGTAATTAAATTTTAAAAATTAATGCAACAAGCAAAGGTAATGTCAGTAATATCTGCCTTAATTCCTGATAACTGACAGTCTTCTTTTCCTCATTTACAATTTGCCTACCATTTAATAGTTTTTCTTCATTATTCATTAAACAGTCATATTCTGTCACAAATGCTTGCCTTAATTCCTGACCACTGACAGACCTCTTTTCATCATTTACAATATGAGTTTAATAGTTTTAATAGTGTTCCTTCATTATCCATTAAACAGTCAGATACTTTCACATGTGCTTACATTAATTCCATACTGAAAATCTGTTTTTTTTTTTTTTTTTTTTTTTTAGTTTTTAAACATATTAATATAAACTTTCAGCTTAAAAACTGAAAAATTCTGTGTTTAATCAGGAAATTTCTTTAATCACCAAAGAATTATTTCATTCAGTTTTACAGAGCATGTTAAAAGATTGCTTCAGGACTAATGATAAAAATGCTGAAAACCTACCTGTAAAAAAGATTCAAATTCATTTAGCATTGTAATATTGCAGTGTTTAGCATTTCATTTTCCACTAGAATTAATTTTCTTTAACCTGTAGCAGACCCTTTTTGCTAGACACACACATGTTGATAACCCTGATAGCACCAGCAACCCCATTTAAGAAAAAGAAAAAGAAAACTGAGATCATGTATGCTGTAAAACTGAAGAAGCTAGCTCTCTCTCTCTCTCTCTCTCACTTTGAGCCGGGATCATGATAGGATGCTAAAATTAGCACTATATACAGTAGCCACACATGGCTTAGACTACACACCTCACACATTTTTTACTTCAACAACAGAGTAAGTTCAAGTTTTTATTCATCCTTTTTACAGAGATACTCTTAAAAACATTCCTGAAATTGGTTATTTCTTTCAGAATCATTCCTTGAAATTTTCTCTACACAAAAATGTTCCCAATAAAATATTCCTATTTTGTTTTTTTTTGTTTCACTCTTTTGTTTGTTGACTTTCTCAACCAATTTAACACTTAGTTTCTGTTTGTCAACACATTTTCCCCAATGGCAAATATGATGTCCTAACCTAATAAGATTTCAATTGATACATTCATGGAGATTTTTTTTTTTTATCAATTCACACCAAGCAAGGTGATAATGCCACTAAGATACAAGAGGCTATTGGGGGTGAAAGAGAATGAGAAGACTTTATAAGAAACTGGAAACTCAATCCAAAACAGGAAACAAGGGATATACCTCTACTCCTGTTCAAAAGATCAGATCTTGTTAAAAAATTTGAATATGTGATGTGAGTGCAATTAAACCGATATTGAAAATCAATTATTCGGACTTATCCTCATCTTCATTGCCATAATCACAACGTTTCAGCCATTGAACACACTGGCCTTCTTCAGGTAATTGGATTTGAACCAAACCCTTTATTTTGCCCATGGGAGTAGATTGTTCTAGTTCCATGTGTCGTGTCTCTTCTGGATGTCTCAGTTATTCCCCTTTAACGTGGAACTAGAACAATCTACACCAGTGGACAAAATAAAAAGGTTCGGTTATAAATTCCAATCACCTAAAGAAGGCCGGAGTGTACAACTGCTGAAACATTGTGAAGATGATGATAACAGTTTGAATCATGTAAATAATGCAAGTAATCATAATACCTCATTTCAGCGATATAGACAGATATTGAAAATCAATAACTTACAAGTTAGGAGATGTAAGTTTGGAAACCTACAGCTTTGTAAAGGTTTTAGATTTCTGGCAACTCTGGTCGATCATGTGATAGTGTTAAAATTGTGTACAGACACTTTTCATCTTTAGGAATTCATCTGACTAAAGTGATGCTTACATTGAAGTGATTACACATGCTCACAAAGGAGAGGGGATACTGAAATTAAATTTACGTTTAAAAAAAAAAAAAAAAAAATGTAAATCTGAATTTAAAATTCAGGAAGCCCTGTCCTTCAACGGAAACATCAATTTAGTTCAATGAAGTATGAAACGCATCACCTGAACAATTTTTTCCATTTTGCAAACATTTTTAATTGTTTTCATATGTAAAAAAATTTATATATAGCTTTCCTATATAAACACACACACACACACACATAGAGATAACGACTCCCACTATGCTCTACCAAAAATGAATATATATATATATATATACACACACACACAAATACATACATACATACATACATACATAAACTACAGTTCAAAAGTTTGAAGCAACGAATTAGCATGGGATGAACTTGATAGAAGAGTGAAACTTTTCCACCCTAAAAATGAAAAATAGTTCATTGAAAAAGAAAAAAAAATCACTTAGCAAATTTATACTTTGAGAAACCTCTGCAAAGGACGCAAAAAAATTGTGCTGCAGTAATCAAGGTTAAGGCTAAAGGAGGATATTTTGACAAGAGAAAAATTTAATCAGAAAGTGCTTTTTTTCCGTTTTGTCATAATAAAATTTCTAATAAGAAATTTTTTTAACCATGTATAATAATTTTCTCTTATTTAAAGTTCAAAATAACTACTTTTTTGGCCAATTTAAAAAATTAACAGGGATGGCCTCAAACTTATATATATATATATATATATATATATATTTAGTTGGATAGATGTGAGTTTGTGGCCCTGGGTTTCACGCTTTAGTGATAACGATCATTAAAGTGTGAAACCCAGGGCCACAAACTCACATCTATCCAACCAAATATGTTAGCTCTATCTCTGATATTGAGCGCTTTCTAATAATAAGTACCCATATAATATATAAATAATTATACATATATATATATTTACTTATATACACTTTTCACATATATTTATATATATATATTATGAAATGGACAAAGTCCAACAATTATTTTAAGACATTTTATGTTTATACATTCTTTTTATAGATACAAATATTTAAGTAAATGCTCTGCTTATAATAAACAGTATTAAACAACATTTACCGCCTGAATGTCCGAGAAATTCGGAGGACGAATATTTTCTATGAAAATTTCTCAGACATTCAGTCCGCTAAATGTTGTTTAATACTGTTTTTTTAAACAGAGCATTTACTTAAATATTTGTATCTATAAAAAGAATGTATAAACATAAAATGTCTTAATATATATATATATATATCTATATATATTTGAAAAAATTAGAAGATCAGCCAATCACACTACCTTGGCTTCAACCTTTCTGTATCTTCAGGCAATCCAGGCTAAATAATTTCCTACAACTTTATTATCTTATTATATATTATTGTAAAATAATAACTTTTATAATGGTAATATATCTGTCAACAACTGAACCCTTATAGCAACTTCCTCCTATAACTACTGATGCCTGTCTCTTTACAACCTATCCCTCTAGCTACTGATACTTGTAGACAACTTATCTCAACTTATGCTTCTTCTAACAACTGGAAATCCCTGCCTACAACTATTGATTTCTCTCAAAAGCTACAAAGTATCTGCTATATTGGCTGGACAACTGCAAACTTTTTTTCTATAACTGATGACCACTCTCTTGGAAATCTCCATTTAAAACAATTTATCTCTCTTGATAAGGTCCCTCTATTTCTTACTATGTGTACACACCACAATTTACAAACTGTTTCAGAAACTGCTCCTTGTAACCATTATCATATTCAGATGGTAAAACTTGTTATTTGTTCAAATGCTTTTACAAGCATTCACCAAAAGTGTGTTCTTTTACTAACTGCAAAATTATAGCCACTTCCTCTCCAGGTTACACAATTGAAAGATTAATGTATTAGACAGATACCGATTGATAAAAAACTAATTGCATATATTTTTAAAACTTCCATTGAAAAAGGTCAGGTCCTGCTACATAAATGGCTGATTAGCATCTAAACCAGCTCCCCCACGAGTTGTTTCTGCTGATGAGAAGGGTATCATGTCCCCCTACAGGACAAAAATAAGACCTGTCAATAGAAGCCAATGATCAATACACATGCACACACATTATATATATATATATATATATATATATATATATATATATATATATTATGAAATGGACATGAAGTCCAATAATTATTTTAAGACATTTTTATGTTTATACATTCTTTTTATAGATAAACATAAAAATATCTCAAAATAACTGTCGGACTTTGTCCATTTCATAATGTGTGATGTCATTTGTTTACATTTGGATATGCATTGAGCAGATATGAATGTACATGAGAGAATCATGGATGATTGTAGTTTAAAAGCAGTAAATTCAACTTTGCTAACCGAACAATTCTCTGTGGCTCAATCGGTAAAGGCATGTCAGGCTATATGACGGTTTCGTATAGGATACAGGTTCGATTCCTGTCGGAGGACGAATATTTTTTATGAAAATTTCTCGGATATTCAAGCCAGTAAATGTTATTAATACTGTTTATTACAAACAGAGCATATACCTTAAACATTTGTATTTATAAAAAGAATGTATAAACATAAAATTGTCTTAATAAATATATATATATATATATATATATATATATATATATATATAAAATAAAATGTGGCTAGGATGGGGTCTGAAGCCTTGAATGGCAACCTTCTTAGAGATGGTGTCATGATAAAAACACTCAGTGTACATGAACTACTGTGAGTGTCAGGAGTTGAGTGATAGTCTTGTCAAACCTTTTCTGAAATTACTATACAAGTATCACTATGTTGAGTTAGGTTAGGTTTGGCTTGGTTTGTTTGTTTAATAGCATATCAACTTCTTATGGGTCATTTAATACCAAAATCCTAGTCAACTGGGTTCTATAGCCTTGGATGGCAACTGGTCTAGGAGAAGGAAAACTCTGAATTCAAACCTGCTCTTAGAGGAGGGTGAATGGAGTCTCTCTGAGCCTTGGTTGGCAATCCATTTAGTGTTGGTGTCACGATAAAAACACCCTTGATAGCCCTAGCGAAGCATCAAGAATTCAGCTATTTGACAAGATTATGAACTACACCAATCAGAGTTCAATCTCGGCTGAGGCTGCAAGATGATGATGATGAATACCAAAATTTTGTTTTCTTTGGAGCTTTGGTATTTTTTTTTCAAAAATGTATTACTGGTAATTTTTTCTAATGTATTTTTATCTGTTCATGTTTTGACCCCAGTTTGAGGGTTCACTATTTGTCTATAGCTATATCTGCTACCACCCTGGATCAAGCTGGACATGAGAACAACAGCAATTAAGAGGTAGTTCTACGCTCCTCCAAACCTCAAAAAGACTATGTTGAGTTACAGATCCTCTCTCAGGCAGGATCAACCTTGCTTTGTGGTAGATTAATCCTGATCCTACATCAAGAAACAAAAACATGCCTATATCAATGAAGAATCCACTGAATATCATCATCATCATTCTCCTCCCCTTGATTTTTGTAATCATAATGCGGATCCGAATGCAGAAACCACACTCTTTTCCACAACGGTCTATCAATGGCAGCCATCAGCAATTCTGGTACAGTAATACCTGTCCATTTTCTGACATTGTCCAAATCAGTTTTTTCATTGACGCTCTCTCCTATATCCACCGTCAATGGTGTCTTGCAAGATGGTCTTGCACAAGCTGTCGTACCTTGTAATATGTCCAAACCAAGCCATTTTTTTTCCATCTGACAGTGGTGAGAAGAGATTTCTGGTGTCCTACAAAACTTTTAACCCTTTTCTGCACAAACGTATTGTTTTTTTTTTCCTCCCTCAATAAAAAAGACCAAGGACTTTTCTCATTCTTCCTCTGAATATAAAGGCTCCAAAAGCATACCAGTGATGTCTTCTTGGATTTGGGTGAATTTTTGACAAGATATCTCTTTAGTAATACACCAACCACATTCTTTACTGTATAGGTGATGTCATGTTAAAAAAAAAAAAAATAATCTAAGCAGCCTATTTGTGACCAGCACCAATAATGGTATTAATGATAATGGCTTTCTCTCTTTAAAGAGAAATCTGCAGAGAATCCATTCAAAACTTTTAAATGTGGTAAGTTTTATTTTATTTTTTTTAACTTTTCATAGACATTTCCAATATATCCATTTGGCAGTTTTGAAAACACTCAAGAACGGAGGCATCTTTCAATAAATGGTTTGTGGCTTTTTAAAAGGAAAAGCCACAAACCATCCATTACAGACTGCTTTGAAATCAAACGGTATAAGTTTCTTCGGTAGAGGTCAACAACGCATCTCCCTGCAAGCATTAAGCCCACTCAAGTCTCAAGTATTGAATTTTCAAGCACATAAAATAACCCTTTTGATGTCTTTGTCTGCTGCACTAAAAGCCACAAAAAATATCAATGGCAATATATGGATTGCTGTAGATATATTTTTTTTTCAAGTAGACTGATATATTTTTTTTCTTAATTGGCACATTTTAAAGTCATGAAATCATTGGAAATATTTGTTGGTCTTCATCAAGTTAGGTATGTTTTGTAAAGTAAGCATTGTTGGTTAAAGTTCAAACAGAATCAATTCTTCAGCAAGTCAGAGTTGAGTAAAGACGAGTGGCTAAAAATAAATTGTACGAAAAGTTACTTCTTCAAATATTTGTTGTGGTTGTTAAGAATATAAATATCACATTCTTACAATAAAAATGCACACTAAGTTGTTGAAGAAAATTAATTTTGTACTACACAACCACACCTTATAGCCAATGATGTCTCTTGACAACTTTCCCTGCACTCTAACTACTTCCAATAAGAGTAATATTAGTTGTTTACTTATAAGGAAATATTTGGCATTCATGAACCAAACAGTCATATGAAATTTACAAAATATAAAAATATTTTTTTAAGAAAACAAGTTTCTCAAGTCCAGTAGCTGTTATTGCTCTTTCCAGTATTGATGGGGGTTTCCTTCCTTGCCTTTTGTATGAGGCAATATGGAACATCTACATCTTGATTACTTTATTATTCTTTCTTCCAGTTACTTGGACTAATGGTTGATCATAACTACTGAATAGGGAGCGTGATACTCACTGAATGCTCTGGGAAATCTTAACAAATAATACAAAAGATGTGGCACTGAAATGCAAAGGTGCATTATAATAGTAAAAGATGCCTTCCAAAAGCTAAGTATTAAGAAACAGGAAAACTTTTTTTTAGTAACAAAGAAAGGAGTGCTTAACTGCTATGTAATATCAATCCACCTATATGGCAGTGGATGCTGGACAATCTTTTTATAGATGAAAAAACTTGAAGTAATAGAGATGTGGTTCTACAGAGTAATGCTGAGAATACCGAGAATGGAACATGAGGAAGTTTTAAGGAAAATAGGAACATAAAGAACACTTATACTTACAATTAGAAAGAGATATTTGAAATTTTTGGTACACATAATGAAGAAAGAGGGTTTGGAGAATTTAACACTCATAGGACATATTGAAGGCAATAGGAGCAGAAAGAAACAGGGAGTAAACTATCTATCAATCTTGCATAAGTGGATGGCAGAACAGGGAATGAGATAGTAAAAAGATCAACATTAGTAAGAGCTACAAAGGAAAGGAAGTTGTGGAGAGGCATGATTGACAACTTCCTGAAAGTAACATGTAACATAAAAGATTAGTGTCTCTCACTTGACGACATCCGCCCATGACTAGTGACATCTCTCACTTGATGACTTCCGCCTATGACTAGTGACATCTCTCACTTGATGACTTCCACCTATGACTACTGACGTTCTTTCACTCAACAATTTCGGCCTATGATGCCTATGATGTCTGCCTCTCGACAAATTATTCCTCTAACTACTTATGCCTTTCTCAGCAAATGTAAACCCCCACCTACAACTATTGATTCCACTCAAAAACTAAAAAACATCTTCTATATTGGCTGGACAACTGCAAACTTTTTTTTTCTATAACTAATGACCATTCTCTTGGCAATCTTCACTTAGAATAATTAATCACTCTTGATAGCATACCTCTATTTCTCACTATGTATACACACAGACATGTACACTTACTTTACAAACTGTTTCAGAAACTGCTCCTTGTAATCATTATCATATTCAGATGGAAAAATTTGTGATTTGTTCAGATGCTTTTACAAGCATTCACCAAATTATATCCACTTCCTCTCAAGATTAATGCATTGGACAGACACCAATAAAGCAGTAGTTCAGCAGAAATAAATAACTGGTATCACAGGGACAAAATAGCACAATAATCAACTAAATGATCAACCTAAACAATGAACATCTGATGATGGCCAGTGGGTACTGTTCAAAATATTAAAAGTATATTGACAATTAATCATCTCAGAAATGAAATATTAAAGTCATGATAAATGGAGACAGAAAAAATAATCCTTGTGATATTGTTTTTGTTTATTTTTTTGGGGGGGGGAGGTAATAATGGAAACGTAAGCAATACAAATCAAAAAAGAGCTTTGAAAGTCAAATAATCTTAAAAGACAATTTAAGAAACATGGTTGTGGGCAATTAACACAAAATGGCCAAAAAAAAAGCAGCAAAAATAAATAAAGATATCATTTTTAATAACTCAGTCTTAGAAATGTTATGAATGAATAAAAAAATAATGGTGAAAACTTTAGCTCAGAAATCAATCATTTCCAAACACTGGATGAGAAGAACAGAAAAATAAATTTTGGTACGTGACAAACATCAACAATTTATATAAGAAATGCAAAAATCTCTGTGTGTCATACTATTGCAATTACAGGGACACAACTCTCTAACTTTTAAATATCTCATCTTCTATCGAAATAAATGTGAATGTCAATATATCAGTGTGTCACACTTTTTCAACTTTACTCCTAGATGCTGTAGCCCAACATATCATACCGTTTTGGTATCAGGCCGACGATGTGAGCAAATTAAAAACATTCTGGGCTGGATCCAGACCTGCAATCCTGAAATTTTGGATTCTCAAATTTTCATTACTGCAATTGTTTTTGGTGATTTTTATGTGATTTTTTTGTATGATAACAATGTTTATAACTTGGAAATAAATTTGGGAATAATCAAAATTAACTGCAAAATCCAGCCAAAGTCAACCATGAAATAAAAGTAATTGTTTGCAAGGAAAATAAAGACCTATGTACATCAAATTGTCTTTAAATTAAAATGGTGGTAGAAGAATTATCAATGAATTCTTAAAAGGTAAGCTTAAATATTAATGCAATACTTAAATGCAGTGATCAATTTTGAGTTCTTCTGTAGTTTATTGTTGCCTATCACATACAGCAGCAGTATACCTCACAAAAAGAAATCTCTGCAAAGAGAGGACCAGATTGCAATCAAAAGAATCAAGGCTGCAGTGAAGAAAAGAAAGTCCCATGCAAATGAAAACTCAAATCAAATGGCAACCAGGAGAACTTCCAATGCTGAGAATATGCAAAGACTCCTGAAAAAGTCAAAAGCCCAATCAAGGACCCTCAGAGGAGCAAGATTAAATGCCACCTGATAGAGAGGCTTTTAAGCTAGTATCGTATATTTCAGTATTTTATCCACAATACAAAACTCTAATTTAGACAATTTTTCTCTCCTGAATCTATTTTACATATTTATAAGTATAAATCCTAATTGATGTCAATCCACTTTATACATTCTCACAACAAAAATGAGTTCTATATTGCAACACTAAATCATTGAAGAAAATTAATTTTGTGCCACATGACCAAACTTTATAATCAATGATGTCTCTTGACAATTTTCCCTGCACTATAGCTACTTACAAGTAAGAGTAATATTAGTTGTTTCCTTATAAGGAAACACTTGACATTCATGAATCAAGCAGTAAGTTGAAATTTACAAAATATAAAAATATTTATAAGTCTACCATTCATCCATGCCTTGAATATTGCTGCCACATCTGGTCTGGTGCTTCTGCTATATATTTAGAGATTCTTGATAAAATCCAAAGAAGAGTCTATCTTACATATTTATAAGTCTACCATTCATCCTTGCTTTGAATATTGCTGCCATATCTGGTCTGGTGCTTCTGTTATATATTTAAAGATTCTTGATAAAATCCAAAGAAGAGTCTATCTTACATATTTATAAGTCTACCATTCATCCTTGCTTTGAATATTGCTGCCACATATGGTCTGGTACTCCTGTTATATATTCAGAGATTTTTGTTAAATCCAAAGAATCAGCAATATCATTGGTCTTGGCTTGGCTTCAGTTAATATCTCACCACCATAATGTAGCTTCTTTGTGACTATAAATACTTTCATGGTAATTTTTCGGATGAACTCTACACTATGGTACCTAGACTTTATGAATTTAAGCACAGTACTAGATTGGCAACAAAGTCTCACTAGATGTAACCGTAAGTTCTGTGCTAATAGTTTCCTCTTTCAAACTTCTTGCTTGTTGAACTCCCTTCAAGATTCTTACTTCCCAGTCAACTTTGATCTTCAAAATTTAAATGCAATATCAATCGTTCCTTCTGTCTTCTTAATTCTCATTCTTTTATTCAATTTATAGTTTGACTAGATGTAACCTTAAGTTCTATGCTAACAGATTCTTTTCTCTTTTATGAATTTAAGGGATGTACTTGATTGGTGACAAGGTTTCATCAATTCATAGTTAGATGTAACCTTAAGTTTCATGCTAACAGTTTTTCTTGCAATTCCTGCTTATAAAATTCTCTTCTTGTTCCATACTTTTGAGCCAACTTTGATTATCAAAAATTCAAATGCAATGTCAATTGTTATCAGCTGTCTTCATGATTACACTTCTATTGTTCCCACACCTTAGTAATGTTACTCTTTCTTCTTATTCTTTGACACTCAGTAACATGTTGTGTCTTAGTGGATTTACTGCCTTGCAATGGTGATATGATTAAAACAAAAAAAATCCTGTACTTATTCTGAAGAAAGGGGTTTTGAGATGACAATTAGTTAAAAAATTAAAAAACAAGTAAGAATGCTGATCTGATGCTAACCAGAGGCGAATGAAGGCAAACCTGAATGCAACAACCACACAAAAATAAAAGAATGTCACTCATGAAAGTGGATTGACATCAATTAGGATTTTTGCCTAAATTCTTTAAATTTTAAATACAGTTTTATAGAGACAGTTTTTATCAGACATCTTTTACAAAATAATGGTTTCTTGTTCCAGATCTGACATTTTCACTAAGTTCATGCACTTTAGCACTATACATAGTCTTGGATTCTTTTCTTTTTTTTTTTAATTCAATTATGTTTTTTTTTTTAATCCAAGTCTCAACAGAATGAATATGATTACAAGTGGGAAGAGGAGGGAAGAATGGTACAAGGGCCTTCAGCTTGTGAAACAGAATCTTCAGTGAGTGCCTGACAAGGTCATTTCTGTTCAGTTTTAATCAAATACTTTTAGGAAAGGAATGAACCCATCTGCCCTTATGCTCTGATCACTGACATGTCACAATATTTAACAGAAAAAGACAGTGCATGAGTAACCACATAAGCAAAGTCTTAACCCAGGTTGTTGCACCTAAATGCTACTAACTTTGACAAGAGCCAGTCATCTTATATATATATAAGTGGACATTGAACTGGGTGTTGACTTCAATGCCCACTTTTATATTTACATACACTATCCCCTGATATTGAGCGCTTTAACCCATAAATATAGCATACCTTAAAACTATATTTTATCATCATATATATATATATATATATATATATATATATATATATATATATGTGTGTGTGTGTATATATATATATATATATATATATATATATATATATGTATGTGTGTGTGTGTGTGTGTGTGTGAAAATATATAGAAAATAGGAAAGAACTCGTTAGGTAAATAATCCAAAGTTTTTAGTATTTTTGTTATTATTTTTAAAAAAAACAGTGCTCGATACAAAAGTAGAGCCTAAATATAATTATTTATTTAAAAATATGATTCCATTACTACATAAGAGTTCTCATGTTTCAAAACAAGAGCCGAAAACTTCAATATAATTATTTGAATTAAATTGAATTAAAGTACCAAGCTTTTTTTTTGGAATAACTAATTCTTGAAATTTATGCATTTTTATAAGCATATTCATTATTAAAATTACTATGGTAACGGCTAGATCAATTATTTAAAAAAAAGGGGCGTAAGGGTTAATAATTTGTATCAATGTCTCAGTTACATTCAAAGAGGTCAAGTCAGGGTAAGGTTGGGGTGTCTAAATTCAAAACGGAAGATGACATCGTCTAGTCTGGTTAAGTGTCTATGGAGATTTATTTATTCATTTATTTTTTTTTTTAATTTTATTTTATTTGCTGAAAGGGTTTTGTGTATATAAAAAACTGTTATGAGTTAACGGTTTTTTGCCGATATCATCAGATTTTTGCATTGAATAATTAGCATAAAAAACAAACAAACAAACAATAAAATAATAAATACAAATTTTATACTTCATAGTCTACCAAAAAAAAAAAAAAAAAAAACCTTTATGAAGTCCTCAAAAATCAAATGTTAGCGAATTATGACAGTTTTTTTTTTATATACACAAAACCCTTTCATGGAAATAAAATGAAATAAAATATACACATGAATGAGAGATGCTGGACATTTTAAATTTAGAAAAAAATATTTTTTTATGTGTCTTGGGTATAGATTTTAGGCAATTTAAGTTTTTTTGTTTTTTTTTTTTTTAATTCATGTTTCTATCACTTTTGTTATTAAATAGCCCACATTGTGATATCAGATCTGCCAAGAATGATGAAACATTGTAAGAACCTGGACAAAAATTTTCTGTGGATGAACGAGGGAATAGAGCACTTTCTAAACATCTTTGTCTTAGTAAATTGTTTTATCTTTTAATTAGAATAGCATTTTTTATTTCAAAATTGCGGTGAGCAACTAATGCGTTTAATGTGTAATTTTTTAAAATGTCACTTTTGTTTACATATAATCCTTTTATTTAAACTAAAGGTTTCTCTGGTATAGTCTTTCTGGCAATCCTTGCAGGTGATAGAATAAATTCCTACTTCAAGTTTTGGCTTGTTTTGTTTAGCAATGATTAAGTCTTTTATTGTTTTAGATGTAGTAGTAACAAATTTTATATTGAGTTTAGATAAATCAAGTGGTGGAATTCTGAAACCTTATGCCTAATATCTATTTTTTTCTTAATCCCTGGATCAAATCCTAGTTCTATGGAAAAGGTATAATTAACAACAGTTTTTAGAAGTTAAGAAAAGGCTTAGTTTATGTTAACAAAAATAATATTTTGATGAAAGCTTTTGGAGCTTTGCAAAGGCTATAAAAAATGGTAACTTTTGCTCACTGGAGTCACATGTAGAACCTGCTACCTGCTGCTAGTGGCCAAAAATGTTATTTCCAGAACTTTTTTATAGCCTTATTTATACTACTTACATTTGGACTACTGTCCTCATCTTTGTTGTTGTTATCACTTTGATGAAGAAAGTAAGTCTGAATAACTCATCATAAACTTATATTTAAATAATAACTCATCTCAGAAATTCAGATAGAAATTTTTTACAAACTTATTTAATAAAAAAGAGAGCAGGAGTAGACTTAAGGAAGCTTTTCTTTGCTTAGAAAAATTGATACCGGCGTAGTGACTATTTATAGTCCTCTACTAATGAAAGAGATCTCCAAAGGGAGGTAATCATAAAACAAGGGAGATTACTCTCAATTACTTTATCTCAATTTATTTCAATGGTACTGAAATTCATATTTATCTTATGCATGCATAAACATCATGAATGAATTTTTCTCATCCCAGTTTTAACAGGCATTAGGCAGTTGCCACTGAAATCAGACTTGTAAAAAATTTAGATAGGCTTGATGTTTATTTAACATATGTATTTCCTTTTTTTCATTCAAATTTTTACTCTTGCCTGCTGATGACTTGCAACAGAACTTTTTCTAGCAGTTTCATTTTATACCCAACACTGAAAATATAATACACTTACCTGTAGTTTCCATATGCTTTTGATAAGCTTATTTTTAAGCAGTAAAATGTGGGGAGGGAATATGTCAAATTTGTATTTTGCCTCTTTTGTGATGTCAATGAACACTTGCTGCGACTTTTGTGATGTCAACGAATACTTTGCATCACTTTCATAATGCTCGTTGTAGTAGAGACTTTGTAATCACAGATGCTGTTGAACAATACTGGTGTCAGACACCTTCGAATAGCCCTCGCACTAATAATACTTGCTTGATAATACTCACTCAAATAGTAATCTGTATTGAAAAGAATAGAGAATAGCGGTCCATATAGCATAGAGGATAGACTAAAAATAGAGATCCGAATAGTAGTAGAGGATAGACTAGAAAATGTGAACAATCTAGACATCATGCGAAATCCTATATATGTGTTTCCTCTATGGTCATGTGATAAATGGGATTACCTGTGTTTGCTCACTGGTGATGTATGTCCAAACCAGTGACACTTTATTCCTATATAAACGCCTCAAAAAAAAAAAAAAAGGAAACAATGTAAAATTTTCCCCATATCCTCAGAAAGCTCACCAAAAGTTCACAGTTAGAATGAACAGCTCTCCAACATGAAATATAAGTTCATCTAAACTTATGTTATTTTTCATTAAATACCATCCATGTTAGACCATCATATTGGTTGGGGGGGGGAAACACGTGGCAAAACAATGGAAAACACTGAGGAATCGTTACAAACTTTTCAATAGTATTTCTTTTACTTTAATTTCCGATGCTTCTGATCACAATTCTTAGATCATCATTGTTCAGTTGTCAGCAAAAATAAGCTTATTCTACAATTAATAACACTAGATAGGTTGGTTCACCTATTGTCTGGTTCAAACTCCTTCCCAGTCTTTTGATCAGGTGAACAAATAAAAATCTTTTCAGTGTTTGCTGGCCGCTCAATTCTTTTAATGTTAGCAGCAGGATGCCTGTCATATATAATTTATACAAGGCTGCATGTTAACCGTCATACTGCCATCACAAGTTAATTCGTAAAATATTGGAATGTGGGTCAAGCTAAGAATCTTTCAGCAGCTTGCTATACTTGCTTCTTATTGCAACTTACTCAAACTCTCAGTTGTAGTAGCAATATGAGTCAAGCTAAGGTTCTGTTGAATTTAAAACAGCGAGACCTGTCACACAGCTTGATATGGAACATTTACTTGACCAATGGCTATCAGTAATCAAAGTCAACTTCAAAGAAAAAGAGGCTCAGACTGAGAGAAAGTAACAGAAGGAAGATTAATTACATTTTAGATGAAGATGACAGAACAAAGAAAACTGTTGTCTATAAGATGAACATCCTGTAAAAAGGAAGACAGAAGGAACAAAATTTAACTACAAGAAACTACACCCTGTCAACAAACTTGGTGCCTAGTCGGAGATGCAATGCAACACAGTCTGTGACCATTAGAAAATAGTACAAAACAAAAATAAAGACAAGCTCACATCTGTTAAATGTCAGGAAGCTTGTCTATGTACAACAGCTATGCTTCTGATTGAGCTATCATAGGCCAATAAAAGCATTAAGACAATCAAATAAATCTATCAAATTTATATAAGCTAATGACAAACCTGAAAATCTTAAAGCCTAGAGATTTAATATAGCACAGTAGAGATTGAACCCTAGCAACTGAAATAGATTCCTTACCCTATGCTTTTTCTATAAATACTTTCATGGTAATTATTTAGATGAGCTCTTTGTTATGGTACAGACAATGAATTGTACATATGGGGTTTAGTTAGGACTTTTATGAAGACAATGAGGTATTATGGTGGATGTAGTAAGATAAGTAAGAATGCATTGTTTTGGTGTAAGGAATATTGTTTTCTGTTTAGGTCAGTCTTTGTGGTTAGCTAAGTTTAAAGTTAAGACAGATGAAGACTGTCCTTTTCCCCATTCCCCATTTTTGGCCTTGTGCCACATTTCGGTACATAGCATCGCTCTTTGCTATGGTACCTAGACATTTTGAATTTAAACAAAGTATTAAACTGGCATCAAGATCCCATCAATTTACAGTTGAGTTGGCTAGATGTAACCGTAAATTCTATGCTAACAGTTTCTTTTCTCACACTTCTCGCTTGTGAAACTGCCTTCTGTCTCCATGCATTCTAACCAATTTTAACTTTCAAAAATTTAAATGTGATGTCAATCACTATCTACTGTCCTCTTGAGAAATCTTTCTGTTCTTGCTTATTATTAAGGTTTGTTTCTAATTCTTCTACACCAAGTAACTACCTGTCTTAGCGGCTTTACTGCCTTGCATGGGGTGAACATAAAAAAAAAAAAAACTAAACCCACTATACATATCTGTTAAGAGCCGTATGTGATACATGCTTGGGTGATCTTGTTCCTTCTATTCATGACTGACAAGACAGATTTTCGAGCAGTAGGTTACTGTTTCTTTCTGTGATAGACTGATTCATATGTATCCCAAGGTTATTTGTGTGTAAGTGACTGTAACGAATCCAACTTGAATTTGAACTTGGATCTCTGATTTCTCACTTTAAACCAATATCCATTACACCACAGCGTGTGCACACTCACCCCACCATGGGAAATTAAACTAAAAAAAAGCATTAGCAGTTTATTGGTCACTTATTAAGTAGCTGTTTTTTTTTTGTTTTTTTTTAACAAGAGGATTGAATTTAACCCCACTATAGGAAATTAAATTCACTCCCTTCATTAAAAAAAATGTTACTTAGTGAGCAATAAACAGTCATTGCTATTCCTAAGTGTACTCAATCTGATTTAGATCTCTAACTTATGAAAAACAGGGAAAAACAAAAAAAGGATTTAAAAAATGTTAACTCTAAAAACACTATTCCTCAAATTCAGAGCAGATATCTCCGAAAAAGATGTGATTTTGGACCAACATTAACCCATTTCAAGCCAATGTTTCATTTGTAAACAAATCCAGATTTGGTAAGATCTCTTATTCAAAAAAGTCATCTCTGCAATAATTTAACCAATTCATGGAAAATTTAAAAATCAATCAAAGTCTTTGAACAGAGGACAGACAAATGTGAAACTGAAAGCTGAAGTTACAGTTGAAGAGAGAGCATCTGCTTGTCAGTTTGCCCAAATCCTTGATGACCTTTGAGCACAACTATTGACAGCTTCCAAACAGTTCACTTGCGAGTCTTAGCTCAAACTGTGGCTTGTTTTCAAGCACTTTCCAAATGTGACACACACTTGGTTTGCCTCCCCAGGCCGATAATATTAGAAAGTCACCTCCTTGAACAATTGACATTGGTGAGATTCAAAACCAGGACCCATGATTGGATACATGGCTGAGTGGTTAGAATGTTCCAGAAACAAAGCAAATTATTAAGGTATAGTTAAATATTGTTGGAAACTGTACTTTACGAGAAGTGTTTTCTGTTATCTTTGTTCTCAGCAGAAAAGAAATCATTTCTGCTTGACTCCATCCATGAGTTTCATTGTTTTTAATCGCTTTCCGCTTCATTCCTGACTACCTTCTCTACTCTTCCTCTTGGCATCAGCAAGAACAAACAAACAACAAAATCCCTCTCCCTATCTTGGATCTTTCTTTATACTCACCATCCTTACCCACAATTTCTCCATGCCTTCTAGCCATGGATGCTACTACCAGGTATTTAGTCCTTCCTCCTACACCTTCTCAGTCCCCTTCCTAGCCTGTTCATATTGCTCCTCGGTAAGCTTTTTCGGGTTTTTTTTTTTCACTTTCATTCTCCAAATTACCCACCCCCTGATCTTTCAAGTCACATCTACATCATATAATTGCAAGACCAGAAAGGCAGGCGCCATTCCCTTTGTGATCTCCACACTGGTCTACTTTGAGCTTCATCCTTTTGTTCCTTTAGGGTTGCTCTATCACCTGTAGGCCATGAATACAGCTTCAGTGAACATCTTTTTGAGCCTGATCTTGATCATATCAGAATCCAGTTCTTTCTCCATCTTATACCTACTTCAAGAAACATCATATCGAAGCACACCAACTTGGTGATCTTTTTCAACTTAGCAACTATGCGACCATGGCACCTTTGCTGATTAAATGGCTTAACCATTTCACTGTTCAGCAGTATTTTTCCCTTCCATCCTGTTCTTATTGGTCAGTCAGAAGTGTAAATCTTTGACTCAATTGATTTTCTCTTAACTTCAGTCTGTGGGAAAGAAACAAATTTCTGTTGCGTCTGTCCATGTTGTCTTCTATTACTTTCTGCTTTCCTCAAATTCTTTCTTCACTCTCTTCCTCTAGATTTGACTATGCATAGTGAAGAAAAAGACGAAAAAAGAGAGGAAAGAGAAAAAGAAGAAAAAAAGAGAGGAAAGAGAAAAAAGAAGGGAAGAGAAAAAAGAAAGAAAAACAAAAAATTCTTTCTATACTTTCTTCTTCTAGATCTGACTATGTATAGGGAAGAGAAAAGAGAAAAAATAAAAGAGAAAAAACCGAAAAGGCGAAAATATGAAAAAACGAAAAAGCAAAAAAAAAAAAAAAAACAAAGAGCAAGAAAAACGGAAGAAAAAGAGAAAAAGGAAGAAAAAGAGAAAAAGTAAGAAAAAGAGAAAAGAAGAGAAAAAGGAAGAAACAGAAGGAAGAAGAGAAAAAGGAAGGAGAAAAAAGAAAAAGAGACAAAAAGGAAGAAAGAGACAAAAAGGAGGAAAAAAGAAAAAGATAAGATAAAAAAAGAAAAAAGAAAGAAAAAAGAGAAAACACCTCTCTCCATTTTGGCTCTTTTATACTCTACACCCAGACCTACAATCTATCCATGCCTTCTGGCTTTAGCCACTACTACCAGGTATTTAGTCCCCACTCTTACACCTTCCTAGTTTCTCCACCCACTCAGTAGGTTTTTCCCTTTGTTTCTTCAAATTACAAAAAGAAAGAAAATAGTGATGAATTATGTAATATCTAATCTCCTATATGGCTGTATATCTTCATAGATAAAGAAGAGACCAAGACGTGATTCTAAAAACATATGCTAAAAATCCAAATGACAGAACAAATGGAGCAAGGAAGAAGTCTACAGAAAAAAAAACAAGAACAAAGAAACCTATGCTTAAAATCAGAAAAGACAGTTGAAATTTCTGGAACATAGAATAAGGAAAGAGAGTTTGGAGAATTTAACACTCACAGGATATACTGAAGGCAAGAGACATGGAAGGAAATGGTAACTTTAATGAGTTTGTATGAATGGATGGCAGAAAGGTAAAGAGTACAAAGACACTGCAAAATACAGGAAGTTGTGGAGACCTATGATCAGCAACATTCTGAAAGGATATAGCACATAAAATAAGTGAAAAGATAACAGAACAGGGACAAAGAGAAATCGTAAAGGGGACAAAGATACTTCAAGCAATTTTTTTCTTATGTTAACGAACACTCATTGTCACATTCGTAATGCTTATCATAGCAGAGCCTTTGTAATCGCAGATACAACTATAGTAACACAGTTGAACAATACTGGTGTTAGATGCCTTCGAATAACACTTACACTTGCTCGATAATACTCGCTCGAATAGTAACCACTGAATAGTGATTAGTATAGAGAAATAGTATAGTGAATAGTATAGAGATAGAGGATAGTGTAGAAATAGTGATCAATTAGATGCCACACTAATTCCCATATATACATTTCCTTTACAATCACATGATCTATTTATTCAAAATGGGATTGCCTGTGTTTGCTCTCTGGTGATCTGTGTTCAAACTCCAGTGTTGGCAGTGATACTTTATTCCTATATAACACAACAAAATACATGAAGTTGTAGAGAGCCATGATTACCCATGTTCTGACACTGTACAAAAGAAATGAGTATTAGATAGTAGACATCTAATTACCTGCTAGTAAAGGTTTGTAAACTTGCATTACTGATACTATCCATTTGATAGAGCTGTTTTCTAAAATGTATCAAGGCAATGTAATTATATTTATAAACTAACAATTCTAACAAGCAAAATGAATATGAAAGGCTCATTGACAAAAATATCATAAAATTCATAACCAAAATAACAAAATTAAAAGAAAGATGTAAGAAGAGAAAAATAATTTGTGCAAAGAAAATGGTTCATGAGAGATTATTTCTGTTTGCATTAAAAGCAACATTCCAAAAAGGTAATATAGTTGGAGCTCTTTAAGAGATTAAGGAAGGCTTTGTTGACAAAGATTGTTGCAGAGAAAACAGGTTAGAAAGAACAGAAGTGAGAGAGAGAGAGCAGGGGAGTGGAAGAGAAAGGAAGAAAGCAGGGGAGTGGAAAAGAGAAAGAAAGAAAGAAAGAAAGAAAGAACAGAAGTGAAAAAGAGAAAGAAAGAATTGGAGTGAAAAAGAAAACAAAAGAACATCAGTGAAAAAAAATGAATGAAAAACAAGAAAGAACAGAAGTGAAAAAGAGATAGAACAAATAAAAGAAGAAAAGGAGTGGGAGAAAGAGAGAGAATGAAAGTAAGAAAGAACAAGAGTGGGAGAGAGAGAGAGAATGAAAGTAAGAAAAGAAACAAGAATGGGAGAAAGAGAGAGATGAAAGTAAGAAAGAACAAGAGGGGAGAAAGAGAGAGAATGAAAGTAAGAAAGAACAAGAGTGGGAGAAAGAGAGAGAATGAAAGTAAGAAAGAACAAGAGTGGGAGAAAGAGAGAGAATGAAAGTAAGAAAGAACAAGAGTGGGAGAAAGAGAGAGAATGAAAGTAAGAAAGAACAAGAGTGGGAGAAAGAGAGAGAATGAAAGTAAGAAAGAACAGGAATGGGAGAGAGAGAAAATGAATGTAAAAAAGAACAGGAGTGGGAGAGAGAAAAAATGAATGTAAGAAAGAACAGGAGTGGGAGAGAGAGAGAGAGACCACATGTGAAAAAGTGAGGGATAGAGTGTAAAAGGGAGAGAGAGAGAGAAAAGACAAAAGAGCAAAAGAGAGAGAGAGAAGGAGAAAGAGAGAAGGAGAAAGAACAAAAGACAGAGAGAAGGAGAAAGAGAGAAGGAGAAAGAACAAAAGACAGAGAGAAGGAGAAAGAGAGAAGGAGAAAGAACAAAAGACAGAGAGAAGGAGAAAGAGCAAAAGGGAAAGAGAAAGAGAAGAGAGAGAGAGTAAGAAAGGAAGAGTGGGGAGAGAAAGAGAGGAAAGAGAGAAAGAAAAAGTAAGAAAGAAAGGAAGAGGAGCAGGAGAGAAAAAACAGGAGCAAAAGAGAGAGAGAGAGAGAGAGACCAGGAGCAAAAGAGAGAGAGAGAGAGAGAGAGAGACCAGGAGCAAAAGAGAGAGAGAGAGAGAGACCAGGAGCAAAAGAGAGAGAGAGACCAGGAGCAAAAGAGAGAGAGAGACCAGGAGTAAAAGAGAGAGAGAGAGACCAGGAGTAAAAGAGAGAGAGAGAGAGGCCAGGAGTAAAAGAGAGAGAGAGAGAGGCCAGGAGTAAAAGAGAGAGAGAGAGAGAGGCCAGGAGCAAGAGAGAGAGAGACCAGGAGCAAAAGAGAGAGAGAGAGAGACCAGGAGCAAAAGAGAGAGAGAGAGACCAGGAGCAAAAGAGAGAGAGAGAGAGACCAGGAGCAAAAGAGAGAGGAGAGAGAGACCAGGAGCAAAAAGAGAGTGAGAGAGAGACCAGAGCAAAAGAGAGAGAGAGAGACCAGGAGCAAAAGAGAGAGAGAGAGAGACCAGGAGCAAAAGAGAGTGAGAGAGAGACCAGGAGCAAAAGAGAGAGAGAGAGAGACCAGGAGCAAAAGAGAGAGAGAGAGAGACCAGGAGCAAAAGAGAGAGAGAGAGAGACCAGGAGCAAAAGAGAGAGAGAGAGAGACCAGGAGCAAAAGAGAGAGAGATACCAGGAGCAACATGTGAAAAAGTGAGGGATAGAGTGTAAAAGAGAGAGAGAGAAAGACAAAAGAGCAAAAGAGAGAGAAAGACAAAAGAGCAAAAGAGAGAGAAAGACAAAAGAGCAAAAGAGAGAGAGAGAAGGAGAAAGAGCAAAAGAGAGAGAGAAGGAGAAAAAAAGAGAGAGAGAAGAAAGAGCAAAAGAGAGAGAGAGAAGGAGAAAGAGCAAAAGAGAGAGAGAGAAGGAGAAAGAGAAAAGAGAGAGAGAGAAGGAGAAAGAGCAAAAGAGAGAGAGAGAAGGAGAAAGAGCAAAAGAGAGAGAGAGAAGGAGAAAGAGCAAAAGAGAGAGAGAGAAGGAGAAAGAGCAAAAGAGAGAGAGAGAAAGAGAGAGAGAGTAAGAAAGGAAAAGAGGGGAGAGAAAGAGAGGAGAGAGAGAGAAAGAAAGAGTAAGAAAGAAAGGAAGAGGATGAGGAGCAGGAGAGAAAAAACAGGAGCAAGAGAGAGAGAGAGAGAGAGACCAGGAGCAAAAGAGAGAGAGAGAGAGACCAGGAGCAAAAGAGAGAGAGAGAGAGAGACCAGGAGCAAAAGAGAGAGAGAGAGAGAGAGAGACCAGGAGCAAAAGAGAGAGAGAGAGAGACCAGGAGCAAAAGAGAGAGAGAGAGAGAGACCAGGGAGCAAAAGAGAGAGAGAGAGAGAGACCAGGAGCAAAAAAGAGAGAGAGAGAGAGACCAGGGAGCAAAAGAGAGAGAGAGAACGGGAGCAAGAGAGAGAGAGAGAGAACGGGAGCAAGAGAGAGAGAGAGAGAACGAGAGAGAGAGAGAGAGAGAACGGGAGCAAGAGAGAGAGAGAGAGAACGGGAGCAAGAGAGAGAGAGAGAGAACGGGAGCAAGAGAGAGAGAGAGAGAATGGGAGCAAGAGAGAGAGAGAGAGAGAGAACAGGAGCAAGAGAGAGAGAGAAAGAGATCCAGAGAGAACAGGAGCAAAAAAGAGAAAGAGATCCAGAGAGAACAGGAGCAAAAGAGAGAGATCCAGAGAGAACAGGAGCGAGAGAGAGAGAGAGAGAGAGAGAGAGAGAGATCCGGGGAGAACAGGAGCAAGAGAGAGAGAGATCCGGGGAGAACAGGAGCAAGAGAGAGAGAGATCCGGGGAGAACAGGAGCAAAAGAGAGAGAGAGATCCAGAGAGAACAGGAGCAAAAGAGAGAGAGAGATCCAGAGAGAACAGGAGCAAAAGAGGGAGAGAGAGACCCAGAGAGAACAGGAGCAAAAGAGGGAGAGAGAGACCCAGAGAGAACAGGAGCAAAAGAGGGAGAGAGAGACCCAGAGAGAACAGGAGCAAAAGAGGGAGAGAGAGTCCCAGAGAGAACAGGAGCAAAAGAGGGAGAGAGAGACCCAGAGAGAACAGGAGCAAAAGAGGGAGAGAGAGACCCAGAGAGAACAGAAGCAAAAGAGAGAGAGAGAGAGAGAGAGAGAGATTGAGAGAGAACAGGAGCAAATGAGAGAGAGAGAGAGATTGAGAGAGAACAGGAGCAAATGAGAGAGAGAGAGATTGAGAGAGAACAGGAGCAAATGAGAGAGAGATTGAGAGAGAACAGGAGCAAATGAGAGAGAGATTGAGAGAGAACAGTAGCAAATGAGAGAGAGATTGAGAGAGAACAGGAGCGAATGAAAGAGAGGGAGAAAGAACAAGAGTAAGTAGAGTGAGAAATATTACAATGGAACGAGAGCAATAAATAAAGAGGCATATATATATATATATATATATATATATATATACGAGAGAGAGAGACAGACAGACAGAGTGAGGAATTAGTACAGGGAAAAAGAGAGAACTGAGAAACGGAACATGTAGATAGTAAGAAATAAAACAATGTACTGAGTGAGAAAGAAATGAGAAAAGTAAGTACAAAGTGAAACCGGAGGGGAGATAATTGATAAAATATGAAATGTGAAGAAAGTGACAGCAAGTGTATGGAAGGAGAAAGAGAGAGAGAAGACAGGTATAGAAAGAGAGACATAAAAGAAACAATAAGTATCAGATGATGGAGAGAGAAGATGCAAGAAATGAAAAGATGAGTTGGAAAGACAAGGAAATGATGCAAAAATTTCAGGAGTCAGAAGGGAGAGAGTAAATGCAAGAATGTAAAAGACATGATGGAGAGAGATGATGCAAGAATTGAAAAATGGAATGAAAAGACAAGGAGTGGATACAAAAACTTAAAAAAAGACACACAAAAATAGCAAAGCATAAGTTTATAAGTAACAAGTAAAAGTAGGCGTTAAACCAAATAAACCAATCCTGGCAAAGTGTCCAAGAAGAAAAAAATATATATTATCTGAAAACGATCTCAACTCCAAATTATTATTCATTCTATTTTAATTAAAAATAAGATAAAAAATCTTCAAACATTTAGTGCAGCTGCCATTCTGAACAGGTCAATAATACAAATTCACAAGAAATTGCTTTCTCTGATCTTTTAAACAAAAATCAAACTTTGAAAAGTGGGCATGAGAGTAAAATTGCCAAGTAAATTTTTTAGTGTTAGTTTTCAGTAAACAGTTTTTAAACTGCAACAGCAGTTTTTAATGAATATATTCAAAAGCAACGTCAGAAGATAAGAAACTAAGAATCCAGACATTCTCTGTCATGTCTCAAGAAAATGGAAGGTTTTAACAAATATAGTAGAAGGGAATTGGGTAAATAGAACTCATTAGCCTGGGAGGGCAATTCAAGAGAAGGAAAACTGATTTTCGACATTTTCTTGTAGCCATACCCAATCATAAGGAAAGCATCAGCTGTAAACTCTATAAATCTGGAGCCGGAGTTCCTAAAGCAATTCAATGTTGCATCTAACTATATTCTCGCAATTTTTGCAACATCACTGCTAAGCAGTATTGGTACCTGCTCTTCACTTGGGTAACATCAGTGGTGCGGGAAGACATGCTTCATGAGAAACTGTTGATCATGCATAAAATCCTGCCATGGTCTGTGAACACTTCAGTGTTACTTTATTGTGGTGGTAAACAAGCAGAATCAAAACATCCAAAGTGTAGATTCAGGGTCTTTCAAGATTGATGGATGCCTTACAGTTTTCTGTAACTGAATGATTTTGCAATGAACCCTAATTCCAATAATTAAATCCTTTACTAAATAATCTTCAGCTTAATATGAAATATCAATAACTAATAGTCAATACTGTCAATGGTACACTGAAAATTATGTATGTACCAGAAAAAGAAGACACTTTTTAACTGAAACATTTTAATTTCAATAACTTATTGAAACATTTAATTATCATATTTGCAAACCTATTGGATGCAAATTTTTTCCAAAATAATGCACCAAAAAATTATACTGTATCCGATACAGTTGTATCATGTACATGAGTGACATGAAGACTGCGAAAAGTGGGGTTTCACCAGGAATCAGTGTACGCATAGAGCTTAGCTCTGAAACTAGGACTCCTGGGAGTGAACGAATATGATATCAATAAAAACAACCCATCAAAATTCATGCAGGAAAAAGAAATTAAAAAATATAGGGAATTGTACAATATTTTGATGCTTGTTTTATAGAAATTCTGCTATATTGCTGCTTGCTTTGTGTATTTTTTTTTTGTTGATATACAGGTACTGGAATTTGCTTTTCTGCATGTATGGCATGGGACTTTATTTACAAACAAGTAGCATATTTCTGGGGGTGTTTTTGTTTTTGCATATTACCATATGTACCAGTGTTCACTGATTTCTTTGTAGCTATTAGGAATTTGATGTGCAAATGTTGCTCCCTGAAAAACAGCTAAAACAATTTTCAATAAATGCATCATGAAATGTACTAAAATTCTTCTTTTCCAAAAAATGTCCTGGTAATTAAACTGTAAGTGTTTCTTCATGGTTACTGAGAATGTCAATTAAATCTAAGGTTATAATCTTTATTTTTGGGGTTGTGACTATTGCATCTTCCCCCCACCTAAATATTTCCCAGATTGGAATATAGTACTGATAAATATAGTATTCTATAGGAAGATTCTATTTCAAGGATTTCTAAAGCAAAATGACTTATTGAGAAAATATAGTGCTGAGGTTTCTCATTGCCTTCTTCAGAGTTTTGAATTCATTTACAGATACCACAGAGTTCTTTGTAACTCATAATGATTTTGCAATGAACACTAATTCTATTAATTAAATCTGTTGCCAAATAATTTTCAGCTTAATATGAAATATCAATAACTCATTATTTCAATATGTTTTGAATTCATTATAAATCGTCCATCCATTTCAGAATAAATTCACTCAAATTTTCAACTATCTTGTGGTGCCCCTGAGAGCTAGCTGTCGTACACCAAAGTTTTGCAGTGTATGCTTTGGAACCTCTGCCTTAAACAGTTTTACCACAACATTTGCCTCAACAAGGTATAAATCTACAGTCACAAATGAACTCCTGTGAGATGGGATGCAAGAACTTAGAAGTCACAAATAGTAACATCATGGGAAATCTCTTTGGCAGTTTCTTCACTTATTTAATTTAATATTTTTAAATTTATTCCAACCTAATTTAACCCTTGTATTCCAACCTTATGGTGCCGAAGTTGCAGTCTGCTTGTTGGATGTCTCCTAATCTCCAATACACCCAATGAAGAAGGCAGGCCATGATGAGACAACACCTTACTGATTGGGGGCTGCCCAGCTTGAGGCGGGTGGCAACTGTCCAATGTGATCCAAAAACCTCACCCACCAATGAGAATGACCCCTGGAACTGTGCTCTACACCAATTGAGTGGTAGCTTGTAACTAATAACTGCCATTCTGTGTTGTGTTGACACCAGAGACAAAGCTGGAGTGTCCTCTCTGGGTGTAGTGCAGGGTGTTTTGGTGCAGTGTAGTGTGGTCAGATGCAAGCTTGGGTGATCTCATATAGAGGACAGACTATTGCCCATGTATCATGTCCCCCCTCTCCACGTCACCAGTAAGACCAAAGGACTGACAGGGTCGTTACAGGTTGGGACCGGTGCCATCACAGGAGCTATCAGAATGGGTTGGGTACAACAGCAAACTGCCTTAGGGACACCATCTCCAGATTTATCCTCAAGGTTTACTCCTGAAGCCTTTTCTGTGCTTGGATATGGCTGCAAGGCAGTGGAGGTTTGAAATAAGGGTTTTTCTTCCCCTAAATGAACTACCTTCTCAGGTTGTTGAGCTCCACCTACCCAACCTTACACAATTTAATTTAACTTTTTTTCAGAACAGACTGGTCAAATCTGGCCAGACAAATACATGCAATCATTTAAAACCAGATTTAATAAAACAAATGGACCATAGAGGAGAATAAGCTATTGAATCATGAATCAGCCTGAGCAAGATGTGGCAATAATTGGTTTCAAAATTAGCTCTGTGTGATTTTTCCCCTCAATAGATGATTAAAATCTAATTTTATGACAACCAAGCATAGACTTATCAATGCTGACAAGGGCTTACATGCAATTCTTGACTCTGATAACTTGTTAGATAAATTTAGTTCCAATGACAACTTGCACAAAATTGGAAGCAGACCAACTATAAAAGGCAATAATGTAATGCTACTGATACAGTTTTGTCTACAATATATGTTTTTTGGTGGGAGGTTTTTCAATTTATTGCATTCACTTTTCATAGAAACAATTAAAACCAAATAGCAACAAATAAAAGCCACTTTTTATGAAGCCTGAGCTTGCGATTAATGCCACCATGGAAATAAGATGTTCAGATGGCATAATGGCGAGCAGTTTGGAATGAGATATTAAAGTTTTCTCCTTTTATATGCATTGTCTCTTCAGGACGTAGGCAATCATGGCTCCCCACATCTTCCTGTCCCTTGTAGCTCTTAATAAATTTTGTCTTTTTGTTATTTCTCTTAAACCCTGTTCTACTATCCATTTACTCAAGCTCATTCTTCTATATGCCGTGTCCCATCAGGATGTAGGTGATCATGGCTCTCCACAATTTCCTGTTCTTTGTAGTTCTTAATAAATTTTGTCTTTGTTATTTCTCTTAAACCCTGTTCTACTATCCATTTACTCAAGCTCATCAAGTATGTTATGCACTGCTTTTGCCGCCAATCTGTCTTGTGAGCATCAAATTTTCCAAGTCCTCTTTCCTCATTATGTGCTCTACAAATTTCAACAGTCTTTTTCTGATGTATAATATATTTTTCTTTTTGTTGCCATTTTCTCCAAAACCTTGTTGTTGCTCACATGTTCATGAAGAAGGCAAAAATGTGATGGCAATTTACAAATATCAAAAAAGATTTTTTAAAAAGTCAAGAAAAGGCTGTGCAGAATCATAACCACTTACATTGTGGAGAAAAAAAAAAAAAAAAGACGTGGTAATATGACAAGAATAGAGTTGCATATAAATATCGGCTTCTATGAACAATCCTATATGGCAGTGAATGCTGGACAATCTCCACACAGATGAAGAAGCAATTTAAAGCAAGAGAAATGTGAGCAATGACTAAGTTTTAGATAAAATGTAAACAAGAAGGAAACTTATTCTTAATATCAGAAAGAGATAGGTGAAATTTCTATGGCACATAATGAGAAAAGAGGGCTTGGAAAATCTGATACTCACAGGATAGATTGAAGGCAAGAGGGACAGAGGAAAATAATGCATACTTAGTGAGCTTGAGTAAATGGATGGTAGAACTAGATTTACGAGAGATAACAAAAAGACAAAATTTATTAAGAGCTACAAAGGACAGGAAATTGTGGAGAGCCATGATCCCTTACATCCTAAAGAGACACAACACAAAAAGAAGAATGAGCTTGTGTAAATGGATGTCAGAATAAGGTTTAGGAGAAATAACAAAAAGACAAAATTTATTAAGAGATACAAAGTGCAGGAAATTGTGGAGAGCCATGATCGTCTACTTAAGTGACACAGCACATAGAAGATTATTCATGTAAACCTGAAGACAAAGTAATCCCTCACGAGATCTTTTTTTCAGCCATATCAAGATAATCATTACTTTCATCATCTTCGTAACTATGTACAAATTGCCTTGAATCACAAAAAAGGCCATTGTGCCATATCTCATTATCCACTGACATATATAGAGATACCTCCCATGGGGTAATGTCAGATAACCCTGCCAGTCAAGCCTATCAAAGTGTATGAAAATCCCGGAATAAGGAAATTAGCACAAACGAACTATCCACTGTCAACAAAAGCTGCCTTCTGAAACATTTTCAGACCATAGTGTGTTCAGTTGTTTATAACATTTTCATTCAGTACAAAAGCACTGCAACAAATTCTCTATTGAACATGACATTTGATGACATAAACTTATGCTACTTAGGATGATATTAGCTAATCTCACACATGGCTTTAATCTCATTCATTCACAACTCCTCACTGTGGGGTAAGGGAGAGAAGTAAAAGAGCCCAATTTGGTGTTAATAGAAGTCTCTCATTCATAGGTGCATAGTCGTTAGCAATATCTCCCTATGTCAATAAATCACAACCAAGAACTGGGAAGCTTCTTGTTCATCTATAAATACTGAGATAGGGAGGTGCAAGTGGCGTAACAGTTAACACTATGCAGAACAGAATCAGAAAACCAAGTTCGAATTCAACCTGAGATATTTCAGTCAGTCAGTTATGTGCCAGGCAGTCCCCCCCTCCGTCCCCGTAGTAGGTTGCCATTTCTTTCTGCAGTAGACCAGTTGCCATCCAAGGCTATAGAACCCAGTCTGTCCTGCTATTTACCCATAGCTGGTGGAGGAGAAGACGAGTATTCATACCTTTCCCAAGGGTATTAGCACGTAAGTGAATGTAATGGATTTGACTGGAATTCGAACTTGGCTTTCCGATTCCTCAATTCGAGCTGCTATCCATTAATCCACCATACCTCGAATTCCTGAACGTACAGAACAATCATGGCTGATAGCAATAAAATGAAGACATTTTATGACAATAATCAACATTTTATGATGTGGGTGATCACCAACATACCCCCAAATATCCTAATCAAGCACTGAAATCATTTGTACCAGTTTGTTTATGTTAGTCATTTTGATGTGTGGCTTCCACTTAAGCAGGAAGAAAAAAAGTAACTTGAATCTATTTAATTGTTCTGTTTTTGAAACAAATTGTGATGAACAGTGGATACTTAATAACAATGTGGGATGCCTAAAGACCATGGTGCAATTGAAAAGAATTACCACAAATTGTAGCAAAGGTCAATCTTTATTCCAACAAAATAATGCTGTACACAAGATGAGATTGGAAGCAAGTCCTCTACTATGACCTTTTTTTTTGAGAAGCAAGCAATTGCTTTGAACAGGCATGAGATCAACTGAAGGCAGCAATCAACAGAAAGTGTTTCAAAATTAGTCAAGAGAAAAGGTATAATATTTTATCAGAAAAGCACAAGACAATATTTTTCTTTGGTAACCAAGTAAGAAGTATTACAGTTTGGTTGGCAAGTTCTCACCAATTTGCCATGTCCCCTAGATATTTTGACTCCAGATTACCATTAATTCTGGTTTTCACAGATTTGTCTTAATGTAAAGGTACTGAACTCCCATAGACAGAAAAAATCAATATGTTGTTTAGTAAAGCTATTGCTGAAAATAACAAAAAATAATTTTATTTTTACTTAATAAACCAAACCAATTGGTTATGCAATACTTTTTTTTTAACTAATGTTCACCCAACAGAAAGCCCAAGAGCCACACAAGGTAAAGGATTAGTATGTGGTATTGTATGAGCATAAGAAAGAACAAAAAGTGAAATTCTTGAGGATATACAGAAAAGATAACAAATCTAGTCTTGAAGTGATCAAGATTTAATTAATGAAACATTTCAGAGATGTTAGAAGTAATAATGTGGAAGCAGACTTAAGGAATTGGAAACCCAATCCTAAACAGGAAACAAGAGATAAACCACTACTCCTGTTCAAAAGACTGGGAGGAGTGTGAACCGGATGATAGGTGAACTGACCTACACCTTCAAATATATAAATAATACAATGTAAAAAAAAAAAAAAAAAAAAAAAAAAAATTTATTTTTATTAGTGAGTTGTGTTTATATACATATATATCTTGATCTTTGTTTTGTGAAGCCATGATTTTATGTAAGAAATATACATAATATCTTACACTGATTGCACAATTCCAATTTTCATATGTTCCGCATTCGCCAGGTGCAATTTTTGTGTTTAACATTGCTTCTTTAATATTTCTGTTTAATGTGAGATATTTTATTGTAAGGGTGGATTATTATTGTTGTTAAAATATTTAAGATTGAAATAAAGTTGAAAATTAAAATTAGAAGTTCTGATTTGAAGAGACGCTGTTGGTATCAAAAGGAATGAAGAAAAAAAAACATTTGGAAATCAAGGAGGGCAACTCTATTTTTTTCCATGAAAATCAATAAAGTAATTAATAATATTATTAATATTAATAAACTAAATAAGCATAGTTATATCAATAATAATAGAATATGATGTGATAAATAAAATTAAAGTACTAATGAAAATAAAATAATATGAAATAAAATAAACATATAAACATGTAAATTCTAGAAATAAGTAAAATAAATAAAATTATAAATGCAAATAAGATAAATAAGTAAATAAACATGTTACTAATAGTAAAACTAAAGGTAAGAGAAAAAGACAACAAAAATAATAAAAAATGGCAAAGATAATGGAAATAATGGATTAGCAAAAAAGTTAAATGCATTACAGTCTAATATTAACAATACTTATATAGTAAAAGGCAGCATAAAGTAAAAATATGAATAAAAATAAATATCAACAGTATTATATATAGCTCTGTTATTAAAACATTGAGCAGTTTTTTTCTTACACTATATATATATATATATATATATATATATACACACACACACACACACACACACAGGGTGTCCATAAAGTTCGTGTGCACTTTAAAGTTATAAATTAACACGAACTTTATGGGCACGTTGTATATATAGTAATGATACCATATGTCATCCGTATGGAATTCCCAGGAGGATATAGATCCAGGGAGAGGTCAAAATTATTATTAATTAAAGAATATCAAACACTTAAAATCCCATAGGTAATAATTTTTATTTTACGAGTGCATTAAAAAATGCAGCTCTCAATCTTCAAAACCTATGAATGCAAATTCAAGAGCTACAAACAAATTACAAATGTTGTGATTTGTTTGTAGGTCTTGAAGATTGAGAGCTGCATTTTTTTTAATGCACTCGTGAAATAAAAATTATTACCTATGGGATTTTAAGTGTTTAGTATTCTTTAATTAATAATATATATATATATATATATATATATATATAAAAAGATAGAACAGTAAGATATATAATCAGGTGTTCTTATTGATATTTTTTATTTTTACAAAACAGTGCTCAATGTAAATTTACAGAGCATAAATATTATAAATTAACTGATTTAAAATGTTTTTTTTTGCTACACGGTGATAACCATGTTTCAAAAACTGAAGCTAAAAACTTCGAATTTAATTATATAATTAAATTAAAAGCATTAGTTCTGTTTCATCTTCAAGCAAATTTTGGAATAACTTATTTTTAAATTTACTGAGTTTTAAATGCACATATAAATTCATAATTTCCTATTTCCAAGGATACAGAGAAATCCAATCATTCAGACAGGGGCGGTAGCATGTTCATTTTTATTAACTATTGTTGTATCAATTATGAGTTACGTTTGAAAAAGAGGTTAAGTTTTGAGAGGGTAGGGGTGTATTTTTCAACGAATTCTGACATCCGTTAAACGCATGTCGTCTGAGTTTTTTTTTTATTATTAACAACAAAGTTTTTCAGCCTTTTTTTTGTACTTGTATACTTAAAGATTCTTTCTAAAAGGGGTGTTTGAGTTCGAATACATTATATTTTAACTACAATTTTAAAATATTTTTACTCTTAATTACTAATAGACTATATTCCTTTTTAAAATAAGTAAATGTAATAAATTACTTAAATTATTTAAAAATTATTTTTTCATATCAATATAAGTATGTATATTACCAGCTCCCATTTTTTTTATTTTACTTTTAAATATTATTTAAGGAAAATTTTTGACAATGAGGGCAAAGAATAGCTATTTCATTTCTTTGATTCAGTAAATTTTTATTTTTCATAAACTTAGTAATATATAGTTTCTCATGTATGCACAAAGGACATAGGTCATTTAATGACTTACATATTCTAGCTTTTCTTATTAATTTCCATTTTACTGTAGGTGTTTTATAAGAAAAGCTAGAATATGTAGAGCATCTACTCAAATATGAGTGTCTACTAAAAATTAATGTTTAAAGGGATAAAATGTGTCAGATTAAGAAACAAAATGTGACAGAGCAAAAATAATAGTGGACTCCCAAACAACAGAAGTAGACTTAACATGAAATTTGAATCCTTTTCAGCAATTCTCTTCACATGTAGTTAACCATGACACAACTATCCTGAATCTTGACAGGCAGGATCACCTTTATTTAACAAATTCTAAACACACTAAGATATGAGAGAATTCATTTTGAACAATTTTAATCATAAAATGATTTAGAACAAGCAACACATCATTCTTTGTGCTGATAGCATATAGTCTCAGCATATGATAAACCAAAGATTCCAGGAGAAGACATGTATATGCCAATCTCCCAAGAGTACACAGAGAATGGCTTCTCATAAACAGTAGGATATCTGCATGAAGAAGAGGCAAGAATTCAGAATTTCATGGATTTAGATAGCAATATGGAATTAGGGACAAATTTGGAGGCACATGCTGACAGGCATGAAACGGAGAATTCCCTTCTGAATTTTATTTTGTTTACATGCACCTAGGTAAATCAATAAGTCTGTCATCTAATGATAAAAAAAACATTTATAAATTGACCATTTATCCATGCATTCTGCCATATCTAGTATGGTGACACTGCTGTGCAGTGTGCGATGGATAAATTGTTGTCATTTCATATTTTTAATTTTGCGCATGTGTGTTGTTGATTTTGTCAGTTGCGTACCATCTGTGAGAAAAAGAGCACCATGATGCAATTCATTCTGCCAAAAATTTGGAAACAGCATGTTGTACTGCTTGGCATTCATGCTTGAAGCTCCAATACAAATATTTCAAAGTGTCTGGATGTCAATCTGAGGATAGTGCAGAGGATTTGGAAAGAGTTGGATGATATATCCAGTCAACATCATGGTGTTTGGAGTGATCATTAGTGATGGTGGTGTTATGCCTCCATTCATCTTTCCACAGGGCCTTAGTCTCAACATGAAGGCCTACATCAAGTGAGGTAGTGTTGCCCTGAGAAAATAGGGTGGCTGCTGGAAGACTCTATATCTGGCAACAGGACTCTGAACCATGCCAGGAGAGGAGGAGAAACCAGTCATGGCTGTGAAAGAATTGCTGTGACCACAACACCTCTTACATTTAGCTACCTAAGTCTCCAGATAGCAACCCCCTTAATTATTATGTGTGGGGGCGCAGTTGAGTGAGAGACTAACAAAACTCCTTGTAATACAAAAGATGAACTGAAGGCAAGGATTATGACAGCATACACCAACTTAAACAAGTAGACTGTATAGAATAGTTGCAAGAAATTCCAATGTCTTCTTGAGGCCATGGTTGAAGCCAATGTTGATTTGATTGAATAAATTTACTGTTTAGTATTTCAAGATATATTGGTAAATATATCTGTTAAAATGAGATGTCAGTGTTATTTTCATTTTTGAATAATTTAGATGCCAATTTATCCATAACACCCTGTATATCTTGAGATTCTTGAAAGAATTCAAAGCAGGGTCTGCAATGTAATGAATCCTGATCAGACATCTCAACTTCAGTCACTTTCTCACCAATGTGACATGTCATCCTTCTGTTTTTTCTACAAATATTTTCATGGCAACTGTTCTGATGAGCTTTCCTCCTTGGTGCCTTGATGGCATGAAGTTAATATGCTTTAGCTGCCATTAGCAACCAGTCTAAGAGAAGGAAAACAACACTGAATTCAAAATCATGGTGAAAGCAATAGAAAACCACTCTGGTTTCTCACCCAACAAGTTATGGAAATTCATAGATAATAAAGGAAAGGAATCTGTAGAGAGCCATGATTGCTTACATCCTGAAAGGACATAATAAAAAAACCACAACATAAACAGAGAATATTAACGGATACATGGTTAGCAAGATCTTACTTATTATAAAACGCAGATTTTGTGTGTGTGTGTGTGTTTGTGTGTGTGTACGTTTATATATTGGATCGGATTTCCTACATTTTTAAACCAATTTCAACAAAACTTCACAGGACTACGTAAAATTACCTTGCAGTGGTTCTGACAGCACCAAAAATTGGAAAAACAATTGTTTTTGCACAAAATCAATTTGAAAATACAATTAAGAGGCATTAATGAAAGGGGGACAACTCATATCGAGTTATACTTATTAATATCGAGTTATCAAGTTATACTTATTATAAAACCCAGGTTGGTTGTTTGTGTGTGTGCTCGTTTATATATGGGATTGGATTTCCTACATTTTTCAACCGATTTCAACAAAACTTCACTTTTTGGGGGGCAGGTAGTGTTTCTTATTGTCTTGCACACTTTTTTCTTTATTTTTACATTCAGAATGCTTTAAAAATTCCATTTACAAGACAATTGTTTATAATAAAATTCTATTCAATTGGTAGACTCATAACGATTGAAAACAATGTTTTTGTTTGAGTTTGGGTTTGACCAATTCGTAAAAAAAAACAAAAAAAAAACAACAAAACAAAAAAGAAAAACTAATTAAGACATGCATGTCCATCAACCTTAAACAATAATCTTTGTCAATTTTATTTTTCAGTCTTTATGATGGTTGATACTTGATCTATCTCTTACTGTTACATCCCCGGGCAATGCCGGGTTCTACTGCTAGTAATGGATAAGTGTAGATGGAAGAATACAGAAAACAGGCAGTGAGGTAGGTAGAAATACACAATGATCTATCAAATATTGATTCTATAAAAAAGGAAATGGCTAAAAAAAATTTTTTAAAATTAAAAAAAAAAAAATCAATATTATTTAAAAATGCAACTAAGGATAGACTGGGTTCTATAGCCTTGAGTGGCAACAGATTTAGGAGAAGGAAGACTGAATTTAAAAACTCTATGTAGCCCTCATGAGGCACATACTATGCAGCTAAGGAAAGAATTGTTTGCATTGACTTGGTGATCTTGACTACGGTTAACTCTTTTTTATCAAAATGCATTAAAAGTATATTCATTTGTTTTGTTTTTTTAACGTCCATATTCTTTTTGGAGTGTATGTGCAGGTGGTATAAGTTACTGATGCAGAAAATTAAAATTCCAGGTGAAGCTATTCACTTCACCCATAATTCCCTTTTGTCTTTTTAATATCCTGCCTCATCCTAGTTCTGCTAACCATTTACACAAGTTTGTTAGGCAGAGCAACAACTAAATCTCTAACACTGTTTAAGTGCTCTAACAATTGAGCTAATCTTGTGAAAACACTGTCATTTACTTTTTATAAACTCAGATGTAGGCAGTTACAGAATGTGAAAGAATACAGGAAAAGGAAAAACATTATTAAGGAACAAGAACATAAAAGAACAGGAATTAAGAAGACAGAAGATAAAAATTGACAATCTAACATTAAAACAATTCTTGGGCTATTTTGTAAACAGGCAAGTACCCTAATTTTACTGTGTGTTTGTGTGTGTGCCTGAGTGAGTCACAGATCTCACATATTGATCCAAGGCAGAAGTGTTGAGAAGTTACTTTTATCAGGGACAGAGCATACAAAGGCCTTGATTCTATGTAGTAGTATAGACCCACATGTAATTATAGATATCTGGGAAGTGTATTAACAGAAGACAGAAAGTATGATATGGAAATCCAAAGGAACATTTGTGATAAAGATGCCTTCCGAAAGCTAAGCAAAGTATTAAGAAAAAGAAAAATTAGAAACAAAGAAAATAGTATGGAACTATTATGTAGTGTCGGTACTCCTATTTGGCAGCGAATGCTAGACAATCTCCTCAAAGATGGCAAAGAGACTTGAAGCAATAGAAATGTGGTTCTATAGACAGATGCTGAGAATACCATGGACCAAATATATGAGCAACTACAAAGTTCTAAAGACAATAGTAATAATCTCAGTGCAAAAGGAAGAGCCAAACATACAAATTACAAATTGTAGATACAAAAATCAAACAAGTACAGTAATTTAAATATCTGGGAAATGTTTTAGCAGAGGACGGAAAGTGTGCCACTGAAATCTGAAGGTGCAGTGGGATAGTGATAGATTGATGTCTATCCTGGAATAGATATACAAGTGTACCAGTATCAATACATAACCTGCCACATATGATGATAGGAAATATTTTAAGGAGTATAAAACCTCAACTCTGCTTGGCAATCAGCCCAACAGAAGGACAGTAACAGAAATCTTATAAATCAAGGATATTATATTCTATCATCCTGCTTAGTAAGTACAACCTTTTTTTTATCAGTTGAAATCTGAAGGAACATTGGAATAGCAAAAAATGCTTTACAAAAGCTAAGCATACTAAGAAACAGGAAAATTTCATTAGAAACAAAGAAAAAACCTCCTATATGGCAGTGAATACTGGACAGTCTCCTCACAGATGAAAGTGACTTGACGCAAAAATAAATATGGTTCTACAGAAGGATAACAAGAATATCATAGACCAAAAATGTGACCAATGACAAATTTTTTAAAGGAAAGGGAAACAAAAAGGACACTTATACTTAAAATCAGAAAGAGACAGTTGAAATTTCCTGGGTACATAATGAGGAAAGAGAGCTTGGAAAATTTGATACTCACAGGATAGTTTGAAGAGTAAGAGATACACAGGAAATCAATGTACAATGTATCTGGTGAGCTTGAGTAAATCAATGGTAGAGCAGAGTTTGGGAGAGATAGAAAAAAAATTATTAGGAGCTACAAAGGACAGGAAGTTGTTGAGAGCTATGATCGTCAACATACTGAAAGGACATGGCACATAGAAGAAGAATGTTCATAAAATTAAAAAAGAAAAAAACAAAAACAAACTTAAGCTTCTTTATTATTGATTTAAGAAAATCAGTTTTCCACTTAAAATGAATACATTTAAACGACAAAAATTGCTCAAACAAGAATTTTTTTCCTGATGATTGTGAAGTTCTGTGGTGAGGAGTTATCATTATTTACACTATTTACATCCTGACTATCATCCTCAGCTTTGCTGTTGTTATGACACTTCAGCCATTGTGCCCTCCAGCCAGGGACAGTGGAATGGGAAAAGTCTAGCTTCAAAGATTAAATAAAGAATTCCCTGTAGGTTACTCAGATCAATATAAACCTGATGAAGCAGGCGTGCACAATAGCCAAAATGTTATGATCACAACAATAAAGATGAGGACAATATTCCAAATATAAATAATGGAAATAGTTGGTTTGGTTTGGTTTACGGCATATCAACCTCAATGAGGCGTCCTGGGTATGATGATAAACTACATCCAAGTCCAGGGTAAGACGATAAACTATGCCCAACAGCAAGGCCTCTGATCAGGAGGCTTTGAGGAGTGTGGAACCTCCTCTTAATTACTGGTGTTCCCAAGTCCACCCTGACCCGGGGTGGTAACAGCTGTTAGGGTCACAGCTATGGGCAAATACTTAACTTAAGGTAAAAAGCATTATAAAAGTGTAAAAATAGGTTTTAATACCAGAAATGCTTTGTAAAAAATCATTACCAGAATTAAAAAACAAAAATATTACAAAAAAAAAAAAAAAAAAAAGTTGTCAGGATTAAATGACCCATTGAAGTTGGTATGCTATAAAACAAAACAAAACAAACAACCTCAATGGGTTATTTAATGCTGACAAGATTTTTATTGCTGGTAATATTTTTTTCAAAAATTCACTGCTGGTAATAACATTTAAAAAAATGTATTGCTGGCATTAAAACCTATTTTTACACTTTCATAGTGTTTTGATCCCAGTTTGGTGCGGGGGGGTCAACTATTTGCCCATAGCTGGGACCCTAATAGGTGCTACCACCGTGGATCAGGGTAGACCTGGGAACACCAGCAATTAAGAGGTAGTTTCACGCTCCTCAAAACATTCTGATTAGAGGCCTTGCTGCTGGATGTAGTTTATCGTCATACCCAGGACAGAATATTGGAAATAATGACTCTCTTTTAATGAATTTAATCTAATGAATAACAAGTGATATAGCAACACTGAGGATTGCAGCTACCTATGATCCCACCAAATCAATGTTGTTCCTCCTTTTTATAGCAAATTTGAATTTAACAGACTTTGGTAGTTGACCTATATAAAACAGAAGTTCTATTGAAGGGAGGTGATGCTTAGTATTATTTCTAACTCTGCCTCTTCCTCCGCCTGTCTTTTCATGAATAATAATGCAGTCTATAAAGTGCTAAAATCATTACATGGGTCTATCTGTCCAAGCACGTTTCATGTCTGCCCATATCCGAGTCGTGCTTATTGGGTGTGGCTGCAAGGAATTTAGTAAGCACTACAACCTATTCAATACAGGTTCAATCAAGTTGAAGTGCATAACATTTCATGAGGTCATATTTCATTTGTGCTTCACTAGATGTCTGTTTTCAAATAGCTTATGTTCTCTCTCTCTCTCATATATAAAGGGTGTTCCAATAACTTTGACTGATTTTAAATATTAATTAAGTTTAAGCATCTAATGATTTTTTTTTTTTTTCTTTCAGTTTTAACAACTTAAGTCATTAGCAATTTCAACCATGGAAAGATTAACAATCAAACAATGTATTAAAGTTTCAAGAGTGCAATTGGAAAAATTGTTTGTAAATTCAAACAAACTGGGTCAGTGGCAGATGTGAAAACACCAGTGCGTGCTCATTTACGCCATTCAGCTGAAAACATTGCTGCAATGCACGTGAATGTGGCCAAAAATCCAGACACTTCTATTTGTCATTGTTCGCAGGAATTGAACCTTTTCACAACAACGTTACATTGTTTCAAATTGCACTCTTGGTTGGTCAATTATGTTGACAAAAAAAAAAAAAAAAAAAAAAAAAAAAAATCGCAAAATGCACAAAATATATTTCTGTTTGAAGATTCATTTTTGTAATAGGCTTCAATAACTTTAACACATCGTCTGATTGTTAATCTTTCTATGGTGGAAATTGCCAAAGACTTCAGTTGTTAAATCTGAAAGAAAAAGAAAAAATTATTAGATGCTTAAAGTTAATTCACATTTAAAATCAGTACAATTTTAGAGTCCCTGACCTTCATATCGCATTTTGGACTCATCCTTTTACTGATGACCCTGCATTCTGTCTTCTTGTAGTTTATGTTTTAAATATAATCTGTAATTAATAATTTATATTTTAAAATTAATCTGTGAATAATAATTTGTATTTAAAAATAATCTCTACGCAGATGACACAGTACTGATAGCAGACACGGAAAAGAAATTACATAACCTCATGCAGAAGGTAGTGAAGGAGAGCGAGAAGAAAGGACTAAATATAAACATGTATATATTTAAGTTATGAAAAACTTGGTAATCCGTATGGGTAATCCCAAGAAGGATGAAATCCTGAGAGCTCAATGTAAATCCAGAACTAATATTTAAAAGAAAAACAGACTACTTTAAGGCACCATTATAATAATTTATTTCACCAGAGGCCTTCTAAAGGATGCCGGATCATCAGATAGCACTTCCAAAAATGAAATGAAATTAAATTAAAATTATTGGGTAGTGTAAGTTTTTGTAATTTAACAGAGAATGTAAAAGGGTTAGTTAAAGAGACAGGGTAGAGTATAGGGAGGGATTAATTTCATATCTCTTTCAAGCATATTTTGTATTGGGGGAGGAGGAGTGACCAGACCTTGACCTATTTAGACGGTTAAGTTAACGGAAGTGATATATATATATATATATATATATATATATATATATATATATATATATATGTATGTATGTGTGTGTGTGTGTGTGTGCATGCGTGTTATGGTCATGCATGTTAATTATTATCATAATAAAAGGGTGGAAGAAAACAAATAGGCTGTATGTGAAGTAACTATAACATATCTATGTCTATCTTTTTCTCTTATTTGTGGTTCTCTTATTAAAATTTTGTTTAACTTTCATATTCTCATTTGTGTCATTCTTTCACTGGTCACTGATAGTCTATTTCATTTATCAAATCATTCTGTCCTGGCAGACCATCCAATCTTTTTTAACGAATCTCCTGAATTCATCACCTAAGATATTGAAGCCAATCATTGGACAAAAATATAAATTCATTTATAAATGAATACTGTTAGGATATAGAGAGCCTGTATATTATTATTTATTATGCTCCTGGTAGTGACATAAATTGGGGGCTTCAATGCGGGATAAATCTGTCAGTTAAGGAACATACATGAAATACCAGTGAAAATAAGAATGGCAACAGTAGAACAATTTATAAAAAAACCATCTGTAGAACATAGTAAAATTGAAAAAAGATGATCCATTCCTAGTGAGGCAGAATCTTCAATTACGTGTCAGAAGGGCTATTAGAAAGGCTAACATAATTAAAATAATAGCAGAGCATATGGTCAACAACGACATATCTGAGGAAGATATACTTGGCCAATTACAAGTAGAAACTCAAGTATTGATGTTGATACAGAATTGAATAAGGAAAGGCAGGAATTATAGCCAGGGTAGAGGTCAAAAAAGCTCAAATGAAGCAGGAAACCAGATTAGAACTCAAACTGCAAGAAAGAAATCAAGAATAGAGACCTAAAAAGTTTGATTTGGCAAAACAAGTTAGGCTAATACCAAAATTTCAGGAAGGAGAAGCTAATGAGTATTTCCAGCATTTTGAGAAAACTGCGATAAATCTGGAATGGCCGAAACATATGTGGACAATGCTGTTACAAGCTGTTTTAAGCAGCAAAGCACAAAAAGTATACATTGCATTGGCAGTTGATGAACATGGAAACTATGAAATAGTGAAGGAAGCAATACTGAAGGCATATCAATTAGTACCAGAAGAATATAGACAAAAGTTTTGGAATTACTGAAAAGACGAAACTCAGATATATACAGAATTCCTCTGACAGAAGGAACCTTACATTGACAGATGTAATTCACCAGAATAAGTGGGAAAGGATTATGAAAAGTTGAAGCAGTTGATTCTTATCGAAGAATTCACAAATGGTTTGAGTGACCAGGTAAAGATTTATTTAGAGGAGAAAAGGGTTGGAACCGCACAAAAAATTAGTGACATTAGCAGATGAATATGTCCTTATACCTCAGACTTTCAAAGTGAAGCTTAATTACGTGGGAATATTCAGTAGACCAAACGGCAGCAGAGGAAAAAGTTACAATATACCAGTTGAGAGTGAACAAGTAAAAAATAGCCTTCAGATGAAAGGGGAGAAAAAAAAAACAATTAATTACATGTTTTTATTGTGGGAATGTGGGACATATTTCTAGGAATTACAGAAACCAACCCAATTACAAAGAAAAAGGCCAAACCATGCCATGGGGCTAGTTTCGATAAAAGGATTACTAGACAGTTATAAACCATTCATGTTGATGGGACAACTATCATGTGTGAATGATAGCAGAAGAACTTTGAATATCAAAATACCGAGAGATACAGGAGTGTCTTAATCCTTAGTATTAAAAAGTTAACATCTGAAGGGAATCAGCTCAGTCACCGGCAAGCAAATCAACATAAAAGGGATAAGAGGTGAACCCATGAAAATACCAATCCACCAAATAGATATCAAATCTAAATGGATCTTGGAATATGGCAGAAGTGGGAGTCATCAACAGACTATCTATTGAGGGTGTTAATATGTGGATGGGAAATGACTTAGCCAGACTGAAAGTAGACATTACTCACCCACCCAGGTGATCAGAGATGCGGTGGGTGCCAAAATCAGACCCAAATAAGAAGGGTATAATGGCAAGAATTGTAATGTGCATGCAAGCCAGAACACATGACAGAGAGGAGGAGAAGGAAAGACATGAACTGAAGAAGAATACTTTGCAGGCAATGTTAAAATCAAATGGGAAAGGCCAAAGAGAAGCTCAAGCTAGTGAGAGAAAAAAAAATGATGGTGGAAACAATATCATACATCAACAAGGAATTAAAGAGGATCTCATTGAGAAATAGATCCAGAACTAAAGAAATATTTTGATCTAGTCACCAGCATCCCTTAACAAGGAAATGGCACACCGAAATATTGCATTTATAATAGAATATTAATGAGACGGTGGAAGCCAAAGGAATCCTCTAGAACAGAAAACTGGGCAGATAGAGACCAAATAATATTACCTCGTAGTTAGAGGCCTCTTATCCTAAAGACAGCTCATGAAATACTACAGGCAGGACATTTAGTGATGAATAAATCCTACAAGATAGCAAGGCATTTTTATTGACCAGGGGGTAAAAGGAGACATAGTGAAGTATTGTAACACATGCCACATATGCCAAATGGTTGGAAAAGCCAACCCAAAAGCCCCATTCTTATAGCTGAAGATCCATTCCGAAGAGTGTTGATTGTTTGGGACATCTACCCAAAATGATGAAGGGAAAACAATATATATTTTCTATGTGTCTGACGTCCAGATTTCCTGAAGCAATACCAATAAGAAACATATCTAGTAAGAGGATTGTCGAAGCCCTAATGAACTTTTATTTTACGAAGTTTGGATTACCCAAGGAAATACAATCCAACCAAGGGTCTAACTTTACATCAAAAATCTTTCAGCAGGTTATTGAACACTTGGGTATTGCAACCATTCATGCAAGCGCTTATCATCCATAATCCCAAAGGGCACTCAAAAGATTCCACACAACCTTGAAAAACATGATGCGGGGATATTGTATTGGAAATCAAATGGAATGGGATGAGGTGCTACCATTTGTTATGTTTGCAGCAGGAGAATCAATCCAAGAATCCCTCAGATATAATCCATTTGAGTTAATTTATGGACATCAGTCAGAGGACCTTTGAAGAAGATCAAAGAAAAGTGGCTGGGTGACACCACAAGTCAAACGAACTTATTGGAATACATTTTGAAACTCAGGAATTGTATACTTAAAGCATACACAGTGGCAAGAAAGCATTTGGAAAACGCCCAGACTAAAATGAAAATACAATATGACAGGAATATGGTCAGGTGAGAATTCTAAGTATTGCTTGTTCTACTGCAAATGAACACCCACGCTCTCAAAAATGGTGGGGAAAGGAAAAAGCATTGCTGTCACATAATTATGCTTAAACTATATCTGTGCAGAGATGAAGATGCAGCAGTGATAGCAATAGGTGAATCAGAAGAGAATGGAGCATCTTTTAGTCAAGAGTATTCAGATGTACTCCAGAATAGTTCTCCGAAATTACCAAATTCTGAACTCCTATCTAACTAAAGTGAAAAGCTAAATCACTTAAGTGTAGCAAAACAGATTCTGTTATCAGAACTCATTGGAGATTTCAGATGCTTATTTTCGGATGTACCTAGCAGATCAAAAATAATGGTACATGAGACTGATATCAAAGTTTCATTAGACGCAAAAATATTTAAAAAAAAAAAAAATTTCTGTCTTTTAATGGTTGGGATGTTATGGGTAGACGATGTGCAAGGACGTCAATTATCATAATAATGAAAGGAGAGGGGGAGAAAACAAATAGGTGAAAAGAGAAGTAAGTATAATATATCTATGTCTGTCCTGTTTTCTTTCTTTCATTTATGGTTGTTCACTTATTAAAATTTAGTTTAACTTTCATATCCTCATTTGTTTCCTTCTTTCACAGGTCATTGATATTGTATTTCATATATCGAATTGTTCAGTCCATACAATGTGAATCTCCTAAATTCATCACCTTAGATACTGAAGTCAATCATCAGACAAAAATATAAATTAATTTATAAACAGATATTGTTAGGATTATAGGGAGCTTGTGTAATATTATCTTGCTCCCATATCCCAGCTCTACTTAGTGTATTGAGCACTCTGCGTTTTAGCTTTGTTTGGTTGGAGATTTTTCTTTGGATTAAAAACTTAAGGCTCTGGAATATTTGTTTCACCCTGTTTGGATGTTTCTAGTTCTTTGTTTTTTTTTTCACAATTTTTTCCTTGGTTACCAATTTGTTTTGATATACTTACAAGTGTAACGAGCATGCATGGAAGTGTCCTCGAACTGCACACCTTGGAGTACCATAATGGACTCGACCAAGGACTACAAGAAGAAGATGCGCAAGTCGTTTAGCATCTTTTCTTGGGCGACAAAAGCCATTGCGGTTGGTCGTCCGTTGGCAACAGTATTGGGTGCCGTTTTGCTCGTTTGCTGCCGTAAAGTGTTCATTCGAAAGAGAAGGCGTTCTTTTCAGGTTCACAAGAAGGCATTCGTTTCAGGATCACAAGTAGGCGTTCGTTTTTGTGTCGTAAGAAGTTGTTTTTTTTTTGTTTTGTTTTTTTTTTTCCCGTTTTCTCACACAAGCTATTTCAGCATTATGGCCTTCGACCCGAAGCTGATACCACTGTTCAACGGAAGCGATTCTGGACAGTTGGTAGTGGAATGGTTGGAGAAGGCGGAACTAATATGTCAGTTGAGCCGTGTGAAGCAAATTGAGTGTGTTATACCGATGCGTTTGGCAGGTGGCGCATATGCTGTGGACCAGCAATTAAGTGAGGAGAATGACCAGTAAGGCACATGTGTGACAAGTAGATTTTTCTGCTAAGTATACATGAGAAGGTATACCAACCAGAAGGACTTCTAATTTTATGCTATCACCTTTTCTTTGTTCATTCTTTGCAGCTGGTTTCAGAAGTTTGGGGGGGGGTCTGCCAGGAAGAACTTGTTCTGGCCAGTTAATCAACCTTCTACTCTTAGATCACATTTTCACATATTTCAGGTATGAGATAACTGTTTGAAATTTTCAGCTGAAACAACTAAAGATCACTTGTGAAAGGCATGAATCCATATCTATTATTTTCATTGATCATTTCTGCAAACTCCTTGTGGTACACTAAACGACAAGCACAGTGATGCTAGTGCAATTTCAATAAATTACTAGTCATACAACTAAAACTCCTGTTTTGAATTCATAGATGTATTTCTCCTAGACTGGTTGCCAACCATGACTAGAGAGCCCAGTTTGTCTTATAATAGTTGAAGTGGAGCAGGAAGAGATGATGGCAAATGGTTTTTAATGAAACAAGTCTTACTAATTAACCCATAGACTGTTCTCATTCAACGGCTCATGTCTAGGAATATCGTCTAGTTCTTATTTTTATTTAGTACTGCTTAGTTATTGTTCTCCCATTTCCACAGAGTCCCATGTACACACTACCCAACCCAGTGTATCACCAAATTCACAAACCAATGCTTTTACCCATTAGGCCATTGTCCCATAAGTCCTATAATATATAAATATAAATAGTATAAATAAAAAAAATAGGTTAACACAAACCGTCACAGCCAGAATTTGAATTTAGCTTATCAATTCCATTTTCAATGTTATGAAGAATTAAGCTATAAATCACCCGACATTCACTAAATAAAATTTACAACATGTCATTATTCAGATTATTTACATTATTCAGACTATTATCCTTATCTTCATTGCCATATTCATGTTTCAGCATTTCAGCCGTTGTACACTCCAGCCTTCTTCAGGTGATTGGAATTTTGAACCGAACCCTTTATATCATCAACCAGGGTAGATTGTTCTAGTTCCACATGCTATGCCTCTTCCAGATGTCTCAGTTATTTCCCATTAACTCAAGTCTCTTGCTCACCACTGCTGTAGCCTGGTACTGAACTAACCACTATTTGGGTCTAGTCACTAGATCTAACCAATCCCTTTATCCACTGGGCCATGTGTCCTATGAAGAATTGTGAGTTCAATACCAGGCTACAGCAGTGGTGAACCAAAACTTGGGGAGTTGAGTTAAAGGGAAACAACTGAGACATCCAGAAGAGGCATGGCATGTGGAACTAGAACAAGCTACTCGAAATGAAGGGTTTGGTTTGAAATTCCAATTACCTGAAGAAAGCCAGAGCATACAATGGCTGAAACGTGGTATATATGACAATGAAGATGAGGATAACAATCCAAATAATGTAAATAATCCTCACTGAGATTGATCAATTTGTTCTTTATAGCTGATCAAACTTTATGGGTTATTTAAGCTGAGCCATATTTTGCATTGTAAGAATAATCCTCTTTTTTGTGAGTGAATATTGCATTAACAATTATTTTTTTTTTTAAGAACCACAATGATTTCTATCTGCTAATTAACTTATATCTGAAAGAAGAGATGGATTCATACCTTTCTCCAGGGTATTTGCATGGAAGTGAATATAACAAGTCTGAATGGAATCCAAACTTGGCTTTCCAATTTCTCATTCTGAGGTGTTATCCATCACACCACCTGCACATCCACTCTCCACCAAGAAAAATATCCAGAAATGCAAAGTCAAATTCTTGAACCATATTATCAGATTATAAACAATCATTTGGGTCCAGCATGATATTTTAACAATCTTAAAGAAAAAAAGGTTGATGTAATTTTACTAACATTTCAGCCAATCATTTTTACAGATTTCTTTAACTTTGGTCTGTAACAGCCATTAAGCACTCTCTCTACATAGAAATGAAATACTTGAAGAAGGCTGCAGAAGGAGTTGAAACATTGCAACAAGAACGTTAACAAATACTTCAATTGTTGGAATAAAGCTATGAATTTAAATTAGATATATATATATTGAGAATTATTGAAAACAACTATTTTCACTGCAACTAAGCAACCATTGGTGGGAAAGAGAGAAAGAAAATTCCATTCAGTTGTACAGTTGAGTAATGCATTTAGAGTGTAAAAAGTCCCAGAATCCCAAATAAACACATTTTGTGTTTAACATGCATAGAGAATTCCCAAAATAACAATGAAAATATAAAAGCAAGTTCACAAGATTGGCTTAACAGCTTTGTGCCAACTCGACATAGAAAAGGTAAAAATGAAACAGAGCCTGAAAGTTAAAATTAGACCAAAATAAAATTAAACAAAATCCACTTTCTTTTTAACATGGAAAAGCAAAAGTGTGTGTGTGTGTGTGTGTGTGTGCATGAACATGTATAAAATCAAATTACTGAGCATTAAATTTATTTATATAGAAACATTATGAGGGGGTGTAGAAAATCTTTCATATATGTCAATATTATGCATAAACATATCATAGGAGTGTGTGTGTGTGTGTGTGTGTGTGTGTGTGTGTGTGTATATATATATGTATATATATATATATATATATATATATATAAAAAATAGCTGTCCACTCATATTCAAGGATACCCATCTATTAGGGCGGCTAGCCAATCCCTATTGCAGGCACATGCTCAGGCACATTTTGTGTTTGTTCAACACCCACAGAGCCAACCTGTGGTTTGGTTTATACTGCAACTATGCTGAGCAGACTTTAGTTACAGTTACAGTTTCTGGGAGAGAGCATGTTATCTAGTGAAATCAATAATCTGAACAAGGCCAGTACACTCAAACCCTCAGTCATGATGACTTGTGACTTTGTGCTAGCACAGCTATCGATGGCCCCCATGAGTTCTGTCTATTCAATTTCACTCACAAGACTTGGGTCAACCTGTAGTATGGTTTTCAGGCACTTTCCAAAGGGACCGCATGCTGGGCTTGCCCCCTCTAGACTGATAACATCAGGAGGTCTACTTCTTGACAAATCAACTGTGGCCACATTCGAATATTTATATATGTGTGTGTGTGTGTGTGTGTGTGTGTGTGTGTGTATACACAAACACACACCCTGTCTAAAGTTATTAAGCATATAATTATTTACCCACTACCCCATGCAGCAAGATGTGGCACAAGGCCAAGTTTAAAGTGGGGTATCTGAGCCCGTAGACTTGGGAAAAATTCCCTATAGACCACGTAAAAATGGAGTCAGTTTCCCAAGACGAGACTCTGCCCTTTGGCAGAGCCTCGTCTGGGGAATACCTTCTGACATAAGCCAGGTATATTATTAAGTTATTAAGCATTTATAAACTTCAATAATTTAAATTTGATTTGCAAAATAAATTGTTAAATATTAAGTGGTCAATTTAGATGTCCAAACAGAGCCGGAGTTAAAATTTTAGGTAATATCAATGTTTTATTGAAATTATTTGATGTATTCCCAAAAATACCATCTAAGTCATTAGGCAAAACCAAATAATCACATTTTACTTCAATAAAAAGGCAATAAAATCATCAAAATTTGGTCAACAGTTATTATATAACAAATACATATAATAAATCTTTGAATCCTTTACATTTTAATATAAGGAACCTTCTTCTCAATAACAGCCATTGATTTTGTTATTTTTTTTTTTTAAACTTCAGCAGGTTCAGTTTCTGACATGTTAATTTTAATTGCTTCCTATGTCTGCTTTGCTGTTATATTGTTTGCCACCTTCATATGATTTCACCTTGACAATGGTCCATAGATTTTCATTCAGATCAGGACTTGATGGCATCCATTCCATTATCTTCTCTCCTGTAAATCCTTTATGCAGAAAGAATTCACAGGTAAGCTTAGATACATGAAAAGGAGCATTGTTGTGCATAAATACACATTTTTACTTTAAGACTGGGACTTGTACCTTGCAAAGAATGTCTTGTTCATAAAATCACAATAGTTAGCACTGTTCAGTTTAACTCTTTCATCGAATTTGAATGGTCCAGTAACAGTTTGGGGAAAAATTCCAGCCCATATCATAACACTACCACTTCCTTGTTGCCTTTTTAGCCACAGGCATGTCTGAATTGGATAAAATCCATCATGGCCATCAAATGTCACTTGAGATTTGCTGGTGAAAATTACTTTAGAAAAGCCGAATTTTATGTATTTCTTGGCCCAATTTTGATGCTTTAAAATATTTGCTTTAGTGAGAGGAGGTTGCCTAGGAGTTTTTGTTTTTTTTTTAGATTCCAATTCACAATTTATTCTACACCTTTTGTCCTTCTCGACTCCTACAATTCCAGCCTTTTCAAAGATCTGAGCACTGGTCAAAAACAGTTGTTTCACTATAACTCACATTAGTTTATGTTCATATCAAGATAGCAAGTTTTTTTCTTTGAGTTCTCAACTTATTTTCAACAGCTTTCTGTATCATTCAATGATCACTGAAAAACCTGCAATTATATCTCCAATGTGGACATTCCTTCACTCAATAACTTTATTATTTTCTATTTTTCAACAGTTCTTAAATTTTTCCATTTACCATTGTTTCAACATATATTATGGACAAAAAAGAAAAATAGTTTTTATTAGATTTCAGAGGGCCACAGCTAATACTAGTTGAATCTGCATACTAACTTCAGTCACTCCATTTTCGTTAATTCCACATATCTCAAAAAATAACCATTAAAAATGGCAGAAAATTTAGATAAACATTTGACTAAGAGTGAAAATTGACAAGTTTAAATTTGACAAATATTGGTTCAGAACTTTTTGAGTTATTTAGGTTTATTTTATTTGCATAACTTCAGATGTGCTGAATATAAAAAATACTAAAATATAGTATTAAAGTATGTCATATTTGTGGAATAAAAATACACACACACAGGGGATATATCAAAAATACTTTTACAAACTTTGGAGGCAGGTTTCTCATACCAAAACAAGGAAAAAAAAGTCAATATAAATATATAGACACAAATGTGTGTGTGTGTGTGCATATATACATATGCACACACACATCAGAGTAAACAAACAGTAAAATATTCGTTATGATTGTATGTATTAAAAGTGCTCAATACCAAGTTGGAAGACCAGACTTGCAGAGCTGTTTAATGTTTAGAAGAATTAATGCTGGCCAGAACACTACCACAGTTTTGACCCCTATGGTCTCCTCAGGTGGTTTGTTCAGTAAATCAACAACATGGAGCTCAGCAACTTACGTTCAAAACTGGAAGTAGTGGGGGGGGATGTAAAAAATAAATAAATAAATAATTTCAACTTTATATATTATAGTTTCTGTTTATACATTATTTTTATGGAGACAACTTATTTGAGTAAATGCTCTGTTTTAATTAAATAGTATTATATTTACTGGCCTGAATGGGGTTTTTTTTGAGAAATTTTGTATAAAATATGCATTCTCCGACATGAATTGAACCTATATATTTGTTGGATTTAATCCATTTCATCTAATATATTGTCATTGTTAGATTACATTTCGGAGAAAAAATGATATATCGAGAAAGATCGTCAAAGATGTGTGTCTATAAACAGTAATTTGGTTTTTGCTAACCAGAAAATTCTGTGTGGCTGAATGGTTAACAGCATGTCAGGGCATATGAGGGTTTCCATATGGGATACAAGTTCGATTCTTGTTGAAGAATGCATATTTTCTATGAAATTTCTGGAACATTCAGGCCAATAAATGTAATTAATATTGTTTAATTAAAACAGAATTTACTCAAATAAGTTGTATCTATAAAATAACATAAAATATATTAAAATACTTATCGAATTTAATCCATTTCATCTAATATATATATATATATATATATATATATATATATATATATATATATATAGTGTGTGTGTGTATATATATGTGTGAGTGTGTTTGTATATGTGAGTTTAAAATCAAATGTAGATCAGATATGGATAGGAATCTGAAAAGATGATAAAATAAAGAACAAATAGATGTATCGCAATCTAACATGTTTCACTTTTATTAAAGCTTCGTTAGAAATCATGATAGAAATGAAAAAAGCAGAGAGACAGAGTATTGGCATGTAAAGATTTTGGGTTAGTTCTTATTGGTCAGATGCATGTCATGTGTATAAATGCAATAGATAATATATAAATATGTGCGAGGAACATTTTTGATGTTAAAATGCGTGACAGTGTATGAGTGTGTAAGCAATGAAATACTTGTGTGTCAAGGTGTATGCTGACTGGTAACATTAATTCGTGTGTGTGAGGGATATCTATAGATGTCAACCTTGTTTATGTTGGTGAAAATGTAGCAAGATCTTGCAATAATTTTGTATTTGGTTGGACTTTTATATTCTCATGTATGTATATGTGGGAAATGTCTTTTGTTGTCATCACCTCTGTTTGGGTTTATGAGACACATGAAAATATTGTAATAATCATGTTTTGCTTTGATTTATCATTAAAGCATTCCTTACATGTATATTTGGAAAAGGATTTTTAAATTTTCATTATTTTATGTATTAGACATGAGTTATATTCATGGATAATGGATCTGCAGAAAGAGGATGATGTGATTTAATGTTTCAAGTGTTTATAGTTTTTAATAATGCTACAAATATATTTTTAAAATATTTTGTCGTTAAGGTTTTTTTTTTTTTTAATTAGGTGGGCATTAGTGAAATCATAGTTATGTTCCACGTCGTTTCAATGTAAGATGAGATAGAATATCTGTCTAAACACAAGTCTCTCTTGTGTTGATATATATGGGTTTTAAGACGACATGTTTCCCTGCAACATAAATGTTTTTGCACTGTAGACACTTTATCTGATAAATTTGGGCATTTGAAATTTTAGTTTATTTTTCTTCCTGATAATATCTTCAACTGTCTTGGAAGTAGTGGTAACAATCTTAGTGTTATGGATGCCTAATTCGTTTGCAAGTTTCGTTGAAAGGGTATTGGAGGGTAAGATCATAAATTTTGTGTAATTTTTGGGAATATCTGTTTTTTTGGTTATATAGATTTTGTGAGCTTGTTTTTCAGTGATGAGGATGAAATCAAGTAGGTAGTTTGAATGTTTTCTCAATATATTCCTCTTCTTCATTTAGGTATTCAGGGCTGCATATCCTAAGGACTCTGAGGTAAAATCCTATGATAATCCAGATTTAATTCTCTGTTTAAAGTGGGATAGAAACTGATTAGGTTGTTTTTGTCTTATTTTTTCAATTTGTATATCTTTATAATTTTCTGGACAAGGTTTATCCTTGGATTTCTTTTAGGTGATTTCTTAATATATTAAGGCATTTCATGATGGGTATATTGGTATATAGTGATTTGATGTCTAAACTTGCTATAGACATGTTAGTCATATTTATGTCTCGTATTCTTCGGAATAAGTCACCTGAGTGTTTGATTTGTGCTGTGCTGATAATGGCTAGAAACAAAGTTAGGATTTTTGTGATTGCTCTAGCTAACATGTGGGGTGCATTATTAATTCCAGACACAAATGGTTTGATGGGTATGTTCAGTTTATGTACCTTGGGTAAGCCATATAGTTTGGATGGTACTCTAATAATCTAGGCCAAGATTTATTTTCATTTTTAACAGTTTCCTTATTGCTTCGTTAAATCTGTATGTCAATGTTTATAGTTTGTTCATTATAAATGGTATTGTCACTATTTAGAAGGGATACTAATTTTTCAATGTGTATGTTTGTTGACATTATAACTTTAGTGTCTCTTTTGTTGGAAGAGGTTATGATAATGATTTTGTTCATTGATAACTTTTTAGTGCTTTCCTGCTTAGTTTCGATGGCATTATTGAGGGTGGTTGCTAATATGCCATGTACAAGAACTTTTTCATATTCAGTGTGGCTGAAATTATGGTTCTGGGTGAAGGTGGTGATCATCTCATCTTTATTGTCATCTCTTACTGGTGGTGAATTTTAGACCTAAACTTAAAGCTACTATTTCAGTCACAGAGAGTTTAAACGTACAGATGTTGTAGATAAGACTCGGATTATCAATCATCTTAAATATACATACATACAGACATTATATATAATTGTGTATATTTAGGCAGCAATTTTTCATTAATGCATGTTTCATTAAATAATATAGACAAGTTTTGTCTATTTATTTTAAGTAAGTTCCTTTCATATTGTCTGATAAGCTTAATAACATTATCATTGAAACACGAAAGAAAATCACCATATTGATACATGTTTTAATTCTATCTAAGCTTTCGGCTTACATAAGCCATTATCAAAGATAACAATTACTTTTCAATATATCAACCAATATATGAACGAAACAATGATGATCGTTTGTTTTTGTTGCATGAAAAATTTCAAAGCAACGACAAATTCGTGTATACGAGACGCGGAAGCAAAAATCACGTCGCAGCTAGTGACCACGCGAGAGTGAAAACAAGAAGTATTAAGTATGTGAAGCTGTTGGATTTTACGGAATAGCCTGGCAACGGACACAATTCCAGAAAATCCTTGTTGAAAACACAACTATACTTAAGCATGAAAACAATAAATAAAAAATAAAAATTCTTGAAACTATATACATAAAACAGTTGAAACCTAACCTGAAGAAAATAAACTACGAAATCTTCACAAATATTCTTAAATTCCTACAATTGATAACAGAAGCCATTGCTTTATACCAACAGCTTCACATACTTAATACTTCTCGTTTTCACTCTCGCGTGGTCATGTGTAACGTTACTAGCTGCGATGCGATTTTCGCTTCTGCATCTCGTATACACGAGTTTGTTGTTGCTTTGAAATTTTTCATGCAACAAAAACAGACTATCATTATTGTTTCGTTCGTATATTGGTTGGTATATTGAAAAGTAATTGTCATCTTTGATAATGGCTTATGTAAGCCGAAAGCTTAGATTGGATTTAAACATGTATCAATATGGTGATTTCCTCTCGTCTTTCAATGATAATGTTATTAAGCTTATCAGACAATATGAAAGGAACTTACTTAAAATAAAGACAAAACTTGTCTATATTATTTATTATATATATATATATATATATATATATATATATATATACACACACACACACATGTATGTATATATATATATATATATATATATATATATATATATATATATCTCACATTAATAAATCTATTAAAATATTGATTAAAAATATTAACTAAAATATTATAATTTAATTAATAATAAAAATTAACAAATATTACAATTAATAATATAACATAACTACTTCTATATAAACCATAAAAAAAAAATTTATTTAATTTTGAAGAAAAAATTTACAACTGGAAGAAAAATCTACAGCTGAAAAAATGAAAGACATAAACAAAAGCAAAATTAAGTTCATGAATATGCATATGTACAAAGTGGATTGAAAAAGACGTGGAATAAAGTGAAAAATTTAAAAATACAACCTCGGAAGAATGGAAATTTTACCAAGAGACATCAATGTCGGGATAAAATTGATATTTAGAAGTGAAGTAATCTTTTCATATACTATCATTAACAATATTTTTAATATTTTTAACATTGAGCACTATATATATAAAAATATCTGCTGTTTTTTCAATCATATATATATATATATATATATATGTCTCTGGCTATATATATATATATATATATATATATATATATATATGTCTCTGGCTCAATATATATATATATATATATATATATATATGTGTGTGTGTGTCTCTCTCTCTCTCTCTCTCTGTGTATATGTTTATATATATATATATATATATATACACACACACACAATTATGGACATTTACACACATGCCCAAATAAAACTGTATATATTTTGTTTACCTATGTATTGATACAAACTTACCACTATACATAAAAAATGTGTGTACGTGCATGAGAGACAGATAGATTGACTTATTTTGTTAGAATCAGAGATTGACTCATTTTGTTAATATATACATACATACATACATACATACACACACACAGACAGACATACTTATGGACATTTATATACATGTCCAAATAAAACTATATATATATTTTGTTTATCTATGTATTGATACCAACTTACGATTATACATATATAAAGTGTGTGTATGTGCACAAAAGATAGAGATTTGACTTATTTTGTTAGAATCAGCAACTTGAGGAATTTACAAGGAATGAAAAGTTTTAGCAATGCCAATAGCAATAAAGATTTACGAAAAAGAGATGCAAAAAAAAAAATGACCCAATGTTAAAAGAGGGGGAAATGCCAAAAGCAAGTGTATAGGTCTGTGTGGCATTGGAGTCATGTATATATGCAAAAAAGAAATTGGGGCTGACACTGTAACCGCATATCTGCATTAATACGAAGCATCATTGGACTGGATTCAGCGCCGAGCATGTTCAGTCTCAGCAGACAGATGAGAAGAATATGCAGATGGTCTGGCACTTCAAGGAAGGAAGGAAGGAAGAAAGAAAGAGATGAGATGAAAGGAAGGAAATGGTAGCAGAGATGTGATACAGTAATTGTTTAGTCTGAGGCTAGAGAAATTTCCTTGTAATAAGATTGAGTTTCAGAATGGAGTCATTCGGACATCTCCAGTGGTAGACACAAAATAGTGACTGTTTATTATAAGGTATTTAGATCAGAAAAACATCAATTACCAAATAATTTCAAATTCATGCTGCTAGTGTGAGACTGAAGACAGAGAAAGTAGATAAAAAAGGTACTTGTCAAAAATAGAAAAATAATTGTCAAGGCTTCATCTAAGAAATTCAAACAATTTAAGACTATTACTATTTAGTAGAAAAGCAAGAGAAATAAGATAAAGAAATACTAGTGAAAAATGAATAATAATTGCCAAGGCTTCATCTAAGAAATTCAAACAATTTAAGACTATTATTATTTGGTATAAAAGCAAGAGAAATGAGATGAAAAATACTAGTCAAAAATGAACAATAATGAAATGATTCATCTAACAATATATTTTTAGAATAACATTACAAATAATAATATTTAAACATCTGAATGTTCAAGTAGCATAATGGTTGTTGGTATAATGAGATAAGATAATAATGGAATTGGTAAGCTGAATTCAAATTCTAGTCCCGCCTGCTACATTCACTTTAGTATTAAAGCCTTTGGAAATTTGAAACTGTAGAGGAAGCAATAGGAAATCACTCAACTTTCCCAAGAAGTCCAGATAATTCCAGGATAATGAAGAAAATGAATCTGTGTAGAGCTATAATTACCTCTGATCTGAAGAAACATGACATTTAAAAAAAAAAGTAATATTGATGCATTAAAAATGTTTGAAAAAAATAAAGAAGGAAAACAGACTCGATTTGAGCTTCTGCAACCAACAGTCTTTGTCGCCTAATTTGTATGGCAGCTAGCAATGACAGACAGACTTCCTATGGGTAGATAAAGCAAAGAATTGAATTTTAGGATTATTTTTTATTTCCAATTTTAGGATTATTTTTTATTTCCAATCCATAAAAACGATTAAGGCCAACCATAGTCATTATCATAGTTTAAACCTAAACTCAACAACCCTTTTCTTAGCTGCATAGTATGTGCTTTGCCAGAGATACATACAGTTTTTTTTTTTTTTAAGCATTTCACCCCAAGCAAGGCAGGATGCCACTAGTATGCAAGGGGTTATAGAGTGAGAGCGAGAGTAAAGAGGCATGATGAAGGAAAGGATGAAGAGAAGGACAGGGAATAGGTCAAGGCATTTGGAGATGTCGATTGACATTACATTTGAATAGTTGGAGATTATAGCTATCACAGAAACAAGTAATAGGAAGGGAATTCCACAGACAGGAGGTGCGAGACATGAAGTTATTGGAATAGAAAAGATGGCCACATTTAACCATTTCAACAATGAAAGGGTGGAACTGTGATGCCAGCCTAGTAGCACACTTAAATTCATGCAATCTGGGAATTAGTGAAAGTAGCTTGTCAGAGCAGTTACCATGAAAGTATTTGTAGACAGAGGGAGGCGACAGCACGTCTATGAGAGAGTGACTGTAGACGAGATACCAGATCAAGACCAACCACATTGCTTATTCGTCTCTGGATTTGTCCTTCTCCTAGTCTGTCTGCCAGCAAAGGCTGAAGAGCTCAGTCTGTTTTACTATTAAATCCATAGCTGGAGGGAGAAGAGGTGAATTCATACATTCCCCAAATGTATTTGCACGTAAGTGAATGCAACAAACTGAACTGGAATTTGAACACAGCTTTCTGATTTTTAATTCTGAGCCACTATCCACTGCACCACCCACATATCACAAGTTGAAAGAAACATGACTCAAAAAACAATAAAACACTTAATTGTGATATGTGCCTAAGGACCAAAGACTTCTATCAGGACATCATTACCAGAAACCTCCACGTTAACTAATTGCAATTCGAGAGAAAAAGAAAAAGCAAATTTACTGCCCAACGCAGTGAGTGGCCCTTCAATCAACAAGCTAGAGATTTCAGTTTTTAATAGAGATGTCACCCACATTGACTTGAATAAGATCACCGAGTGGAGATCTATGAAAGCCTATGTTTTTCTCTCTCTTGGCAGTGGTTTGCCTGTTGCCTGGAGAACCTTTGTTCCTCAGGATTAAGCCCCACTAAAGATTTTTGCCAGTTGCTTAATTGCTGAGAGTGTCAAGTGTAAGAGAAGAAAGAAGACTCTTACTTAATTTGAACTACACTAATTAATGATCTTTCCTATATAAGAGTTAGTATGAGTTATGTCTCCTTTGATGACTGGATGTTGGAGTGTGTGGTGGATCTGGTAGATGGCACTGTTAATTTGCATGGCAATTATAGTACCAGGCCATTGACCAATCATAGTTAAAAAACCATATGTAATTTGGTAAACGCAACCATAGTTGTCTTCCACTCAAACCACAAGAGAAATGTTTGCACCTCACTTATGGGCAATAGTCAAATTGCATTGAATAAATCTGAAACATTTGTCTGTTTTTCTTTGCACATAGATTTATAGGAAGCTCATAGTTTTTTATGCAAATTTCACTTAAACATAAAAAATTGTTACTCTAATTCACAAGGAGTCAAGTTTAACTTTAATCTACTTAAAAATAGTAAAATTATCAAAAACTATCAATAGAGTTGAATGGAAAATATTGATGCAATAAAAGCAACCATAGTTGTCTCCCTCTTAAACTACTTGACTATAAAAGAAATGGTTGAACATTACTTATGGGCAGTAGTCAAACTGCATTGAATAAAGCTTCATTGCAAGCTGAAACATTCATGTGTTTTTCTTTACATGTCTATAAATTTCAAACTTTGAAGTCAGAGAGTAAAGATTTAGCTGAGTTTCCATGTGGTACAACTAGTTAGTACCTCTCCCTTATTGGAGGGCTCAAGCTAACACCTTGTAGAATGTTGGTTAGATTGCAAATGGTCTGACACACAAGTAGACTGGTGTAGTCACTTCAAGCTTCATTTTTCCTGAGTGATTTGATGGAGAGATATATGGGTGAATAGAGTCCACTCATGCAAATGTGGTGGGCAGGTCCATTCCAGCAAAATGGAACAACCCACCTGCTCATATAAATAAGGTAGATTGGCTGGCTTGCCTTTACAGAGAGACAAGAAGGCAGCCATGTTAGCAGATAAATCATTTGACTTCTACACCCCTGGTGCCTGAGACATCCCAAAAAGAGGAAATGCTGAAAAGGATTGACTATGTTGGCCTTTGATCTCATGTACACATTGGACTCCCATTATAAACCTGGCCTTGTGTCACATTTCAATTCAAGTAGGCATGTGGCTAAACAGTGGGTAGATTTGTAGCTCATGTTACAGAAGGTTGTGTAGTTCGACATTAACATTGGTGACATGAACATCAAGATCTGGAAGCCACAACACTCCCAATATTAGCAGTTGTTCATCATGAGACATTCCTAACTTGAGAAATCATTCTACCATTTTAAAAATCTGTTCATTAAAAATAATTGGTAAGAATTCATCAAAAGATGTTCTGAGGCAATGTTCAAATGAAAAATATTTTGCATTTGTTTATTTTCTGTTTTTAACTCTTGTTTATAAATTGGAATTGGTTTTAAAAAAAAAAAAAAAAAAGTGATTAAAAACCAACCACTGTGCAAGCCACTTGCTTAATCATATCACAGTCGCACTATGACTTGTGAAAATTTCTCTTGGAATATAATTACTTCTTTGCTTGCAAACTTTCCTCAGTCTTTATCATGTCTTTGTTTACTGTGTAAGCAAGAAAACGTTGACAATTGGAATAGACAATTCCTAAGGCTTAGTGAATGTAATAAGAACTAATATCAAGTTTAAACCTGAGTGTACAATCTATTCAAACCAACTATTTTTTTTATAAGTCACAGCTTTAACATATTTCCTATATCTTCAAATATTTGAACTCTGACATAATATCATCACTGTTTTATTGAAGTTGCCCCATTAAAAATACTATTTAAAGCTTATGCCTTTATAGTCATGGTTAAGTGTAATTGGCAAGAATGTTCAACAAATGGAACTGGCAGAAGATTGCAATAAATAATAACCAAAGAAAGAAAAGGAACAGGGAAAAATATTAAGTAAACAATATATATATATATATATATATATATATATAAGTTTAGGAAAATGAAATAACTAAATATAAGCAACCATATATGTGCATGCTGGCTTGTAAACAAATAAATAATTACCGAATTTTGCCAAGAAGTGTAAACAGAATAGTGCTCAATGTGGTTAGACAGAGCTAGGAAATATATATTAATAAATATACAGATACCTATGTTTGGTTTGGTTTGTTTTACAGCATATCAACCTCAATGGGTTATTTAATGCTGACAAGATTTTTATTATTGGTAATATTTTGTTTTGTCAAAAATCTATTTCTGATAATATTTTTCCTTCAAAAATGTATTGCTGGTTAATGTTTTTTTTTTTTTTTTTTAAATGTATTGCTAGTAAAAGTTATTTTTAAAAACATTGTTGGTGATATTTTTCCAAAACCGTATTGCTGGTAATAGTTTTTTTTTTATTGCTGGAAATTTCTGGTATTAAAACCTATTTTTACACTTTCATAATGTTTTTACCCCAGTTTGGGGGTTCACTATTTGCCCATAGCTGGGACCCTAACAGGTGCTACAACCCCAGGTCAGGGTGGACCTGAGAATACCAGCAATTATGATTCCATGCTCCTCAAAATCTTCTGATCAGAGGCCTTGCTGTTGGATGAAGTTTATCGTCTTACCCAGGATGCGAATGTTGTTTATAGTCATACCCAGGACGGTTACCTATGTTTGGTGTGCAACTTAAGTTTCATTGGTTACCCAACTGATTGGGCACAAGATAAGTCAAAACAAGGCAAAGTAAAAATAATAAGGAAGAAAGTTAACAAAGTAAGAATGGTGTTAACCTGCAAAAAGTATACAGTCAAGTAATTATGGCATTCAGACTTCAAGGCAAGAAAGAAAGAACAAAAATATAGGGGAGAGAAACTAAGGAGTAGTCCATTTTATTGGTTAGGATAAAGTCCCAGTATGCATATGTACAATTTGTCCGTAAATTTTGGGAAGGGATGTTTTTAGTGATCATTCCATACCAATTGGAACCAATATTTATTTTGGTAAATCCTATTTTAATTCTGCCCGTTCCCTCCATTAGTTAGCAAGATAGTTACACTCTGCCATTACTTCAGATAAATAATGGACCATTCTGTCTTATCAGAAAAAAAATGATATATCAGTGATGCTATTTGGTTTTAGTGAGAAAAAGAAAACAACAATAATAAATACACAACAATAAAAAAAATAATTAAAGAAAGATACAGGAAGCAATAATGCTTTCATGCCTTTAAAATCTGCTTCAGTGAAATGGAAAACCTTATCAATTTTTATCTTTTCATTTGTACCCTCTTACTTCTTTAAATAATGATGTGTAATTATTGTAATATTTTGTTAAAGTTGTTAAGCTCAAACATTTTGCAGTGTAATAGGGGAATTTTCATGAATTTTTTAAGTTATAGAACTTGCAAGGAGCTTATTAAAATATTAAGAATCATGATTCATGGGAAAATTCACTTAGGAAAATCGTAAAATTTTCATAAATACTATTAGTAAAAATAAATTTATTAACATATACAATGCTTCCTTGGATATTTGAATCATTATATAATGTCATTAATGTTTTCTTTATAAAAGAGACCATTAGAAATTCCAAGATAGGAATACTTATTTAATTTTCTTTACCAAAATAAAGCGTATGTTAAAACAAATTATAACACTAAAGTGCATAGCTTTGTTTTTTCCTTCACTATGCCATATGCATCTTCTTTTTTGCTTTTGTTTTTTTAGATGTGTATCGCAAAATAGATATACATGTGTGGCAGTAGCAATACATAACCTAACGGATAACGTAGGATAGGAGATGTTTTAAGGTACATAAAACCTCAATTCTGCTTGGCAATCAGCCCAGCAGAAAGGCACTAACAGAAAACCTACAAGACAAAGGATGTTATATACCATCATCCTTTGTATTCATCAGTTGAAATCTGAAGGAAGATAGCAATAGCAAAAGATGCCTTCCAAAAGCTAAGTATTTAAGAAATAGGAAAAAAAAATTAGAAAAAAATAAATTCTGAACTGTTATGTAATATCAGTCCTCCTATGCTGGACAGTCTCCTCATAGATGAAGAAGTGACTTGAAGCAACAGAAATGTGGTTCTACAGAAGGATGCTGAGAATATCATGGATTGAAGATGTGAGCAACAACAAAGTTTTAGAGAAAAATGGAAACAAAAAGGATGCTTATGTATAACATCAGAGAGAAATATTATGAACCCAGGAAATTTCAACTGAGGAAAGAGGGCTTGGAAAATTTGATACTCACAGGACATATTGAAAGCAAGGAGGAGAGAGAAAAATAATGCATCACTACTGAGCAGGCTTTAGTAAATCGATGGTGGAATAAGGTTTAAGAGAGATAAAAAAAAATTATTAAGAGCTACAAAAGACAGAAAGTTGTGGAGAGCCATAATCACCAACGTCCTGAAGAGACATGGCACAGAGAAAAAGAATGAGCTTGAGTAAATGGTATGGCAGAACAGGGTTTAGGAGAGATAGCAAAAAGACAAAATTTATTAAGCACTACAAAGAACAGGAAATTGTGGAGAGCCATGATCATTATTGTCATAAGGGAATATGGCACATAGAAAGAGGGGCAGTAAAATGCACTCCTTTATCAATATGGAGCTAGCCACAGTCACAATCTGCAGTGAAAAAAAAGAAAAACTGTAAAAGCAGAAGTCTGTTCTGCTGCCAGACCTTCTCCTGTAGCTATTTAGAAAAACACTTGCCTGTCTCACGTGAGCCTCACCTATCACTGGCAAAGCTGCAACAGATGTGGAATCTTTTTCGTAAATCTTTGTTTGCAAAGTCATTATATATATATATATATATATAATAAAAGAACAGAGCGAATGGAAATTGTTATTTATTTTTCAATTAAAGAAACAAGTGTCTGGACTTTTAGTGAGGCATTCTGTGTCCTGCCTAATTAAACACAAGGCAGAAATACGTGAAGTTTAGAAAGTGAACAACAAAACTCAAAATCAATTTTCTATACTTATCTTAGAAAGAAGTTTCATGTCAGAAATAAATCAATAAAAATATCACTACAGGTCTTATATTATATATATATATATATATATATATATATATATATATATATATATATATATATATATATATATATATATATATATATATATATATATATATATATATATATATATATATATATATATATATATATATATATATATATATATATATATATATATATATATATATATATATATATATATATATATATATATATATAATAGATATATATAGTATATAATATATATATATATATATATGGGATAAAAAATATATATATATATATATATATATATATATATATATATACTAGATATTGAAAATCAAACATTCAGATAGGATTTACAAAATGAAATGGATCAAAACTTCCATTTCTCCAATGATTACATATATAATCATCATCATGGCCTCACAAGTCAACATTCCAGAGAGTCGTCTACATTTGCTGCTTGCTCTAAAGCAGTTGTGAGGCTGATATGGGAAGCATGCATTTTCACATTAACTGCAGTAGATAATGTAGCAGTTTGTGGGAGCTCATACCTTTCTTTCTCAAGCTCTTTTTCCTTTTTATCATTTCAACCTAAGCAAAGGCAATAAAACCACTAAGATGCAAGGGGTTGCTGAGAATGAAAACCAACAGAGTGAAGGAAATTGAGAAAATGTTACTATATATAAAAAGAACAAAGTCAAAAGAGACAAATGACAATTGACACTGCATTTAAATTTTTGCTAATTGTAGTTAACCATAACCATGCTAATTTCCTTCTAAAGTTGCTCCCTCTGCCACTGCCTTTTTTTTTTTTTTTTTTTTGAGGGTGAAAAAACATGAACCCCTATTGTTTTAAATTTGTTATAACTTTCTTTGTATTGTGTGTATAGATTTTAATTTTTGTACACTAATAAAAGAATGAATGAGTGTAGTTATCATCTTCAACCAATTTACCGCCAATATCCACTTGGTCAAATTATATTGAAAAACTTTTTTTTTTTTTGTTTGCTTATTTTATACTGATTTATTTTTGCTCACAAAAATTTGTGAAAAAAAAATTAACATGGGTTTAATATGTTACACCTCATTTCTAGAAGAATACAAAAAAAATGGAAGTTTAACCTCATTCCAAAGTTTAGTAGGTTTGAGAAAATTGGAAATAACAGGTGACAAGTGTTTATTTATAGCAACCGTCTCAAGGTGACAGAATGCGCCTGGAGTAGCAAAAGGATATAATTCAACTGCGACAATTGTCACCTGCAGTGTGGTTAAGGTTAATAAAATTAGATTTGATTTGTTTGGTTTGTTAATGGCATATTAACTCCTTATGGGTCATTTAATACTGAAATTTAATGAAAAGATAGAAAATTGAGAAGGTTTTCAATTTCACTGAAGCAGACTTTAAAGGCATGAAAGCATTATTACTTTCAGTATCTTTTCTTTCTTTTCTTATTCTTTTCTTTATTTTTATTATTGTGTATTTAATTATTGTTGCATTCTTTTATTCACTAAAACCAAACAGAATCACTGATATATATCATTTTTTTTTCTGTCTTTGTTCACAGACAAGACAGAATGGTCCATTATTTATCTGAGGTAATGGCAGGGTGTAACTATCTTGTTAACCGATAGAGGAACAAGCAGAATTAAAATATGCTTTACCAAAATAAGAGTTGGTTCCAACCAGTATAAAATGATAAGCTAAAAAACATCCTTCCCCAAAACCTTCTTCTTAACCAATCCAAATTTATTTTTTAACCAATAAAATGGTAAACCACCATATTTTGGTATGCATCATGATTTTTCATTCCAATTCCAGATCATAGTTTGTGTTTTGGGAAAGTTTATCTTGAGTTCTATTCCCTGGAACACTTGATAGAGCATACAGATTTTTTGTTTACAATCATTCTTATCCCAACTATGAATATCTATGTTATCTGCCTACCCCCCATCTAATATACATTGGCCTTGGAAGAGAAAGCAGGAATGCTAGTTCTAGATATACACTCTGTATTTACACTGTAACCCATGTAAGCATGGCTAGGATGTATTATTATACAAATAAAAGTTTTCATTCACTGTAATGATTACAACAAAGCAAAACTTAGTAGATTTAGACTTTCTCTTCATATTCAATCTTTCTGCCACCAGCCGAGCTTTTTGCCATCTTCTGCACTAATTAACAAACTATTTATGGCAAGAGAGAAAGATTTGGACGATTGAGCATCAATTCTAGTCTGTTTGTAAAAGTTACAGTTCTCGATCTGTATCATGTTCACTGAAAATAAAGAATATGATTGTTATGTTAGGATTGAAGGACTTGTTAGGGGGTCAGGGATGAATGCAAGTATTACTTACAAAAATAGGTTTATTCAATGTAGAATGTAAATGCATTACTAATTTTTTTTTTTTTACTATAAGAATACAGTCAAAATCAGAAAAGAAGGGGATTGTCAGTGGTAGAAATGAAGGGATTATCAGGGGTCAGTAATGCAAACAAGCATTATTTCAAGAATAGGACTATTATATATACAATAGAAGTGCACTGTTAATGATTTTACTATAAAAATACATTAAAAATTAGAAAGGAAGGTATTATCAGTGGTCAGGAATTAATTCAAGCATTACTGAGAGAATCGGGCTATTTTATGTAAATATAAATGTATTGCTAATGAATTTATTATAGGAATTGATTGAAAATCAGGAAGAAAAGGATTGTCAGTCATCAGGAATGAATGCAAGCATTATTGATAAAATAGGGCTAATATATATATATAATGGAAATGCATTATTAATGACTTTACTATAAAAATGTATTGGAAATTTGGAAAGGGATTGTCAGTGGTCAGGAATGAATGCAAGAATTACTTATAAAATATGGTTGTTATATGTATAATGGAAAGGCATTGCTAATGGTTTACTATGAAAAATAAATACATTGAAAATCAAGAAAGGGAATGCCAGTGGTCAGAAATTAAGACAAGCCTTATTGAAAATATATATTTGATTGTTAGAATGTTCAGCAAGCTAGCCTTGAAGGTTATTTGTATGTTCAATCACCATTATAAGTTATGAGTTTGACTAAGCCAAGTAAATATCTACATACATGCTCATGCTCATGCTCATTTAGAGAAGTTTATATATCTATTAAGCACACACAGGTCACTTCAAAAGTAATGCACCATTTTATTATGGTAGTTGCATAACAGCAGATATAGAACCTTAAACAATAACCGAAAATTGTTTTTTGTCTTCTTAGATAGCAGCTGAGCTAAAATGGTATCTAATATGAAAGTGTATACAAAGCAGTGACATGTCTTTGAATTCCCCAGTATAGAAGAAAATTCTACCAACTGTCATACATTGACACTTACTGCACATTTATGGAGGCTAAACAATACACATGAACACAGGCAGTGGGTAATGCATTTTCTGTTGTAGCAACAGTATGTTTGATAAGCCATATATCAGGCAGCCTTTCACAGCCATTCATCCACAAAAATATACAGCTAATGTTGTCAAATATGTGAAAAAAGACGGTTTTATATCTGAAAACTTCCTCTACCCAACAATGTTATTGTGCTCCTTGTATCTGTTGTAGTTTATGGGAAATGAGTGGGAAGCATTAATTTCAGGGCATTCCGTGTGTGTATAAATCCATGTAGTGGAAACTTACCTTGGCAGCCCAAAAGAGCCAGGGACGTGTATGTTTTACAATGGAGTGTGGAGATGGCAAATTGATAAGCTTTGGACTGATGGTGAATTGGGCAGCACTTTGTGTGGACAGCAGTAGTGATGCCGCTTGTAGCCATTTTTATTGGCTGGTTCTGGGTGCTCATTGGCTGAGTGATGGCTGGGTCAGGTGCATAAAAACATGGTACACTCACTCAAAAAGGGTCTTGTTTCTAAGGCGGAGTTGTGTTCTTGAGATTGAGGAACAAAGATAATTGTGGAATTGATTTGTATATTGGGCGTATTGGACTTGTATGTAGTTTTTTTTTTTGTGTGTGTGTGATGCTGACCAATTCTCACACAATCCATTATCTGATAAAGTTGTTAGCTCAAATGAGATCTGAAATACTCACAGTATAGTGTTTGATTGAGGCAATCAAGAGAGAAGTATGCTGAAAATATAAATACTTTTGTGAAAAAGAATTTTTTACATAAATCTACACAGGTTTTTATAACACTATTTGAACAATAAGAATATATTTAGCTCTAAGTTGAAATGATGATCCCACTTGGTGTTGTGACCTCCTGATCCAGTTTTCTTCTTTACTGTTCCATCTTTTAAAAACTTATTCACCGTTCTCTTGATGGTTCTTGAATGGACTTTAAAGATGGAAGCCAGAGTATAAATGTTGATACCATTACTGAAGGCCTGAATGATCTTTTTGTTCACACCATTGCTCAGTTGGGAAGACATTGTGGGACTGACACAAAATGATCTCTTTCTAGCTGAATAACTCAAAGGGTTTTTCAGTGAATCTTATGACAAACAGTATCAAGATGGTTAAACGTGTTATCTAAAACCTTGGGAAAAAGAAACTTAATTAGTTTAGTGGTTTCTTAGATATTAAACATTTTCTGGGATGGACAATTATCCCATGCTGTTACACGGTTTGGACAATTTTGCTGTTACACCTGGTATTTTATAGAAATCCTTTATTTAAACAGGTTCTATTAAACAGAATGGATAGGAAAATGTCTCATAAAAGCCTTTAGGTAAGTTTCTCAAGTTTAAAGATAGCCATTCTACAATTGTAGTATGTGAATCAACATTCATTTCAAACTTTGGCCCCTGTGTGTGTATATTCAACGTATGAGGGTCAAGCAGCTCAGTTACTAGGAACCGAAAACCAGACACCAGCACATATGATTTAATTATAGTGGTGAAGGCTATGTGCAGTACCAACCACACTTTTTGAAGGGCTGAACACAGATACCTGGTGCATTACGTGCCAAACGACACTCCGCAGACTTTGAATCAGAGTTTTTCCTCCTTCTAGACCAGTTGCCATCCAAGCCTGTCCCAGTCTGTCCTGCTATTTACCCATAGCTGGAGAGAGAAGAAGAGGATTCATACCTTTCCCAAGGGTATTAGCACGTAAATGAATGTAATGGATTCGACTGGAATTCGAACTCAGCTCTCAGATTCCTTAATCTGAGTCACTACCCATTACTCCACCGTGCCTCCTCAATAAATATATATATATCCAATATGTTACATATGCTATTGGTCCCTCTCATTCCTGTGTGTGTGTGTGTGTGTGTGTGTGTGTGTGTGTGTGTATATAACTGCTCATATTCTCACTGCTTCACTCATGTGTACAGAGTCACAATATGAAGGTGAAAGCAACTACTCCCAGGGCAACCTATGACTTTCAACTACAAACAAAGAACTGGATAAATGTAGAACACAAGAAATGTTTCTTATCTTGTGGAATACAATTCATGCAACCAGCTTCTTATGGTCCAATGGCATTTGCTTTGTTTCTATTAGAATAAAGCTCAAGAGGCTAAAACCAGTTTCAAGATAAAGCAGGGAAAACAAACAAGCAAACAAAAAGATACGACTGGATTTAAAGGTTTGACAGAACTATTCCCATACTGGGCACAGATAGATAATTTAAGTGAAACATTCTTACACTCTGGAAATTATAGAATCAATATTTTACAAAGTACCAATGTCTAGAAGCAGTTACTATTTCTATCTGTTCCTTTACCAAAAGTGGTCATCTTTGCAAAGAGCATGCACTGGAGATTAAAAATTAAAGCTTGCAGAATATGTTTGGGGCCCACATTTGACAAACAAATTCACCTTCAAGCATGGCAGTGGAGGGTTCTTAATCAACCCTACCCCAACACTTGATTGAAGCACCTGTCTAATTTAATAATGCTGTCCCTTGCATTGTCGTTATTCTGTATACTATCACATGAGAGATGTCATGGAGGAGAAATGCTTGCAATAAAGAACAAAAATAGATAAAGAAGAATGCATCAAAATATTCATAAAAAACTCTCTCTCTCTCTCTCTATATATATATATATATATATATATATATATATATATATAGATAGAGTTTTTATGAATATTTTGATGCATTCTTATATATATATATATATATATATATATATATATATATATATATATATAGTAATTAGTAGGAGGATTTAATAATGATATTTAATTAATTCATCGAGTCTGATAGAAACCTCTACAGAATGCAGGAAGCACTGGACGGCGTTTAGTCCCTATATTTGGGACTCATCAGCAGTGCGCATCCACTACAGAGTATCGAAGCCTGACAGTTGGGTTGTCAGCCCGAACACCATACCAACTGTTCCAAATGGGCCTCGTGACAAAGAGATTCCAAATCAGACTCAACTAAGCGCCGCTCCTCACATATTCCGTGGCGGAACTCAACTGAGTTCTCTGTGACCATAGGACTGTGTCCCCGGGAGCCACGATTACTCTCCTGAAGCCGCTACCAACTGGAGCATTAGAAGTCGGTTCAAGCGGAGATAAACACAGATAGTAATTAGTAAGAGGATTTAATAATGATATTTAATTAATTCATTGATAGAAAACCTCTACAGAATGCAGGAAGCACTGGACGGCTGTTTCGGCCCCTGAGTCCCAAATATAGGACCCAAACGGCCGTCCAGTGCTTCCTGCATTCTGTAGAGGTTTTATCAGACTCGATGAATTAATTAAATATATATATATATATATATATATATATATATATATATATATAGAGAGAGAGAGAGAGAGAGAATTTTATGGATATTTTGATGCATTCTTTATATATATATATATATATATATATATATATATATACATACATACATACATACATACATACTAGCAGCATGGCCTGGCATTGCCCATGCTTGATTCAAAAATCGCATACGACTCATACAGCAATCGCTATCACTTGACTTAAAATATTTTTGCCCTTCCTTGCCTTTAAAGGAGTGCCCTTTGCCTTGCTGATGTTGCTACATGCCTTACTTCTTGCCTATCTCACACTGCAAATTTTTTTTTCTAAGCTCTATACTAAACATTAAATCTGTTATGAAAAAAGAACTAAACAAAATGAACACAAAACGATCAGCTTTAAAAAAGGACTAGTAACTGGAAAAACCGAATGAAAAAAGAATGTTAACAACAAATACTTTTTCACACCCAACCAGTTCTGCGGAATCAGAATCAATGTCGAGTTTAAGCAAGCGAATGAGCCAATTGGAGTAAAGTGCCATGCAGATTTAAATTTTTCCCACTTGTGACGAATGCAGTTATCGATTTTTTTTTTTGCATGCTAGCATGCTAGTTAACATTCATGTCAGTGAGCTGTTGGCTCTCACGCTGGCCAATAGAAACTTTCCTGCCTAATCATGGCAGCCAGCTATAGGCTCTCACTCTGGCCAATAGAAAATGGCCGCAAACTACATTAAAACTGCTGTAGAAGCATGAAAATCGATTATTTCCACTATCGATGGGAGTTGGGAAATGCAACATCAGCCTTGGCCTTCCCGCTTAACTTGGAGCATGTGCATGTAAATTTTGGTGCAAATCCGTCCGAAAATTTATGGCCGTGCATTCATTACACACACACACACACACATCCTGCCTTTCATATATATATATATATATATATATATATATATATATATATATATATATATATATAGATGTTTTTTGTGAGTGTGTGCATGTAACAATTGAGGGCAGTGTGCAAAATAATGATAACCCACCTTGGGCCATGCTAACTTGATCCTGTTGATGTATACTGATATCACTATTGAAGAGTGTTTTTATATATAATACACCACATATATTTTCAAGAATGCTTCGTTTATTTTTAGAAATTCATTTTAAACTTCAAAAATTATAATAATAAATAAAAAGAGAAGAGAAAAAATTCTTGTAATAATTCATTTTTTATTGAAACAGTTTTTTTTGTTCACACTACATCCTTCATTTATATTATTTATGATAGCAATTAAAAACTTATACAATTAAATAATTAGATATAGTTTTAATGCAGTTTTTATGTTACAATTCGGAGCAAATCTTGTGGAATTTGGTCATAGCTTAAGAAAAAAAATTAAAAAAAATATATATATCTGATGATACATTTCTCTTAGTAGGAAAAGAAAAAAAGCAAACTCTGAAATTACAGATTGAATCTACAGACAGTCAAGGATTACTTAGACCTTCCAAAGTTTATACAAACAATATGGTGATTTGGGAACTTTTGCAGTAAACATAATTTTGGTTGTAAATATTTAACATTTATGAGGATAATATACGGATATCTTTCCTTACGTGTTTATAAATTGTACACTGTTTAATTATTAACATCAACAACAAACTATTTTAAATTACAAAATTGTACTTGGATAAATCAAAAATTACTTATAATACATTTAACTTATAATACATTCCTTCTTGCCATCAGTTTTAACATCACAACTACACTAGTAAAGTTATAATTCAGAGAAGTTTCAGTTGGGAAAGAGTTGTTAAAAATCAGCACCATTACTTTTGGCAGAAATTCAACATAATTTATGTTGGCAAACATTTTTTTCTCAGTTCTTATCACAAATAATCTAACCAAAAAAAAAAAGATAAGGCAAAAACCTTTCATTAATAATCAACATATCATTTTTTTTTTTTTTTTAAAACCATATACTTCAAGGACAGATTCTCCATCTGTGAACTGTGCATCAGCATGATTGTTCTTGGAAAACATAATAGAGTGGTTTCTTGCTTTGAATTCAGAGTTTTCTTTCACCTAGACTGGTTGCTAGCCAAGGTGTGAAAGTCTGGTTTGTTTTACTATTTTATAGCTGGATTGATTCAGGGTTTTTTTTTATGGCTTTTGCAGGTTATTTAAGGGCAGAAAATATTTTTGGATTGTAAGAAATTTTTGGATATAATAATGATTTACTGATACAAATCCTACTAATTAACCCATAGCTGGTGGGAGAAGAGGAGGATTTGTACCTCTTCCTAGGGTATTTGCTTGAATATAACAAAAACTGGAATTGGAACTTGGCACTTTGTTTTCCTATTATTAATTACCGCACCTACACATCAAAGCTTACAGCAACAGATATTCCCAAGCAGTCATCCATTTACATAAGCCTGAATATCTGGAGGAAGAAGACATTGTATTTTTGTTGGGTGATATGTAACATCCTGGTGAAGGGGTGGGTGGGTATCAAAATCAATGTGGCATTGGTTGTGAGGACCTGGCAAGTTTTGGCCTTAGCCCTTGTGCACACACTAGAGTTCACCACTTTAATCCAACCTTATATCACTGGAAGAGGAGAGCGCAGGTAATTAAATACCAGCATGCCACCTTCTGGCTGGCTATACCTTTCCTCTGGACATGTCTCTCTGTTTTTAGACTGTGCATGGCAAACTTTGAGGGATGCATGGTCCTGGAAATTCCAACTCAGCAGCAGAACCTCCCTCATTGCACCAAAGAGGAAGCAGGTAGGTGGAATATTAGAAGTAGCATGATGGCGTGCTGACAGGAAAATTTTAGGTCTTGTTCCATGCTTATATGATGGAAACCTCATATTGAAAAGGCCATGTGTCATATCATGGCCAACATGGGGGAGGGGGGTTGTAAATAGCTAGTTTGTTAGTTACCTGAGGAAACATTGCCAGTATTAACTAATTTATTCCTGACATACTAACCTTATTGTTGTAGCATACCTATGGACAATAATGGGTATGTCCCAATTCACATAAATACAGTAGTAAATACTGTATGCTGGTCTGCAGTTGGAGATTCGCCTCCAGCTGTGCTGGTCAAACTCTCTGCCTGGAGACAGAGAGGATCCTCAGACGAGGCTATGTCAAAGAGCAGAGTCTTGTCTCAGGAAACAGCTACCTGACCCCATTTTGTATGGGATCTACGAGGAATTTTTGGCAGAGTCTACAGGCTCGGATACCCCACATTAAATACAGCCTTTTGCCACATCTTACCATGTGGGGTCATTGGTAGATATCCTGCAGTTGGAGATTCATTGTGGAATTCACTTGACCCACTTCTAGCAGTTGACTACTACTTCTACACGCCACTGGCTAATCTTATATGTGTTGTTCTTGTCCTAAGTATTTTCATTCATTACCAACCTTTGTGGGATTATTCTATTCAGTAACCTTCCCTAGGTTACAACACTTATGGAACCATCTCTATAATATAAGCTTTTGGGAAAATCTTGTTGAGTAGTGGGTTGAGTTTCAAATCTTTTTTTGGGTGGGGTGGGGTGGGGTGGGGGAATATCCTCTGTCAAATCTCTGATGTCTATTATACTATACAAAATTTGGTCTCCTTATAAATTCCAAATAAAGTTGACACTTTTTAGAGTAATGCTCTTGACAGCCTTTACCATATGATTTAGCCTTTCTAAACCCCCTAGGAAAACATCTTCATCATTATCACTCTTATCTCAAAAGGAATCCATTTAGAATTCTGTTTGAACACAAATATTTCTTGCAGAAAGTAAGAATTCACTTCCTGGATTAAATAATGCAGACTGGTTCACTGGAATGGCAGAGTGGTATTGTAAAGGAAGAACTGGCACTCTTTTGAAATTCCTTGGAAATTAGTTTGATTCATTTTCTAAAGCTTATCAACCCTTTGCTGGTTATTCAAATCCAGAAAATATTTCAGATTGTAAGAATATTTTATTTTGTGGAGATAATAATGGTTTAGTGATATAGGTCTTACTAATTAATCCATAGCTGGAGGAAAAGAGGTGGATTCATACTTTTTCCACATGTAAGTGAATATAACAAACAAAACGCAAACTAGAACTTGGCTCTCCGATTAACAATTCCAAGCCATCAGTCAAAATTCAACATCATTTACTCACTTTCATTTATTAGACATTAAATTACTTCACTTAGCATCTTCCATAATTTACCTAGATTTTTCAGTTAGCCTGATGAATATTTATTAGGGTTTCTTAATTTGAAAAATTTTGCAAAATTAAGACTTTTACTTTTGTTTATAAATACTTGTCTCAAAATAAAAACTTTGCATTTGCCTTGATAAAATCCATCAGGACAAAAAGCATTGGCTAAGATAAGTTTTCTTATTTGTCTTTATTCATATTGTCCTTTTACAGAAATGTATCTGAAATTTTACACACACACACACACACACATATATATATATATATATATATGCACACACATACCCAAATGTAAAAGAATGAAGAGTTATTTATTATGGAGCGTTACATTAGAACATGCACATACCCACTACAAAACTGTACACCTTGTTTCAACATTAAATAATTTTTTTAATGTTTCATCAGGTGGGAAATCACAATGCTACTAAAATAATTTAATCCAAAAGGCAAAGCACATCTTCTTTTTACCTTTTATTGGAAACTTTCCAGTGATGGAAGTGGAAGATATGCTTTGTTAATTGCATTTTTTCAAAAAAATTTTTAATTTTTTAATTAAAAAAAAATTTTTTTTTTTTTTCAATTTTTAAAAGTTAAAAATTTTTTTAAAATTTTTAAATTTTTTAAGATGTACAGTTTTTGTAGTAGTGGTTCTAATGTATTATTGCATATATATATATTATATATATATATATATATATATATATATATATATATATATATATACACACACACTTTTTTCTTGACAATTGAAATTAAGATACCTTTAGTTAATGACCATTTTCACCTATGAATTTTAAAAATCCTGCAAATTTTAAAATAAAAATTTGTAGGTAAAAATGGTCATTAATTAAAGGTATCTTAATTCCAATTGTCAAGAAAATTTGCTCTATTTAATAAAAATAAACATTAAGCACTCTTTTGTGAGTCAGTTTTAACATATTTCAAATTCTATGTTGTTTTAATAGCGCTCACCTGGATTATACCAATGGATTACTATATATATATATATATATATATATATATATTTAATGTAAATAGTGTACATTATACCTCATCTCAGAAATATAGACACAATTATGACCACATCTAAAACTATTATGGATATGATCAGAAATAAATATACCCAGAAGAATAATAATTCTGAAGCAAGTACATATAAAATCAAACTGTCACAACTGCTCCTCACAGTACATCGAGGAAACTTGCAGAAATTTTAAAAAATCTATCTATAAACTCAAAAAGAATCTTACACAAAACAATTTATCAAATGTTTCAGTGGAAATTCAACATCATTTACTTACTTCCATTTATTAGACATTAAATTACGTCACTTAGCATCTTCCATAACTTACCTAGACTTTTCAGTTAATATGAATATTTATGAAGGTTTCTTAATTTGAAAAAAAATTGTAAAATCCTTTTACTTTTGTTAATAAATACTTGTTGCAAAATAAAAATATACACAACCAGTAAATCCAAGCTTACAGCATCTGGTTTTCAAAACCAGTCACTGATCTAGGTACTATCCAGGCTCAACATTGCTTAACTTCAGTGACTGTATGGGAACCGGTGTTTCAACATGATGTGCTTGTAAGTCTGAAATTACTTGAAAAGATATCTTATGAGACAGGAAAGGGAAGGAGAACACCATATTATGTGGATCAAATAAAGGTTTTGTTAACTATTCTGACTCTTGTGGCCTTACAAAGGATTAAACTCACCCTCCTTGGCTAACAAATTTCTGAAGATATTAGACTCCCATTCCTCAGCTTAATGGATGTGTTCTAAGCAGTGGCAATAACAGGCTTGTCTCCCTTCCTGCCAAAGTGGATTTAACCTATTATTTAAGTTTATTTAAGTAATTTTCTATTGTTTGGCAAAGTGCTGTCATTCAGCTTATCAATCTAAATCCAGTTTTAAAGTTCCTGGTAGGTCATCAAATATAATAAATGTCTAAAGAAGATATGATAAAAATGAAGAAAATGGTCCTAAAGAATCAATATATAATAGTAACAGCTATAGTATCTATCGATGACATTCCAATAGAAAGAAGACCAAGAAATACTGGGATCAAAATATTGGAATAATGGTAAGAAACAAGAGAGAAAGAACCAAGATAGAGCAGTGAGAATAAACCATCAAAGAAATTCAGATAGAAAGAAGTTGAGACCAGATTAAATACTGAGATAAATGACAAAGAAACTGGATTATAATAACAATGTAGATGGATATGTGGTTAGAATGTTTGCTTTCCAATGATGAGATCTGGGTTCAAATCTCACTGTGTTCAATCAGTCAAGAAAGTGACTTCCTGATGTTATTCATCTGATAAAACAGGATCTAGATCAATAAAATGAATGACAACACTTCACCAAACAATAGAAAATTATTTTTAGAGGAGAAATTTCAGTAAACTTATAATGCCTGACGGAGGTTATCCCAGTGTAAAGCACCTTTGGAAAGTGCGTGCTGAAAGCCACGACTTGACCCAAGACTTTTTGAGTGAAGCTGGGTAGACAGAATTGTCTGTCGATAGTTGTGCAAGCAGAAAGTCATAAGACATTGTGACGAAGGGTTTGAACATACTGGCCTTCTTGATCACGTCAGATGATGCATTTCTGTTGGTTTAGCATAGCTGCAGTATAAATCACAGGTGTACCCAGTGCATATATGAGTGGCCAACCATTATTGTACCAATATCTTAGAAATTCAGATAGAAAGAAGGCCTGAAGTTAAAACAATCAAAATATTGCATCAAAGACAACAAAATTATGACAACAATAAAAACAAAGATGGAATGAATCAATCTATATTAGAAAGAAAATATTCCCAGAGTTTAAACAAAGACAATTATAAGTAAAAGTATTTGCCTCCAAAGATTTGCTAAAAAAAAAAAAAAAAACATTAAAAAATGCCATAAACTTAAAAACGAAGTTTTATCATCAAGATCTTTGTTATTATTAAGAAAAAAAGAACAGATTTTTTTTTTTTTTTTACCCTTTTTAGAACATTCAAAATTTTGGTTAAAATTTTTTGTTTTTCTTGCATTAGCTGGTGGGGATGGGGACTGAAAATTAGTATAGGAAATTTTAACATCTTTTTGACAGTGAAAAACATTGATTTGCAGATTCTTGTGAAAAGCAGATAATTGTGTGATTTTAATTAAACTTTCAGGACTTATTCACAAATGAATGAAATTTCAAGAAAATCATTTTTGTAGCAATATCTATCTATATCTCTGAGATAAGGTATTATGATTATTTACATTATTCAAATGGTTATCCTCATCTTCATTGCCATATTCACAATGCTTCAACTGTTATATGCTCCAGCCTTCTTCAGGTGATTGGAATTTCGAACCAAACCCTTTGCTTTGTCCACCAGGGTAGATTGTTCTAGTTCCATGTGCCATGCTTCTTTCGGATGTCTCAGTTATTTCCATTTAACTCAACTCCGCAAGTTTTGGTTCACCACTGCTGTAGCTTGGTATTGAACTCACAACTCTTCATAGGACAAATGGATAGAGGCATTGATTAGATACAGTGATTAGGCCCAAAGAGTTGTGAGTTCAATACCAGGCTACATCAGTGGTGAACCAAACCTTGGAGCATACAATGGCTGAAACATTGTGAACATGTCAATGAAGATGAGGATAACAGTCTGAATAAAGTAAATAATTTCTGTAGCACTTAAGTTAGTTATAAGGAAAAGTCCTAGGAGAATTTAAATAATCAATTTTTTTTTTTTTTTGTCAAACAGGAACTCCAGTTAGAGAAAATCTTAATCATAAAATAAAAAAATGCAATAAAATTAAAACCTTATTTAATTAAAAAGCTTTTATGAATAAAATATATTATGAACACTATTGTCTCAAGGAAAAAAAAACATTTCAGCGAATAATTCATTTTTACAAAAATTGTTTTCATTTTTTTTTTTTTTTTTTTAAATTTTAATTATAATAATTTATAAAAATTTTTAATTTTAAAATCTGCATTAATTTGTAGTGGTCAAGTAATATTGTTATTAAATAAAAGCTGCATTTATTAATCATGAATAGAAAAGCTTATTACAATTCAGCAACCTCTAGTATTTTAAAATGAATTTTGAATTTTTATTTTGTGTCTATAAACATGACAATTTCTGTAAATATGGATGTCCAATATACAGCATTATCAGAAATTAGGAGCACTTTATGATCAGGAATTATATAATTTAGATGTAGTTTCTTTTTTTTTTCTTCCTTTTTCTTACTAATCTATATTATAAAGGAAGGGCTGAACTTCTCTGCTTCACATAAATGCTTTTTTTTTTTTTTTACTGGCGGATTCATTTTAGGTCTGTCATTGAATTAAATTATGCATACGCAAACAAAAAGTTAAATACATAAACAATTCGAATAAAATTGAAATGGATGTCAATGTCCCCCCAAGTCTAATTTGCATTTCTGTCTGACAATACCCAATGATAACAGTAAAAAGAGCCTAAGTTAAAATGTGCTGCCCTTTTGACGTCATTTTTATTACTTTTTCTGTATTGAAACTGAATATATTTTCTAATAAATGTAGTATCTTAAATGGACAAATAATTTAGAATTGGAAATTTGATAAAACCAGTTATAGATCAACTAAAATTCAAGATATTACTGAAACGTGATCAAGTAAAAGAAAATAAGAAAATATAGCAGTAAATGTAGGTACATTCACAGAAACATGATACCAAAGGTTTAAAATGAATTTTTAAAAATGAAAATTCTTTCTTGAAACTTTTATTTTAGTTTTAATTTCAAACTAATAGATTAAATATAAAATTTCCAATAAGCAAAATACTTTGCTCTATTTCAAAACTATTTTAAATTGATTGGAAGGAATGTTTGTTTTGAAATAACTAAAAAGTACTGATTTTAGCACCATCTGACATCGCAATGTAATTCTCTTTATTAAGAATATCTTTCAAAAATAAAATATACTTTTCTGAAACATTATTTGAGAAATATTAGCCAGTTTAAAATTTAATCAATCTGATTTGAAACAAATATTACTTACACTGAATTTAAGATATCACAGAAATGCATTTTTTAACACAACATAGGTATTTATTTTAGGTGTTGACAGGTTGACTAACAAATGAAAGTTTATCTAAATTTTTCTATGGTGGGCATATCTGTAAAAATTAGTTGAGGAATATAATGTTAATGCCTTTTTTATATAATTTTTAACTACCCAGTAATCTTAAATTTACTAAAATTATTGCCCATATTTTCTAATAATGTTATGTATGGATGTTGATATTTACAAAAATCAGCATGTTTATACACACAAAGAAAAATTCAAAATTATTTTGAAGTATTTTTGGGAATGGGGGGGGGGGGGTCACTGAATTTTTGTAAGCTTTTCCATTTATGATTAGTAAATATAGTTTTTACTTAAAAATATCATCTAACCAGTACAAATTAATACAGAATTTTAAAAGATTTAAAAGTTTATAAATAATTTTAATTAAAATTTAAAAAAAAAAAAAAAAAAAATGAAAACAATTTTTATAAAATTTCATCAATCGTTGAAAAAATTTTTCTTAAGACAATAGTGTCTATAATATATCTTATTCATAAAAGCAACTAAAAGCTTTCCTAATTAAATAATGTCTTAGTTTTATTCCATTTTTTTTATTTTATGATACAGAAAAATTTTTCAGTAACTGGGATTTCTGTCCCCCCCCACCACCAAATTGATTATTTAAATTCTCTAAGTAATACAAACCTTAAGCAGTACAAAAAAATTATTTCTTAAAATTTCATAAAATTAAACAAGGTGGCGGGTAACATTATGCAAAAAAAAAAAAAATTTTTAACCAGATTTTCTAAAGAAACATTTCTAAAATATTTCATTCATTTGGGAATAAATCCTGAAATTTTCATTAAAATCTGACAATTTAATTTTTGTAAGAAATTCAAAATCAATGCGAAAAAAAAAACCAAAAAAAACACTAATTTTCCTATACATTTCCTATATTAATTTCAAAATTTTTAACATCCTAAATAGAATCAAAAACTATAATTTAATAATCAAAAACTCCTTTGGTATTTCCTCTTAATAATAACAAAGACTTTGACAATAAAACTTTGTCTTTTAGTTTTGGACATTTTTTTTCACCATGGTATGTTCATTTTTCAGCAAATCTGTGGAGGTACCTAAGTAAACGGAACACATGTTAAAAGATGTTGATTTTCACAACGACAAGAATAACGGCAAAACTCCCCCCTCCCCTTTTATAGGCAAATGTTCACAAAATGCATGCTGGGATATTTTTCTTAGCCAATAAAATGGGATAGCTTGCATTTTGACATGACTCAGTCCAGATCTACCTTATCCACTAGACAAACCCACTACATTCACTTATCCAAACTTGCTTTCATGTTCAAACACCAACACATAGTTTGTGAACTCTTTTGCCTTCTTACCTGTTGATTTGCTTTGCATATATTGTTTGCTTGCTTGCTTGCTTGATTGATACTATTTCATTTTTGTCCTATTTCTTTTTAATGAAATCTTTATTATCAATTCTGTTCATTGGACAGTTTTGTTATTTATCTTGCATTTTGACAATGGCTTCTAATTCATTTGAATAGTCCTGTCACATCTGATGCTTCTGCTATGTATTTAGAGTTTCTTGATAAAATATAAAAGAATAATGTGCAATGTTATTGGTCCTGACCTGTCATCTCAGCTTCAGTTACTTTCCTACCACTGTAATCTAACTTCTCCGTGTCTTTTCTATAAGTACTTTCATGGTAACAGTCTCTAAAGAGCTTTACTTTTTGGCACCTAGACTTTATGAATTTAAGAGCAGTACTAGATTGGCAGCAAGGTCTTATCATTTTACAGTTGAAGTGGCTAAATGCAAGTTCTATGCTAACAGTTTCTTCTCTTGCACTTCTTACTTGAGGAACTCTCTTCCAGCTTCTTGTTTTCAGTCAAGTTTGATCTTCAAAAATTTAAATGCAATGTCAATCATTATCATAATTCTTGTTTTTTTTATTCATTTCTCTCCTTGATAGCGTCATCTTTTTTCTCATATTCTTTCACACATAACCATTTGTATCTTAGTAGCTTTAGTGGACTTTTTTTTTTTTATTGTTCTTCATAGTTTAGATTAGTGGTTCTTAAATAACAGTATAAATATTTGTTTCCTAGTGGGTGTGAGGATACTGAATCATTAGGGTTGGTTTATTAACGAAACTCTAGTGTAGTGTTTGGCAATCTGACATAAAAGTTTACATTGTAGAAATTTTACCAATTGCTGCTCATGTGGAGAGCTGCAAACCTGTGACAACTAGATCCGGTATCCTTTCAGGCAGAATTCGGAAGATGTTAGCAGTGATATCAAAGAAGATCTCATCAATTTGAGAAATAATTGTCAAATCCAAATGGAGTCAACCAATGGTTTCTCAGTTGGAAATGTATCCAGTACTGGCAAAAAAAAAAAAGCTCTTGCTATGCTGGTGCCTTTTACAACTACATACCTGTGAGAAACTGGATTTTCTTGTTTGCTTCACATCAAAACTAAGAGCAAAAATTGACTGTATCCTCAATACAATATGCTAGTAGCACTCAGCACCAAGACACCAAGATTTGATATCATCATAAACAGAAAACAACAGCGACAGAGTCACTGAGTTTGTTGATCAACCATAACCATTTGCAACACACCATACATAGTACAAGTACATGTTACCATCATTTTATTTTATTTTTTTTGCTAATATGAAAGTAATCTGGGGTTTTGTAATGCATTATTTTGTTGTCAGTTATGTGAATAAAGATTAAAGAAACTCAATGGTTTTGATATTTACACATGAAATCAATATTGTTATTCATCAATTTTGAAAATGGGTGCAAGAGGCTGGTTGGTGGTTTAAAAGGGGGTGTGAAAACTGGTTGGCGGTTTGAAAGGGGATGTGAAAACTGGTTGGCGGTTTGAAAGGGGATGTGAAAACTGGTTGGCGGTTTGAAAGGGGGTGTGAAAACTGGTTGGCGGTTTGAAAGGGGGTGTGAAAACTGGTTGGCGGTTTGAAAGGGGTGTGAAAACTGGTTGGCGGTTTGAAAGGGGTGTGAAAACTGGTTGGCGGTTTGAAAGGGGGTGTGAACAAGGAGAAATTTTAAGATTTCTAGTTTAGATAATAGTTATATGAGCAGCAAAGCTTTTATATTATTGGGATTTTCATGGTAGCAAGAAATTGCTCTGAAAACACAGTAATCAAGATTTCAGCAAGATTATTCATAATTAGTGGGATTTTTTTTTACTTCAAAATTTATTTTTGCCTATAATTTCTTTTCATGTCCATTTAATTTCATTGGAAAAACTATGAAATATCAATCAGCAATAGCCATTAAGCTGGCTACTGTCCAAATAGATTTTAATATAGTTGATAATTCTGTTTGCTTTAGAACAGTTAATCTCAATATGAATCAGTCTCATTTGGCTTTGTGATGAGATCTTTAAGTTTTTTTACAAAGACAACTCAAAAAGTTTTCAACTCAATTAACAACATGGCACCCAATTCCACCCACTGAAAACATCTAGGAAATGTTCAAAGTTGCCATCATTTGCATCTTATGAGTCAACTACTTGTGTGCGTATGTTTTATATATATATTCGACTCTCATTGTATTCAATGTATGAGGGTCAAACAGCTCAGTTCCTAGCAACCGACAGCCTAACACAAGCACTCATTATTTGATTATAGTGGTGAAGGTTTTGTGCAGAACCAACAACACTTTTTGAAGGACCAAACACAGAGACCAGGTGCACTACGTGCCACAAAGTCCCCAAACGACCCTCCACAAGTTTTGAATTCAGAGTTGTCCTTCTCCTAGACCGGTTGCCATCCAAGGCTATAGAACCCAGTCTGTCCTGCTATTTACCCATAGCTGGAGGGAGAAGAAGAGGATTCACACCTTTCCCAAGGGTATTAGCACGTAAATGAGTGTAATGGATTCAACTGGAATTCGAATTTGGCTGTCTTTGATTTCTCAATCAGAGCCGCTATCCATTACTCCCCCATGCCTCCTATATATATATGTAAATAAAACACACACACACAGGGTATGATGGGTAAATGTTACCATTTTATATTTTAAATTTTATGCATGTGTTGTTTGTTTTTTATTATAATAGGGTCAGTTGGGCACCATCTGTGAGAAAAAGAGCAACATGACACAATTTACTCTGCCAGAAATTTAGAAATGGAATGCTGTACTGTTTGGTGTTCATGCTAAAAGCTGCAATATGAACATTTCAGAGTTCTTGGGTGTCAAGGACAGTGTAGAGGATTCAAAAAGAGTTGGATGATATATTCAGTCAACATCATAGTGTTTGGAGTGATTACTAGTGATGGTGACATTATGTCTTCATTCATCTTCCAACAGGGCCTCAGACTCAATATGAAGGCCTACATCAAATGCCATGAGGAGGTAGTGCTGCCCTGAGTCAAGAGGGTGGCTGTTGGAAGACCCTATGTCTGGCAGCAGGACTCTGTACCATGCCACACAAGCAGGAAAACCCAGTCATGGCTGTCAGACAATATCTGCAACTACATCACCACCTAACCATTCAAACTGCAACCTCTTTGATTATTATGTGTGGGGCACAGTTGAACAAGAGACCAACAAAACTCCTTGTAACACCAAAGATGAACTGAAAGTAAGGATTATGACAACATTCACCAACTTAAACAAAGAAACTGTCCAGAAGAGTTGCAAGAGATCCCGAAGTCGGTCTGAGGCCGTGGTTGAAGCCAATAGTGATTTTATTAAATAAATTTAATCTTTAGTTTTTCAAAATATTTTTGTGTAATTTTGGTAAATATATCTGTTAAAATGAGATGTCAGTGTTATTTTCATTTTTGTGTCATTTAGATGACAATTTATCCATCGCACCCTGTATATACTAGTGCACCTAACTGATGACAATTGTTAGAAAGATTTAATAGTGAGATACAATCAAATAAAAGTATTGAAACAATGTATTAAGATTCAATAAAGAGGTGATAAAGAATTCATAACTAAAACAGAGGCCATTAAACAGTTTAATTAATCCATTCCCTTTATAGTTTTTTTTTTATTATAGATGTTTAATGGTATCTATGGTTTTCTGATAACTCCTGGTAATATCTAAATCATTTCACATTAAAAATTGTTTAATAGGGAGAGAACACACGATTTGATATGATCAAAGGTTTTGAACAAGGCCTGTATGCTCAAAGCCTCAGTCACAATGACTTGTAAGTTTATGACGGCATGCCAATGGGCAGCTTAAAAATAGTTCCACCTATAATTCCACTCACAAAGCTTGGGTCAACATGTCTTAAGATTTTCATGCACTTCCCACATGTGCCACTCTCTGGGATCGTCTTCCCAGATCAATCTTATCTCACACAAATATATATATATATATATGGTGGCCTGACGATTGCATCCAGCAGCCTGTAAACTACAGTGTTGACTTCAATGTTAAGCTTTTATTTATTTTATATATATATATATATATATATATATATATATATATATATATATATATATATATATTGTTTTTCCATATTGACAGAATGATATAGCAATGTATAATTTTATATAACAAACAGTATTTAGAAAAATATGACAAACTGGAAACATGTTACAACAAAAAAAAAAACTTTCCACTTAGTCATATTTTTTCTAAATATATATATCTCCAAACAAGTTTGATTAAAAAAGAACCGACCCAGTCTGTCGGTTAAATTTTATTTTTATTCTATTGTTACAACTTTTGGATAAGGTGTTGAGTATTATGTTTGAAGTTGTTGATAAACTGTCTGATGTACATATTTTGTTATTTTTGTTTAAGTACTTTTGATTTTCCAGTCGTTATCAAGAACCAATATAGTGAGGGTATGTTAGTTTTAATTCCTTTGCATTTTGGTATTTGAATGCTAGACATTTCAAACTCCTATTGGGAATGAGGCAATCCAAAAAGTATGGGATTTATTCATTTTATTTTATCAATTAAGTAATTTATTTGTCCTTGACCAAGTGCATTGTGCAAACATATCAGTCATAATTCAAGCAGAAGTAATGAAACATAGTGGTGTCGAAGCAGCTAGTTTGGAGTTATCTGCTTTATGAATGAGATGGGCATGCTTGTAGCCACATCAAATTGCTGAATTTGTTTTTCTAATAGTTTTAATCCATAAAAACATTTTTTAGTCTCGGTTATTAAAAAGATTCTTTTTTATGAAACTAAAATTTGTTTGTACAAAATTCATGTATTTTTTAAAACTTTATTTTTCATTTTTAATTGAAAAACAAAAAATAAACAAACTTTTAAGTTTACTGGAACAAAGCTATTTCACACAAAAGTTTGTACTAAAAAACCTAAAATTTTATTTCCACCAAAAATTAATTTTATTTTACTAATATTTTTCTTTGGCATAATTGAAATTTCCTGTCTTAAATTATTATGGCATTTTAAATATTTTGAACTTTTTTTCTCATTCATTCATTCATTCTTGTGGCCAAACGAGATGCAAGTTTTATAAGTAGAAGTGCATAAAAGAAAGTTAAAAATGAGTATTTTTATTTGGTGTGATTAAGCTATAGTTTTTTCTATTTTTAACATTTGTTTTAATATTTTCAAAACAAAAACTAGTAAAATTTCATCTTCTAATAATCTAATAAATAATTGAAAAAAAATCAATCTCATGCCAAAAATATAGATTTATAGTTGTTCTCATCTTTATGAAGGTTTTAATCATTTTTAATCTTATTTTTATTTTAATTCTCTGTAACTGTTGAATCTAATACTTTATAAAATGATCAAGTCAGATATCAGCATTATTTAGCTTTCAACTTCCTAATATTTTGTAAAATTTATTGTAAAGTTTGTTAAAATTGCTTATATCACATTAAAAAAGATTAAGGGATATGTTTTTATTATGTTGTACTTTTACTGTTTTCTTTTAACAAAAATAAAAAACTTTTTGATTCTTTTAAGTAATTATTAAAGTTTTTTTCAGTTGTGAGAAATTTATTTTAGACAATAAAACATATTAGTGATTAAATTTTTTTACATAAGATTGAAGACCCTTTATTATTTATTTAAGTTGCTATGATAATTCATATTTAATTCTTATTAAACATCTACAAACAAATTTAAAATTTGCATTTATTTTTTTTATTTACTGTCCTGCAGGATTAGGCACTCCTTGTACTTTATCAAAATATATGCATAAATTAAACCATAATAATACATAGGATGATGCCTTTCTGCTTAGAGTATTATTGTTGCAATATTATATATATCAGAGATGCCAGGAAAGGAAAGATCAAGAGGGCTCCTCCTCCCAGCCTGGATCAGCCCCCAGCCTCACACAACTGCAGACTTTACAGGGCGAAGATTGGACTTATTAGTCATCTCCACCCAACCTGCCTTTTTCTACTAAATATTTTATTAATAAATGTACTTTGACCATTAAGTTTCTCAAACCAAAGGTAGAGCCTGAAAATAATGAATTTTAATCATTGTAGGTATCAAAGTTGATAATTGTATTGGAACCGGTAAAAAATATTAGTATCTTCCCATCACTAACACACACACATTATATATATATATATATATATATATATATATATACTACTTGACTCTTCTGCCATTATGAAAGTCAAACAGCGCTGTTCTTAAAACTGACAGCTTGACTACCTGCACGCATCATTTGATTATAGTGGTGAAGCCTGGTGCCAAACCATACATCTTGGAAGAGCCGAATACAGAGAACTGGTGCCAGTATACAACAAGGTCCCTAAATAACCCTCAGCAGGTTTTGAATTAAGAGTTTTCCTTCTCCTAGATCATTCACCACCCAAGGCTATAGGACCCAGCCTGTCCTGTTATTTTACCCATAAAAGGAGAGAGAAGAGATGGATTCATGCCTTTGCCATGCACACATATATGCCCACTTATTTATATAGGCAAGGCCATAATTTAATACTGCTTTTTCAAAAATCTTTAAAAAGTTTTTATCAGTAGTGTTCTCCCTCCTCCCTGAAATACAGAAAAGAAATCAAAGAGCAATAATTTCTGAACATTTAGCCAGAAGAAGAAAAAAAATTACAAAATTAATTTACAGACATCATTATCAATTTTACAGTAGGACTTGCTCCTCAGAACACAAATTATGGTAACAATAAAAAAAACCCAAAAAAAAAACCAGTATAAAGTATTAATGTATCTACAAATTATGATAATAAAAATAGCCCAAATTATTAGTATACCACTACTTTCACTTGTTTAAAGTCACACTTTATATTAATACATTTAGAATTTTACTTCTGCTGCAGTTTCATTATATGATTACTTTCTCTGACTGTACTTTCAAAATGGAGCTTTTGTTCTCTCAAGAAAATTGGCTCAACTTTTTCCATATTTCTCCTTTATATTCCTTTAGCTTTTGTTGCATCTCTCTATGCCTGTTAATTGGCAATAGATAATTCAAAGTACAAAGTGCCATAGGAGGAAATGACTTTCTTACATGATTTAATGATAGTGATATTAATGGCGTTCATTGATAGGCATAGCTTAAAGAAATCCGTCAATTTACTATCAAGAATGTTTAGAATTAACAGAAGAAAAAAAAAAATAGATTCCTCTGAAGTTGCTTTCAGTTCTGAAGCCGAGAGGTGGAGACGTACAAGTTGATAATGACAAAAATGTTCCACTGTAATCCACTTCAACCAATCATCTCACCATTCAACTTCAGCATTTCTTGCCTCTGTGCAGCCACTTGCAATACCACTTCCTAAAGTGGAGACTCCCTGCCGCTGCTGTTTGGACCACTTGTTCATCATGTTACAGTCAGTCTCTCAAGACAATTTCCCTATTTCCAAACATAGAACTCCATATACTTGTCTGGTGCGCCTGCTATATAAAGAGGCAAGAATTCAGAATTCCATAGATTTAGATAACAATATAGAATTAGAGATAGTCAAAGTTTGGTTTGGTTTGTTTTATGGCATATCAGCCTCAATGGGTTATTTAATGCCAACATTTTTATTGCTGGTATTATTTTTTTCTTTTTTTTCAAAAATGTATTTCTGGTAATATTTTTTTTTTCTTCAAAAAAACTATTGCTGTTAATTTTTTTTTCATTTCTTCAAAAAATCTATTGCTTGTAATTTTTTTTTCTTTAAATCTACTGCTGGTAATTTGTTTTTTTCTTCAAAAATTCTATTGCTAGTAATTTTTTTTTTTTTTCTTCAAAAATTCTATTGCTAGTATTTTTTTTTTTAACAAAGTATTTCTGGTATTAAAACCTATTTTTACACTTTCATAGTGTTTTGACCTCAGTTTGGGGTATTTGCCTCTTTGCCCATAGCTGGGACCCTAACAGGTGCTACCACCCTGGGTTGGGGTGGACCTCGGAACACCAGCAATTAAGACGTGGTTCCATGCTCATCAAAAACTTCTGATCAGAGGCCTTGCTGTTGGGCATAGTTTATCATCTTACCCAGGTCATAACCAAGTTGTGACAAAGAAGAAGTTTGGAGAAACATACTGACATTCCTTTCTGAATTTTATCTTTAATTTACTTGTTTGCATGTGACTGTATAAATCAATAAGTCTGTCACCTAATGATAAAAAAAAAAAAGAAGGCATTTATAAATCTACCATTTGTCTGTGAATTGAATAGTGTTGCCATATGTGGTCTGGTGCTCCTGCTATATATCTCAAGATTCTTGACAAAATTCAAAGAAGGTTCTGTAATGTAATCAATCCTAACCTAGAGTCTCAACTTCTGTCACTTTCTTACCAACATGACATGGCTTCTCTCTGTCTTTTCTACAAATACTTTTCATGGCAACTGTTCTAATGAGCTTTTTTCCTTAGGGCCTCGACTACACAAGTTTAAGCATGCTACTACATTGGCAACTAGGTCTCACTGTTTTAATGTTGAACTAGGTAGATGCGATTGCCACTTCTATCCTAGCAGTTTCTTTTCTCGCACTTCTTGCCTGTGAAACTCCCTTCTGATTTCTTACTTCCCTGATAACTACAATTTTCAAAGATTTAAATGCAATGTCAATTGCCATTTTCTGCCTTCCTGAACCCTGTTCCTTTATTTTGCTTTCCTCACTAAAGTTTTCCCCCATTTTTCTCTCTGTACTCCCCTGCATCCTGTGGGCATTATCACCTTTTTAAAAAAACAAAAGGAAACAAAACTTGTAACCTCCACCTTCCCACTTTGGAAGCAGTAATAAATAAGACTGCCATTTCGACATATCCTCCCATTTCAACAGGGCATCATAACAGAAAAGAATCTGATAGCAGTAACCATTTAAAATAAAAATGGGGCATCTATTTCAAATACGAGTGTCCACTATAGTAAAGTTTTAAGTTATAATTTTTAATATCAACTTTATCCCAACATTAATGTTTCTTGGTAAAATTTCCAATCTTCAGGGGTTGCGGTTTTAAACATTATTTCCAGTATTTCAATCCACTTGTTTACTCCGTTTTGTACAAGTGTGTATTCATGAATTTAACATTCTTTTACACATACAAGTTGCTTTTCTTTACGCGTTTTATTTTTTTCAGCTGTAGATTTTTCTTCAAAATTAATTAAAAATTTTTTTAATGGTTTAAAAGTTATGTTATATTATTAATTAAATTGTAATATTTGTTAATTTTTATTATTAACGAAATTATAATATTTTAGTTAATATTTTTAATTAATATTTTAATTGATTTATTATGTCATATTAAATTAACAAAGTAAATATTTGTTAATATGTTGGCATTGACCCATTATTTCATTCTTATTTAATAATTTAATTGCTAAAAGATAATACTGATAATTTTTCTTCGAAACACATTCTACAGTTCCTATTGGTAATATTATATGGGGGGGTATAAATATATAAACATATCTAACAGAGTATTGAAAAGAACTTGGGTTGGCCCATTTCCCAAAATCTGATCAAAGAATTAAGCGTCAGAATGTATTTTGGAATCCATTCTCGATAGGGATAACAACTTGTTGGCACCCCTTAAGCAAGCATGCATACAAGAATAGATTAATAAGTTCATGGCCTGAGTGGGAGTAATTAACTGAATTTTTATTTAAAATGTTCACTATATAAAATTGGCAATCTCTGTAATGAATATTGAATTAAATCCATTGACAAGGAAGATTAATGAATATTTCTGTTGTAAACTAATTTTTTGCTTTACATTTGAAACAAATGGCTGCTTGGTTTAACCTCAAGATGAACCATGTGCAAGTCAATGCACTTAATCCAACACTTTTCTAAAGACCAAACATTAAAACAGTTAAAATTTCACATAAAAATTTTAATCTTGTCAGGCAAGGTATATATATTTTAGACAAAGTGGAGAACTGTTTTGTTGACTTTACTACACATTTCATCTTTGTTTGATAGGCTTCCTCAGGCCACAATGAAAGAATTCTGTGTGTGTGTGTGTGTGTGTGTTTCAATATTAGATCATTAGTATCTTTCTGCTAGACCAGCGTCCCTCGATCAGAATGAAAGAATAAAATTGTCTTTTTTCACTTCTAAAGCCATTATTTTAATTTGTGATGTAGATTTTCAATCTGTTTATGTTTTATGCTATTTATAGTTCAACATAGAAGATCTGACTTTGTTTTTGATTAGATGTTATTTTGTTAAAATTCTAGTCCAATTTCTCTTGCTTTGTCGAAATTGTTTTTCATTATTATTTTCTCCAAACTCTTCTGCAATGAATTTTAGGTGAATCTTTCTCTATTTCTGCAGGTATAGGTTGGAAGCAAGAGATTCTTGTATTTGCTGATTAAGTATAGGTTAGTCTTTGTGTTTTCCATGTTGACAGGATGTGTTTTAGTTGGAATCAGAACAAAAGTTTGATAAATCATCTAAAGTGGGAAAGTGGTTTGTTGACTTGACTACATGTTTTTGTCTTCATTAGAGAGGCTTCCTCGGATCAAAATGAAAGATCGACAATTTACATCATAAATTAAGATAACAGCTTTAGAACAAAAATCAGACAATCTTATTCTTTCATTCTAACTAACGCCAGCCTAGCAGAAACATTACCAATTTTATATTGAAGCACAGACACATATTTATTTTGTTCTCTCTGTTTACATCATTTATATTCAGACTATTTTTCTCATCTTTGTTGTTTTTGTCACAACGTTTTGGCCAGTGAGCTTGCCGGCCTTCCTCAGGTGTATATAAATCTGGGCAACCTACAGAAGCCTTTATTTAATTTATGGGGATATACTTTTCTCGTTCCATTACTCATACCTAGACATACCATCAAGTACTACTCAGTTTTGAGGAAAGCAAAATACTTAGTCAACTCAAGATTGTGAGTTCAATTCCTGATTTGGGCAGTGTGTATTTGCACTCAGATGAGCAATAACTAAGCAGAACAAGACAATTTGAAACAGATGAGCAATAACTAAGCAGAACAAGACAATATCCCTAGGTATGAGTAGTGGAACAAGAACAGTTTACCCCTATAGATTAAATAAAGGGTTCAGTTCAAAATTCCCTGTAGGTTACCCAAATCAACATATATCTGAAGAATTCTGGTGGGCACAACAGCCAAAATGTTGTGATAAAAAACAAAGACAAGGACAATAGTCTGAATATAAATGATGTAAACAGAAAGATGATATTACGTGTACATACACTTGTAGGCATACCTAGTTTATTTAAGTAGAACACTTGAGATCATATGAGAAAAGAGTTTTCCCTCAGGTAATGCAGTGAGCTAATTACTAAAATATTAATTCTTGAAATAGAAGAGAATTCATAGTGTCAGTCATGCAACTTCACAAACAAAGATTTTTAAAAAGAGAAAAGCAGAAGGCGATTTCAGGCCATAATTAAAAGTTTTCTTCTAATTAAACATTACAACAATTGGGTTCTTTAAAAAAGACACATTTACTTCTATATTCTTTAGACACTCCAAAACAACAGGTTTATACACACACTCAGACATGATACATTATTTTAAGTCTTTGTATAAAAATGAAAAAAAAAAAGATTTTAAATATATGATGAAAGGACTGACATAAAATATGAGACAAAATCATATATATATATATATATATATATATATATATATATATATATATTCATTGCCAACCTTCGTTTGATTATTCTATTCAGTAACATTCCCTAGGTTACAATATGGGTAAATTGTTGTCATTTTATATTTTTAATTTTGTGCATGAACATTGTTTTGGATTTTGGCGACTGCACACAGTATAGTAGGCTCAGTTGGGCACCATCTGTGAGAAAAAGAGCACCACGATGCAAGTCACTCCACCAGAAATTTGGAAACAGCACGCTGTATTGCTTGGCATTTGTGCTGGAAGCTCCAATACTGTTGTGAAGTGATTTCACAGTGGAGGCTTGTATTTGTACTAAGTCGGTTCGACGTACGAAACGTTAGGAACTTGATATAATAGGTATAACACAGAGTAATCTAGTTGTGGTCACTGATACCTTAGTAATTGACTAACTGTCGTCTGACATCAACTGACTGACCGACTCACTCCCGTTACTATTACTACTCCTACTTATTATAGGTTGAAGAGACTATTAACTATAGAATAGGTGTGTTCCCACATAACAAATATGAAACTGCTTGGATTTTAATCTGAGGGTAGTACAGAGAATTTATAAAGAGTTGGATGAGTCTCATAATGATTATGAAGATGTCTGGAGTGATTACTAGTGATGGTGACATTAATGCCTCCATTCATCTTCTCACAGGGCCTCAGACTCAACACAGAGGCCTACATCTACTAGATCTACATCATCTAGAGGCCTACTTGAGGTGGTAGTGCTGCCCTGAGTCAAGAGGGTGGCTAGTGGAAGACCCTATATCTAGCAACATGTCTCTACACCATGCTACAAGAACAAGAGAACCCAGTTATGACTGTCAAATAATTTCTACGACCACATCACCCCTTACATATGGCCACCTAACTACCCCTTTGATTATTATGTGTGGGGTGTAGTTGAGCAAGAGATCAGCAAAACTCCTAGTTATACCAAAGATGAACTGAAGGCAAGGATCATGGCAGCGTTCACCAACTTAAACAAGGAGACTATCCAGAAGAGTTGCAGGAGATTCTGAAATTGTCTGGTGGCCATGGTTGAAGCCAATTAAATTTAATCTTCAGTATTTCAAGATATTTTTGTATAATTTTCATAAATATATCTGTTAAAATGAGATGTCAGTGTTATTTACATATTTTTGCATAATTTAGAGGACAACTTATCCATTGCTGCATGTGTGTGTGTGTGTGTCTGTGTGTGTATGTACACTTTATTTTAGGATATTACATCAACATGTCAAAAAACAATACACAAATGCAGTCGTTCTTTCATGTGGCTCAACGCATCTCATCAGACATTAGTAAATAACTGGTGAGTAGACTAATGAGATTTAAAATCAAGATACACCCTCTTTTCATAAGAAAAGAAAGAAAAAGAAAAAGAAAAAAAGGAGAGGAGGTGGTTACTCTTTTCCTTCCTTTTCTTGTGAAAAGAGGGTGTATCTTGATTTTAAATCTCAATAAATAGTCTACTCACCAATTATTTACTAACACCTGATGTGTTGAGTCGCATTGAAACAACTGCATTTGTGTAGCATTTTTTTTTTTACATGTTGTTGATGTAATATCCTAAAATAAAGATATATTGCTCTATTTTGTATTAAGCCCTCTTTTAAATTTAATGTTATGAATGTTGGAATTGGACCTTATTTGTTCTCATTAAATATGGAAATTATATATATATATATATATATATATATATGAGAGAGAGAGAAAGAAACAGACAAACAGACAGGATCCTATAAACTTCAAAAGATTATAAGTGACTATCAACCTGGCTACCTTTATGCAAATGTAAAAAAATCCATGAAAAAGATCATCCCCTCCAGCCTATCATTTCACAAATACCTACACCAGTATATTACCTTTCAAAAACCCTTAAATTAATTACTGCCTACCTCACAAGTAAATACTGTATTAATTTCACAATGAATTTATACAACTTCTTCATTCCATAAAACCAAACAACCAAATAATAGCATCTTTGGATGTACAAAATTTGTTTACTAATGTCCTCCTCCATGAAATGATTGACATCATTTTCCGTGATGTATACAATCACCCACCTCTCCCTCCCATCAACATTAAAACCACTATTTTAAAAAAATTATTAGTGTGTACCCCCTAGGTAATATTTATACTCAAATAGACGGTATTGCAATGGGATCTCTTTTAGGCCCTCGTTTATCTAATTATTATATGGAACATTTAGAAAATAAAATAATAGCACTAATAAACCCCCTATATATGTAAGATACATAGATGACATTTTCGTTTTAACTAAAAATATTGATCAAATTACACAACTTAAAAACAAATTTGTAAGTCACTCCGTTCCCAAATTTACATTAGAACTTAATATTAATAAAATTCCATTCCTTGATGCACTTATTGATTCTGGCACACAAATTTACTACTTCACTATATAGGAAACCCATTAGCATTAACTCGTGTCTTCTTAATTATAATAGTGAATGCGCCTAACAATATACGTTGGGCATTACAAAAAACTTAATACAATACACACAAATGATATCTTCGTCCAAAACCATATTCTAATAAGAATTATATAACATTAAAGAAACACTTGTTTAATAATGGATTTCCTAATTCCTTCATTGATCGACAAATTAAAATGTATTTCAATAAACTTAAGATCTCTAACAAAATTGATAATATTAATAATAATATTGCACGTCAAAATAAACATGACACTATTAACTTATAGTATTGTAACCAAATGCATAATAATTACAAACATGATAAAACAACACTCAAAAACATAATTGGTAGAAATGTTAAACCCATTAATAATAATAATAAACAGGTTAGGCTCATCATATATTATGAAAAATTTAAAACAATTGACTTCTTAGTCTCTAATAATCCTACAACCACACAACTAAATCTACAAAAAACCAATGTAGTAGTGTATCAATTTACATTCCCATTCAGAGATTGTATCTCTGATACTAATAATAAACCCAATACATATATTGGTTTTACTACAACCACACTCTCCTGTAGACTTACCTGTCACCTCGGTTTTCGATTTTTAAGTAATGTAGTATTTATTTATTTGGTTTTTATTTTTATTTTATTTATTTATTTTTTATCGTTATATAACAGTTATAGCTATTTTTTGGGACGAAAAAAATAGCTATAACTGTTATATAACGATAAAAAATAAATAAATAAAATAACATAAAATAAAAATAAAAACCAAATAAATAAATACTACGTTACTTAAAAATTGAAAACCGAAACGAGAAAATATAGAAGTAAGACAAATTGACCTAAATAAACTAACCAATCCTGATAAAGTTACCGTTAGAAAAAAAAACAAATAAAGATAATCAACCCAAATAAACACAAATTAAGAACTGTTTCTGCCAAAATAATAGTTAGAATAAAACTACAACAACCAACCCCCAAACAGAACAAATAGCTTTAATTAAATTCTCAAACCAAAACAAAACTATTAAATAAGTGATATAAACAAAATTTTTTAGATAAACGACTTCCGGTAAAATAACCGACATAATAGACTACCCACAATGCACCACTGACCCGTATATGTATAAATAGCCGAGAAAAATAACAGCACACATGGCCTGACGATTGCATATAGCATGAAACAGACTGTCACCTCTAAGTGTTGACTTCTATGTTCACTTTTATATTTACACACGCTCTATCTCTGATATCGAGCACTTTATCCCATAAATATAGCAGACCTTAAGACTATATTTCTTCATATATATATATATATATATATATATATATATATATATATGTGAGAGAGAGAGAAATATTACACATACACACAAACCTCCTGGTGAAAAGTACCATATACACAAGAAAAACTATCAATACTAAAATCAGATACAGTAATTCTTTTTAAAAAATTAAAAAATAGTAGGTACTCTATCATGCTTAGTAGAACTCTGACAAATAAAACTGTTTCATGTCTTAGCTTTGACATCATCAATAGCTGCCAAAGTAATAAAAAATACTTTTAAAACTTAACTGATAACTATAAGCCTCCCACGAGGCCAGTGTCTGACTTAATTCATCCAGGTAAGCAACATTGTCAGACCATTGCTTGAAAAGGTGGTAGATCTCAAAAGACAGAATGGTCATCTCCCTAGGAAAAAGGAAACTCCAATAGAAAATTGGCACTTACTATTCCTGCTCAGGAGACCAAGGAATGTAAGTACTTTATATAGAACAGTTGGAGGGTCAGTCATGCTCATACCATACTTTAATTAGTGCAGGCCTGAGGGTAATCCCATGCCACTGAAAATAGACATGGTAACTCCTGAATCTTTATTCTCAAAACCTGTGTGTGTGTGTGTGAGTGAGTGAGAGAGAATAAATGTGGGGAAATCAATGTCTGTAGCCTAAGTTTTGATTGGGGGAGCACTTTTACATAAGAAATTTTTTTTCAACAATTTCCTTCCTTGCAATTGCACTTAATCTAATGTTTTTTCCATTAATCATAAACTGATTATATGGTGAAATTGTTACAACAAATAATTGTGGCAAGTGATATAATTATTGATTCACGATTTTAAGATTTTATATGCATGTTAATACATATAATTTTTGTGTGTGTATGTGCTTAAAGTTCAGGACATTGGCAATCATAGTTCTCCACAATTTCCTCTCCTTTGTAGTTCTTAATAAATTTTGTCTTTTTGCTATCTCTCCTAAAACCTGTTCTGCCATCCATTTACACAAGCTCCTCCTTCTTCTATATGTGTTGTGTGTTTCTTGGATGTAGGGGATCATTCTTCTTCTATGTGCTGTGTCCTTTCAAGATGTTGGTGATCATGACTCTCCACAATTTCCTCTGCTTTATAGTTCATAATAAATTTTGTCATTTTGTTCTCTCTCCTAAACCTTGTTGTGCCATCCATTTACACAAGCTCATTTTTCTTCCCTATGTGTTGTGTCTCTTTAGGATGTAGGGGATCATTGCTCTCCACAATTTCCTGCATTTTGTAGCTCTTAGTAAATTTTGTCTTTTTGCTATCTCTCCTAAAACGTGTTCTGCCATCCATTTATACAAGCTCCTTAACTAGGTTATGCCCTGCCTTCTTCTGTCCATCTTGCCTTTAATTGTGCAGTGTCCTGTTGCTAGACAGGTTCTACCAGCAGCCACCCTATTGACCCATAGCAGCACTACCTCCTCAAAGCACTTGATGTAGTCCTCCATGTTGAGTCTAAAGCTCTGTGGGATGATGAATGTAGGCATAAGGTTGCCATCACTAGTGATCACTCCAAACACCACGATGTTGACTGGATATTTGGTTTTTATTACCCTTGGTACATCTTTTGGGGACAAAGCATCCTCTGCACTGTCCTCAGATTGACACCCAAACACTCTGAAATAGTTGTATTGCAGCTTCTGGTATGAATGGCAAGCAGTACAACATTCCATTTCCAAATTTCTGGTAGAGTAAATTGAGTCATAGTGATCTTTTTCTCACAGTTGGTGCCCAACTGACCCTACTATACTGTGCAGTCAGTAAAATCAAAAACAAACAACATGATGCACCAAATTAAAAATATAAAATGGCAATAATTTACCCATTGCACCCTATGTTTTTACTGCTTTAAATTTCGAATTTTAAAAAGAGTATACAGTTTTCCTTTTGATGGTTATTCATTTTATTTACATTCATGGCTGGCAATATTATACCATAGATTTCTAATTCTCAGGATTTGAGGATTAAGTTGATTTGTACATTTTCTGACCCACCCCCAAATACATTTGATAAAAATTAAAGAGAATATTTCTAGTATAACCTTGGTGCATGGGTTCATAAAAAATCAAAATGCAATTATAAAAATATAATCAGTTTACATTTTTTCTAATGGTCATTTATTTACTAATTATATGAATTAGGTCCCATTATGAAAGTTAAAATGAAAACATTACCTCTTTTTAAAAAAAAAAAAAAAAAAAGATACATTTTATAATTCAACATTTGTAAACTTTTTTGTATTTTTAAGCTGTTATAAAAGATAATATACATAACAGC
>CAHIKZ030003771.1:787500-855000 GCA_903632075.3 Acanthosepion pharaonis | reverse complement strand
TAAACAAACTACAGAGATCGATTGTGCAAAGAAAAATTATGTTGAATTAAGGCGTTGAATAAAGATAAAATAATTCTATTATTTCTAAATTCTTATAACTTTTACGTACATAGGATATGGAAGGTAAGTAACCAATGGCCCAAAATCCCTCGGTAGGAGCTAGCCTAAAGTCCGTCCAAAGGGCAGCTTCTAAGCTAGTTTTCAATACAGGTTTCACCACTAAGAAAATTGGCACAACAGCCTTCCTAATCTCCATCTATTCTTAGAACAAAATAATGTTTTTATTTATATACAGTGTAAAAGCAAAACTTGCTGAATTGCTGTGACCCTCAAAACTTGCCTATTATGTACAAAGAGGTTAAATGATACAAAGAAGGATATCAATAAAACTTATGAATCCTATCAAAATGAATAATTTAGTCTAGATAGCTCCAATTATTTTCAATAACAGTCTCAACATGACCTTAAAATGTTAACCACTAAGTTCTTGGGTACCATAGTCCTCTCCTGTTTGATGGTAGTACTGAGGTTATTGATGTTGAGTGAGAGGCTGAGTTGGTGCCTATTTCAAAACACCTCACTTGTCATCATTTAGTAAGCTTAGGTGCAAGCTGGAGGTGGGCCAGAAGTCCATTGGGCAGAAATCAACAAAATATTAGTTTTGCTGAACTTCTGCACCTTTTTGGCTATATGGGAGCACCATCCTCGACCCATACATAGATGATCTCTGGGGAATTGACCTTTGTAGAAGGTCTTAGCACCCAGTTTTCTCCAAGCATGTATAAGGAGATACTTTTTCTTATCAGAAGCCACAACATTGAAGATCTTGAGCTGAGATGGATTTTTGGTCCTGAAGGTGTCCCTGGCAGCAACTGTTTACTCTTTAAGATACTGGTCATTTCAGTTCAAAACAGTGTACACACATTAGAGAATATTTTAACAGTCGACCCAAGATTCTTGTATCTTTCCATCATCCTTAGCCCAGGTTATCACACACAAGCATTTTGGGCTCCATTTTAGAGCAGCTCTTTTACGCATAGATATTGATAGGTCTTTTGCAACTTTGGTCTGGTAGGGGTTAATGAAATCCTGGTTCTGTTTCTTGTTGACCTATTTGCTGCCCAAATTCTTCTGGATGATTTTGCTGCATATCCATAGTTTTGTTGAGATTGAAAATATGTAATGGTGCACAAACTATGCTCAATGTGCTTTTAGTGTCAATTTATCCATAAAGCCAGTGTATCACTTTTTGCTATTTGCCCTTCTTTGCAACCATTTCTGAAAAATAGGTGTGTATTAAAAACCAACAATATATTCTCCATTCTAAATTTGAGTTCACATCATTTGATGCGATGACTGGTGGGAAATTTTAGTTTAAATTCTCCTGGAAGTTTGGCTTCTCTACCCTTTATATGAGTGGGTGTTAGGATAAATTGGTTGATTTTATGACATTTCAATCACTTTTAATAACAAATTTTGTATAGAGCACTCAGTTAGAATCAAACTCACTGAACACAAAATAGACTGTGTCAGAGGTAACTTTGCTGAACACTGCAAATTGCTATGAAACCAAAACATCAACTTGGAAACTCTAGTCATGTTCTTAAATAGTCGTATCAGATTGAGACTTTCATATGGATGTCATGCAAGATGCCGAACATGTTCAGAAACATTTAAACTGTCAGCTGTATACAACCACTTTCTAAGATCAATGGTGAGTAAAGCCTGATGGCCTTGGCAAAGGTCATCTTTCTTTGAACATTGCAGACTGGTGCGACAGAATCACAAACAAAGAACTGTACCAAGTATCATAAACAACATCACTTGAGGCCTACCAACAGCAGCAATAACTAGAGATTGGAATAGATCTCTGGTCAGAAATATCTACTCTTTTACCGTGTAGAACAGAAAGAAAGAACAAAATATTATTTATTCATTCATTTTTCAACCTGGATGAAATGCTCAACATGACTTGACATTTATTACTTACATCCACAGCATCTATCACAGTTATTAATTTCCCAACTTGAAGTGATTTCTGTTACTATGACTATTAACAGCAACCTCATAAGACATCTTCTCTCATCACAGCAAAGGGAAGAGAGAGAGAGGCCATGACAGGTCTATCACTAACCACACATAGAGAAATGCAATAAGGTTGCACACTTGAGCTTTTGATGGTGAACATTACAAACATAAAAGAAAAAGAAGTGCTGGTTTATAAGTCTAGCATAAAAGTTGCCAAGATAAATCGACTTTTCCTGACATCTCCACAGTGGTTATTGAGCTAAAGAAAAACGTTATAAAGAACATTTGAAATAGATGTGTATAGGACACCAAAATCTGAAGGTGCATTAGGATAGTAAAAGTTGCCTTCCAAAATCTAAGCAAAGTATTATCATTATATGTCAGATATGCAGGTAACACTGTTGTAGAACAACCATTGACAGCTTCTTGACGGTTCCCTCTACCTAATTTCCCTTACAAGACTTGGGTCAAACTGTGATATGTTTTTTAGGCACTTTCCAAAGGCATGTTGTGCTGAAATTGCCTTCCCAGGTTGATAACGTACAGAAATCATTCTGAGCAAGTGAAGAAAAACGAAATTAGACTAATATACACAAACAAAAGACAAAAAAAAAAAGTCACATAGCTATGGTTAACCAAAGGAACAAATAACAACCAAAGACAACTGAAATTCCTATTCCACATTATGAAGAAAGAGAGTTTGGAGAATTTGACACTCACTGACCATAATGAAAGCAAGAGGGACTGAGGAAAGCAGTGAATAACCCCTGCCTAATGAGTTTGTGTAAATGATTGGGAGAAAAGGGTTTAGGAGAGATAGAAAAAAAGACAACATTTACTCAGAGCTACAAAGGACAAGATGTTGTGGAGGGCCATGATTGCCCACCTCTTGAAGGCAACATATAAGGAAAAGATTTCCTTGTATACTAAAGATAATACTTCTAGAAAGAACAATGTAGTAATCACAAAAGATGAAATTGTCTCGAAAACCATACAAGAAATAAGTTTTGTATAATAAAGAAAAAGTTATAAAATGAGCCTCTATTTCAGGCTATAGATGAATTTGCTAACTTGAAATGAAAGTTAAATTGAAGCAAGTCATGAACAGTTCCCCATATTTTGCAAGAGGAGCTCCATCTATATTCAATTTGTCTGAAGATCGCATTGCATAACACTCAAGTCACAACTAGGGCCATCCTTTTATAGGATTTAATGTTGGTAAGTGTTTTTTGCTTGGTCTAGGCAATCTAGGCTTTGAGCACTTTACTTTACCGAGTAGGTAAGTTTGGTTTCTGGCCTTTTTTCTTTTTCTGTTTTCAGTATTGACATCTTTATTCGAGGCTGTATCTAGATAAGAGTTTAGATTTTGGCAAACTGTCATTGGTTCCAACATTTTCTTTTTTTTTTCTTTAATAGTGTGTGTGTATATATATATATATATATATATATATATATATATATACATACACACACCAGAAAACTGACTTGGACATCAACAACATGAATCAATCTTTTGTACAGCCACACACATAAATATAAGCATATACATAATAATAATAATGATGATGATACAAATGAAAAGAATATGTGAAAATTGAGAATTTAGTGAGTTTCTCAGGCTAGTAAAACTTCAACCAAGAATGCTCAATAGGTAAATAGAACTGTAATATTCAATAACTTTAAAAAATTTCAAGTGACTTATCTGTTTAACCAACTCAAAATGAGTTTTGTCTCAAAATGCTCACCAGGGCCAGATTTTTTGATAAATCTATTGAACTTATTGCCAGATCTCATATTCAAACTCTTTCTGAATGAATGAAATCTAACTTTCAAATTTTAAGATTCATTAAAAACATCACAAGATTTAAGTTTAGAACTAGTTAATTTTTTTAAATATCATTAAAAAAAAAAAATACAAAAAAAAACCCTCCAAAAATAATCATTGATATCACACACACCACTTCAAACAAAAGGTTAGAAAGAAAGCTTCCACAGTGATGTGCAGAGGTTTGGTGATGTCCAGAGCCAACTTCTTGACTGTATACCCCCAAGACTTAAGTAAGAGGGAGGCCCTACACCAGTCTCACTTATCAAAACATGGATACACATTCATACCAGCTTCTGGGACTGTAAGCTGCTTGTACAACAAAGTTAACAGAGGCAATTTCAAATTCTAAAAATTACCTTTTCATTTCACCTTTTAACTGGATGCCCTCCTGATATGGATGTTGTGGCACTCTTTGTCTGCTCCCCTGTCTTTTGCACACTACTAACCCCACATCAATACGAAAAAGAACAATAACAGTTACTGGACTTGAGAAACCTAAACCTATTTTCATGAAAAATTGCTTACTGGAAATAGTAAATTTAATTCTTTAGCTTTCAATTAAAGTTAAAATCAAAGCTTTTTAATTCTTAAAATTCATTTTAAGCTTTAGGTATCATGAATTAGTGGAGGTACCTATATTATTGTTACTTTAGAGATGTGGAGAACAGATACTACCCTTTAATCCCAACCCAAGGCCCATCTAGTGAAGAAAAGCATAACTTGAGTCACATTCTCTAACTGCCAAATGTTTCCTTATAAGGAAATGACTGATATTACCATATTCCAAACATTTCCTAGTCTAGAAAATATACCTGTAGATAATCAACACACATAAAAGAGATATGCTTTAAGATTATAATTTTTCCAACATATTTGGATAGAGAGAGGCATTCATTAAATTCCCACAAGAAAAAAAAAATTCTCTTTCGTTTCACATGATTTAATTTCTGTTCTTCATGATTGCTTTTTGCATTAAGCATCCTTACTACTACCTAATCCCAACATCCAGGTTTCCATTTCACCTCGTCTGACCCCACTTATTTCCAACACTTTAGCTAACCATTTCCAAATTGCTATTATTTCTGTGGCACCAAATGGAGCCAATGCTAATCTCCATTCTCTTCCTACAGGCCCAAAATTCTTTTCTACCAAATTCTTTCACTGGTTAAGAGTCAATCTCTAGCCATTTACTCTTCTATATCATTACAATGATGCAAATTCTGGGTAAAGGAAGAAAAACAAAATCAGACTAAAATACACATGCAAAAGACAACAAAAAAATCATATAACCAGGGTTAGCTAAAGGAACAAATAACTAAACAACTAATATTGGAAAAAAAAACACAGGTGAACAACCTTGGATCAAATATTCTCTCAGTACTAAACTAAATTCCATGCTAACATATCTTATAATCAACAAATTGGTGGTTATAGAAAGTTGAAACTGTGTGACAATCAATTCCTCACTAAGTTCCAGCCAATTATTACCAGTTAAATTCTAGAAACTGTCAAGATATCAAAACTTCAAAGAACAGACTTTCTATAGTAATGGTCAGTGACTACTAGTTTTCCAAGCTAACCCATCTGCAGGAGAGGGAGTAGCCAAACCCCATAACAGATGCCTGCTCTTTCCACAGAGCACACAATATGGCATGTCAATTTCTTCAACAAGTCCACTCTGCTCAAACCCTCGGTCATGATGACTTGTAACTTCATGCTCGTACAACCATCAACAACATCTGAACAGTTCCTTTGACCCGATCTCACATCATCCTTGGTAAAACGTTAAACTACATCTGTGTCATGGGTAAGATGATAAACTACGTCCAGCAGCAAGGCCTCTGATCAGGAGGTTTTGAGGAACATGGAACCACCTCTTAATTGCTGATGTTCCCAGGTCCACCGGGAGTCCCAGCTATAGGCAAATAGTTAACTATTACCAGCAATACTTTTTTGAAAAAAATTATTATGAGCAATACAATTCTGAAGGAAAAATATTACCAGAAACAGATTTTTGACAAAACGAAATATTACCAGCAATAAAAAATTTTGTCAGCATTAAATAACCCATTGAGGTTGATATACCGTAAAATAAAATAAACCAAACCAATCTAAACCAAAGAATACATATTCTATTCATACAAATCTATCCTAAAAATGTTGTGGGCATTAAATAACCCATTGAAGTTGATATGCCATAAACCAAACCAAACCAATCTCACACACACTGCGTGGATCAACATGTGGTATGTTTTTCAGACATTTTCCAAATATGCAGCACACTGAGATCACTTCCACAGGTCGATAATATCAAAAAGTCAGTTTAACAACCAAGTTGACCATGGTGAGATTTAAAACCAAGTCTCATGGTCAGACAGTGAATGCTCTAACCACTTGGCCATATGCCCACTAGTGGTGCATTGAAATACATGCTAATCTAAATTTCTATCTAAACTTCTGGAATGAGGAGTTATTTACATTATTTACATATAGATACTTGTCTACATCTTTTGTACTATTATCATAACATTTCAGCTTTCTCAGATGGGGAATTTTCATCATTGACATGAACAAGTGAGAAAGGATTAAAAAGAGGAAATGAACAAAAGAGAAATTATGAAGAAGAGTAAAAATGGGAAAGAGAGGAAATTATGCAAAACTGAAAAATTATGAAAGAGAGAGAGAGAGAGAATTATTATGAAAAAGAGTGGGAGAGAGAGAATTATTATGAAAAAGAGTGGGAGAGAGAGAATTATTATGAAAAAGAGTGGGAGAGAGAGAATTATTATGAAAAAGAGTGGGAGAGAGAGAATTATTATGAAAAAGAGTGGGAGAGAGAGAATTATTATGAAAAAGAGTGGGAGAGAGAGAATTAGAAAAAAGAGGGAGAGAGAAATTATTATGAAAAAGAGAGGAGAATTATTATGAAAAAAGAGAGAGATTTATTATGAAAAAGAGGGAGAGAGAGAATTATTATGAAAAAAGAGAGAGAGAGAATTATTATGAAAAGAAAAAGAGAATTATTATGAAAAAAGAGGGAGAGAGAATTATTATGAAAAGGAGAGAGAGAATTATTATGAAAAAGAGTGGGAGAGAGAGAAAAAGAGTGGGAGAGAGAATTATTATGAAAAAGAGAGAGAATGGAAAAAAGAGGGAGAGAGAAATTATTATGAAAAAAGAGGAGAGGAGAGAAAATTATGGGAGAGAGAGAATTATTATGAAAAGAGTGGGAGAGAGAATTATTATGAAAAAGAGTGGGAGAGAGAATTATTATGAAAAAGAGGAGAGAAAATTATTATGAAAAGAGAAGAGAGAAATTATTATGAAAAAAGTGGGAGAGAGAATTATTATGAAAAAGAGGGAAAGAGAATTATTATGAAAAAAGAGTGGGAGAGAGAGAATTATTATGAAAAAGAGTGGGAGAGAGAGAAAATTATGAAAAAGAGTGGGAGAGAGAGAAAATTATGAAAAAGAGTTGGAGAGAGAGAAAATTATGAAAAGGAGTGGGAGAGAGAGAAAATTATGAAAAGGAGTGGGAGAGAGAGAAAATTATGAAAAGGAGTGGGAGAGTAGTAAAAGCAAGAGAGAGACAGACAAAGAGGAGGAATTATGAAAAATAGTAAAAGCAAGAGAAAGAGAGGTGGAGAAATTATGAAAAAGAATAAAAAGAGATGAAATTATGAAAAAACAAAAAATAAGGTAGAGGATGAAAGAATGAAATGCAATTGTCCAAAAAGGAGATTAAAGAGTTTGGTAATATTGCAATTGCTCTCTATCCCAAAAGACTAACATTTTCAAATGGAAGGGGGGAAAAAAGGATAAAGATTAAACCTACTATGATAAAGAAAGTATATCTTTGAAACATTTTCTTGTTTCTCATGTCAATCATATCTAAGTGTCATTTATACTTCATGTTTACCAGTAGACTTCTCAGCCATTTATATGTCTAATAGCAGACTCTTAACTTTAAGAAGTGCATCTACTCCTTGATTTAAATGACCAATTATAAATCCTACAACGATGCGGCAGACACTGTTATATAATTTAAACTGCTTCTACTGTTGTGATAAATAACAATGAACAGAACAGCAACTGTTATAATTATTTGAGAGAATAATAATAAATATCTTTGACAACTCAACTTCTCGAGAGCACCTCTCTGTGGCTGCTTGGTCTCACGTTGACGGCTGACCTGAGATGGAGCAAATACATTGAGTCAATTGCTTCGTCCACCGCAAGGAAAGTTGGCTCCCTGTGCCGCGCCAGGAAATTTTTCTCCCCGGAATCGATCCTACAGATCTACAAATCAACCATTCGCCCTTGCATGGAGTATTGCTGCCATATATGGTCTGGAGCCCCTTCTGTTTGCCTCGGGGTTCTTGATAGGCTCCAGAGGTGGATATGCAACATAATTGGCTCTGATCTGGCATCTCGTCTACAGTCACTTTCTCACAGACGCACTGTCACCTCTGTCTGTTTTACAAATACTTTCATGGCAATTGCTCCGAGGAGCTGCATTCACTGGTTCCCAGACTTTATGAGTTCAAGCGCCTGATGAGGCTGGCATCCCGCTCTCACCCCTTCACTGTCGAAACTCCTAAATGTAGCCGTCTCTTCTACTCCAATAGCTTCATGTCTCGCACCTCTCGCCTGTGGAACTCCCTTCCCTATTCCAGTTTCCCTGAGAGCTATAATCTCCAGCTATTCAAATGTAATGTCAATCGACATCTCCAGTTGCCTTGATCTATCCACTACCCTTCTCCTCATCCTTTCTTCTATCACTCCTATCTGAACTTGCTCTAAATTTTCTGTAACCCCTTGCATCCTAGTGGCTTCTCGCCTTGCTTGGGGTGAAACACTTAAAAAAAAAAAATAAATCAAAAATTTTTTTTAATCATTTGATATTTTTGGAAGATCATAGGTGCTAGTGATGGAAGAAACTGGAAGATAGTTCCAGAGTTGAGAAATGCAAGAGAAAAACCTAAAGAAGTGTCTGATGTTATAAATCATGACTTGGAATCTTGACTTCAATCACTTTCCCATCACTGTGACATGGCTTCTCTATGCCTTTTCTATCAATCTTTTTTTAAGGTAATTGTTCTAATCAGCTGTCCTCCTTGGTACTTTGTATGAATTTAAGCATACAACTATATTGGCAACTAAGTCTCATCATTTTACTAATGAAACAACTAGATGTAATCATAAGTTCCACTCTAATGAACTTATGGTTACATCTAGCAATCTAGCTGAAGTCAAGTTTCTAAGTCAAGACTGATAACATTACAGACACTTCATTGGATTTTGTCAAGAATGTTGAGGTATATAGCAGGAGAATGAGATCCCAATTGGCAGCATTCTTCAATTCATGGAAATAGGTAAATCAACCTGTCATGTTCAGGATCAGAGTTTAGTATGTGCACCTTAAGAAATCTTAAACTGTAAGATAAAAATATAGTTTTAAGGTATGCTATATTTATGGGTTAAAGTGCTCAATATCATGGATAGAGCATATGTAAATATAAAAGTGAACATTGGGGTCAACAGTTGATCACAATGTGTTATAGTGGAACACCTATTCTATAGTTAATAGACTCTCCCACCTATAATAAATAGGAGTAGTAGGGGTCGCTCAGTGGGTCGGTCAGTCAGTCGATGCTGGACGACCGTTAGTCGGATACTAATGCATCAGTGATCGCAACTAGATTACTCTGCGTCATTACCTATATATATATATTAGTGTGTGCGTGTGTGCGCACACATGTATAAAATAGGATATAGAATCCCAACAAAGTTTTGAAGAAATTTGACAAATGGAAAACAGTTTCATTTAAACTAAATTTGATTACATGTTTCACCTTTCTAGTCATCATCAGATCCAAAAACAAAAGAAAGAAATGTGTGTGTGTGTATGTGTGCATGCTTAAATAATGAATCATAGTACTTTTTTTTTTTTTTAGCTAAGTTGGTGTTTCTCGTGATGAAAGGAAAAAATGGAAATGAGTGACTTTTAAAAAAGCCGTTAATATTTATTCCATATCTTTTCTTTGTCATTCTTAGTTCATGTCAAAAGTTATTAATATACTAGCAGTAGAGTCTGGCGTTGCCCGGGAATGTAACAGTAAGAGATAGATCAAATATCAACCATCATAAAGACTGAAAAATAAAACTGACTAAGATTATTGTTTAAGGTTGACGGACACGCATGTCTTAATTAGTTTTTTTTTTTTTTACGAATTAGTCAAACCCAAACTCAAATAAAAACATTGTTTTCAATCATTATGAGTCTACCAATTGAATAGAATTTTATTATAAACTATTGTCTTTTAAGTGGAATTTTTAAAGCATTCTGAATGTAAAAATAAAGAAAAAAGTGTGCAAGACAATAAGAAACACTACCTGCCAAAAAAAAAGTGAAGTTTTGTTGAAATCGGTTGAAAAATGTGGGAAATCCGATCCCATATATAAAGGAACACACACACACACACACACACACACACACACACAACCTGGGTTTTATAATAAGTATAACTCAATATGAGTTGTCCCCCTTTCATTCTGGCGACAGTGATGCCTTTTAATCGTGTTTTCAAATTGATTTCATGCAAAAACAATTGTGTTTTTCCAATTTTTGGTGCTGTCAGAACCACCGCAATGTAATTTTACGTAGTCCTATGAAGTTTTGTTGAAATCAGTTGAAAAATGTTGGAAATCCGATCCAATATATAAACGAACAGACACACACAACCTGGGTTTTATAATAAGTATGATTCTCCCAGTTGTTTTGTATTGAATTAAAGGTAAATCCTCATCTTGTTTTCAGAATGGCTCAAATACAAGAGATTCATAGTGCCTTTTCTGAAATGAATTTAAGGCAAATCCTGATCCAATTTTTCAGAATGGGTTGAAAGTATGAAAAAAATCTATATATTTTTAGGTCTGTCCATGTGGTTTCCATGTTGACAATATGTGTATAAAGTAAGATAAAAGAAAAATTTTGAAGAAATTCAACAAATGAAAAACAAGATTTGAGGCTTCATCAGATCCAAGAAAAAAAAATATATGTGTATGATTAAGTAATAGATTATTAGTACTTTTTCAGCTAAGATTGTATTTCTTGTGAATCTTTCAAACCATTCTTAAAATAAGATGAGCATTTACCTTAAATTTAATACAGAAAAGCTGAGAGAACATATTAATAACTATTGACATGAATTAAGAATTATAAAGAAAAGATAGAGAATAAATATAACAGATTTTTTTAAAAGTCATTCACTTTCATTCTTTTTTTTAACCACGAGAAGTGCCAGCTTAGAGAAAAAGTCCTATGATACATTATTTAAGCATACACACAAATATACACTTCTTTCTTTCTTTCATTTTTTTTGATCTGATGAAGGCGAAATGTAATCAAATCTAGTTTCAATGAAATGATTTTCCATTTGTCAATTTTCTTCAAATTTATATAAGATACTGAATGAAGTGCCGGACCATATGGTGTTCAGGCTAAATTTGACAGAGTCTAATGTGTTTATTTTTTTTTAGATTGCTTTGGAATATGTGTAAACAGTGAACAGTATTGTGAAACCTAGTCACTACAGTTTTAAAGGTGCCAAAGTTAACTGACTTGGACGAGTGGAAACCACCTGAATGTTGGAAAAGAGTAACCTGCATCATGATGATTCATGTCAGGCATCAAAATGCTGCAATCATGACAGTTGCTCAGTGCTCTTTGAATACCGTGATAACAATATGATATGAAATGGAGAGCTGCAATGGAGACTACGAGGCTGTGGCTTGTAGGAAAGAGCACAACAGATGTTCTGATTGCTTCCGTACACCAGAATTCATCCAACAGTTGCAGGAAAAAGTGATGGAAGAAACAAGGCAAGGGAATATGGGCCTTACTGCAGAAAATGGGTGTTTCTATTCCCCCCCATGAAACTGGCCTTGAATGAGGATATCCGCTACCAGTCATACAAGAGGTGCAAAGGTCAAACTGTCTAACAAAAGCAAGAAATTCCTGAACAAGGCGAAACATCCTGATGAACCAGGTACAATCTGGTTCTTCTTTGATTAAAAGAATTTTTGTAAAGACCAGCTGCACAACACCCAGAACAAGAGATGGCTTACCTATAGTCCATATGATGTTCCTTGTGTCATGAAGTTTTCCCAAACTGTGATGATTTTTGGGTGTGTCTCCAGTGAGGGTGGATGGTATGCTACCTCACATCTTTGAACAGGGTCTCAGGATCAGTTCAAATGGGTATGTGAAGTTGCTGACCATTGTGGAGAGAGTGGCAGCAAGATTCAGTTCCCTGCTACAACTCCAGGAAGAGTCTGAAGCGGTTGTCACATAATTTTTATGACTTCACCAGCCCCAACATCTTGCCCCTTAACTATGCTGATTGTAATCCCATGGATGCAATAGGCACAGTTAAGAAAGACATCAACTGCACTGCCAGTAACACCAAAGCCCAGCTGATCAACATGATTTAAGGAAGCATTTGAGGCTCTCTCTTTAAGGACAACGTGAAGGTTGCATGTGCCATATTCCAGAGTTTAACAGAGATCATGGTAAATGCTGAGGGTTGCTTCTTTGAGTGAATTGTCTTTTGATTATTACAACCTGTTTTCTATTTTTCCAATAAATTGATTTTTAGTTTAGACATTCACTTTGCTTTTTGTTAAAAAAAAAACTATCACATTTAGCCCAGATACTTTGTATAATCTTGTCATTTGCCTTATCTTCATTTGACAGTATATTTTTACATTGAACTTTACCATATGTGTTAAAGACTTGAGTAGCAGTAGTAGGTATTGCTTACTGGATGTAAAGAGTTAAAGAACATAACAAGAATGCATCTCTAATCTCAGTTTAACAATTGGTGTAATCAAAACCTCAACTCATTTTAATATGAAATATTGATTAATCAAAGCAATGTCAATTTTTTCTCTCTCCCCACCCCCCTATCCTCCGTTTTCTAAAAGAATAAATTTTTATTTTATGCTTCAAAAATTAAAATGATTGCAATTCTAAGATGGAAAAACCAGTCATGACCGAATTAAAATGCAAATCATTTTTTAATGATAAATGAAATTATGTGCCATGAAGTGGTGACTGTTTTCAAGAATATTTGGAAATTATCAATAAATTCTGCAGAAATTACACACACAAGTCAATATTGATCTGAAAATGAAGCAATTTTAACCCATCATGTCCAGAGATTTCTGCTGTTAATTGAAAATTGCATTTAAAACTTTTTAAAAATTCATATGACAAAAAAAATTAGGAACTAGATTCGATCTATAATCCGGAAAGGGATGCATAGTGTGATGGTTATTGATGTAGAAAGTGGGATCCACAAGGCAAGTTCAAATCCTAGCCTAGTTAGTTGCATTTACTTTGCACTAATTTTCTAGGGAAAGGCATGACTATTTTTCGCATCCCACTTATGGGTTAAAGAGCAAGGTAGCTTAGGTTCTCTAACTTTGACTGACAACCAATCTAGGAGAACAATAATTTTCAATCAAAAACCATGGTGAAGACAAGAAGCCAATCAATGATGTTCCTCAAGAAGGAATGGCAATTCAGATAATAAAGAAAAGGAATCTGTGAAGAGCCATGATCACCTACATTCTAAAAGAACATAGAATTTAATTACATTAAACTGAGCTATATAACAAAGTAACCTGAGTTCTCTAGACTTGGCTGGCAGCCAGTCTAGGAGAAAGACTACTCTCAATTCTAAACAGTGAAGGCAACCATCCTATTATTTTTCCCCAAAAGTGATGGTAATTTACAGATTACAAAAAAAAAAAAGAAGGAATCTGTGGAGAACTATGATAACCTACATCCTGAAAGGACAGAGCTTTAAAAAAAAAAAAAAATGGAGGAGGGTATCTGTAAAAATATGCCAAAATGAATAAAAAATAAAAGAGATTTTAAGATGTATCATAAAGGAGGAAAAAATACCTAAGGAAGGAAAGAAACCAAAAAAAAAAAAATGGATATATATATTAGTAGTTTTTCTATAACCTGTTATCACAGGTAGGATTTGTTTAACAAGCAAGTCAATATTTTCATACATTTAAATGATCACATTTAGAATGCCAGAGCAAATGTGACAAGAATAAAATATCATAAACCTTTTCAACACTGGCAAGGTCTCAGTTTATATCGCCATTCACTGATTTGAGCCTAGATTACATTTGAACCTTTACTACACTGGCAAGGTTTCAGTTTATATCACCATTCATAGATCTGAGCCTAGATTACATTTGATCATTTTCTACACTGGCAAGGTCTCAGTTTATATCACCATTCATAGATCTGAGCCTAGATTACATTTGATCATTTTCTACACTGGCAAGGTCTCAGTTTATATCACCATTCATTGATTTTACAGTATGTCTTCTCATCAGCTTTATTCATTTTCCTCATTAATAAACTAAATGTTTCTAATGATTAAATAAACAAAAATATTTAAACATGAAATTTGACAATATTTTTATCTTAAAAAAGTTTTAGCACTCAGTCTATGCATTGAAAACATAATATAACTGTAAGAGAGAATTGCAAATGCATTACTAATGACTTCTTTTAGAAATATATTGGAACACAAAATAGAAAGGGCTAGGAATGAATGCAAGCATTACTGATTAAGATTAAGATTAAAAGATATAGAATGTAAATGCATTGTGTATCATTTTATTATGAAAATGCACTGAAAATCAGAAAGAAAAGAATTATCAACAGTCAGGAACGAATACAAGTATTACTGATTGAAAAGAGCTATATATGTATAATGTACCACATATACTCGCGTATCAGGCAACTATTTTTGAAGACCTAATTTTGAAGCTAATCTTAAGGGGGGTCACATCATACATGAGATATAAAATTAGCCTATGTTCCTGCTGGCCCTGACTATGCCATTGACCAAACTATATATCCATTTACTCTAGTCAAATTAGTTTCAAAATTAGATCTTCAAAGGTCATATGATATGAGAGTATACACAATGAATGTATTATTAATGATTTTACTGTAAAAATACATTGAAAATGAGGAAAAAATTATCAGTGGTCAGGAATGAATGCAAACATTACTGATTGAATAGGGCTATGATACGTAAAATGTAAATATATTGATAATGTCACCAAATCCTGAAAATGGCCTAGAGGATGAAAGCATTGGTTTGTGAATTTGATGACATTTTGTTGTGAGTTCAATTCCTGAATCAGGCAGTGTGTACTTGAACTCAATAGAATCAGGTGTTTAATAACTGAACAGTACTAAATAAAATAAGAACCAGATTAGTCCAGCCCACCAACTTTAACACCTGGACATAAATTATTTAATTAATTTGTGGTACAAGTGGCAGAAACATATCAGTTGGAGTTAATCAACTTACAATGCAACGAATTTTTAAAATCAAAATGTAATTACGAATCCACTGCTGACTTCTACAAGAAATATGTTTTGCCAATCGGAAAATATAAAAGCCTATTGAATGGTATCATTATTTGGAAGTACATGTGCTTGCGAACAACATTTCTGAAAATGAAATATACTAAAATCGTTTTACAAACAAGGTTGGGTGATGACCACCTGGATGATGTTTTGCTCCTGTTGGATGACAAATATTTCAACCTGATGTGAAGAAGTTATCAAACTATAAGCAGAAACAAATGTCTCATTAATTTGCCATTTTTAACTATTTCATTTGTAGTAAGAAATTTGCATTTTTTGTAGATTGTATTATTTGTTATCCTTTTATAACTGCAATAAAATAAAGAAACTTGTTTAAATAATATAAAATTAACTTTGTTGTTTTTTATTTAAATCTCCAGACCAAGGCAGTCTTCTGGACGCAGTGGTCAGGGTTTGAGACAAATTATTATAGTAAATTTGATATAATGGCCCTCCTTCAAGACACTGCATAGCTTTCTGTCCCTCTCACTCCAAAATGTTGGTGAACCCCTGAACTAGATGATACCCTAGACTTGATCAGTGGAAAAAAACTGTCTACTCTCATAGATTAAAGAGTACAGTTCAGAATTCTCTGATATACACCTGAAGACGGGCAGAGAGCACAACAGCCAAAACATTTTGATAACAACAACAAAGATGAGGACAATAGTGTAAATAATGATAACTCCTCATCCGAGAAATTCAGAGAGAAAATACTTTAATGATCCTGCAACTATTTTAATACTTAACAGCTGCAAAATTGTGATACAAGATAGATATATTTTTCTTGAAACGGCTTCTTTTGCAAATACTGAACAAAATAAATAAAAATAAAAAAAATAGTTCTCTACTCTTCTGCTTCAGTTTGAAATCAAAGGTTTTCATCTTAAAAAGAAAAAAAGATTGGTAAATAATAAGGAGTGAATTCTTATGGCATCAAAGCTGGTTTTCAATCAGCCCTGAAATAATTTTTTTTTTCCTACCCCCATTAATTTATCATTCTTTCACATTTTGAAAGAGAATGTGTTAATGCATTTTATGAAACGAGAACTTAGGGTGGAACTTTAAAACTTTTTTCCTATTCCAGAATATATATTTACTGTTAAGCCAAACCCACATTTCAATTTTTGAGGAAAAAAAAAAAAAATATTGATTACTTCTCACAAAATTTTACAAATCAGTATTGATTTAATATCCGAAGTGAATTAAGCTTTATATAATTTCCAGCTGGCATTCCCAGAGTGGGTGATACCACCCTCTGGGGGAGATGGAAAGATCAAGGGAACTGGTGAGGAAAAGGGGACAGCAAGAAATCTGTGACAAAATCTAAGTTGCCGTCACCTTCTATGTGCTGTGTCCCTTCAGGATGATGGTAATCATGGCTCTCCACAAGTTCCTCTTCTGTGTAGCTCTTAATAAATTTTGTCTGTCATCTTTCCTAAAGCTTGCTAGATAGGTTATGCATTGTTTTTCCTCTTACCTTCAAAACTGTCCTGTGAATATCAAATTTTCCAAGCCCTCTTTCCTCATTATGTGCCCTAGAAATTTCAACTCTCTTTCTGATGTTCAGTATGTTAACTTCTGTAGGACCACATTTATATTGCTTCAAGTCACTTCTTCAACTGTGAGGAGATTGTCTAGCATTCACTGCCATACATGAGGGCTGATACACTTAAAGAACACATATGCCTTACAAAGAATAAAATTAACATTGTGCCAAACGATTTTTCTTGTCAAAATCCATTTTGCACACTTATAAATCTGCATTGAATACTGCTGCCATATCTGGTCTGGGCCTCCAGCTATATATCTCAAAATTCTTGAGAAAATACAAAGGTTCTGTGATGCAATTAATCCTGACCTGGCATTTCAACTTCAGTCACTTTCTCACCAATGTGATGTAGCTTCCCTCTATTTTTTTTTTATAAATATTTTCATGGCAATTGTCCTAATGAACATTCCTTCTTGGTGCCTTAACAGCATGAATTTAAACATGCTACTAGATTGGCAAATAGGTCTCCCCATTTTACTGTTGAACAACCTAGATGCAACTGTATGTTCTATTCTAATAGATTCTTTTCTTGCACTTCTTGCCTCTGGAACTCACTTCCATTTACTTGTGTAGCTCTCAGCTGATCCTGGTCAATGACAACCAATAATATCGGCCACTCCCCTGCATTGGACTTCAAGTTCGTTCCAACCACTGTTTGGTTATTTTCCACCCTTAGCATTAACCTTTTTCTAACTTTCCATATTCTCAAAATATGTTTACTCAAGTGATTTTCCAAATTTGTGGGTGGGTTGTCCAACCCCCTTTTGAGAGTGGTCAGAGGAATCAAGCCGCCCCTTAACTCCAACTCCTTTCATATCTCATCTTGCACCATCACTCCATATAAGCAATGCTAATCTCTCTCTCTCTCTCTCTCTCTCAGCATCTAACCTCAGACCATTCCAAGGGACAGCACAATGTCCCTGAAACAAATCCAAACTTTCAGAATGCATGGACGAAAAGGAGATTTCCAGTCACTGATCTTTCTTTGTCAGCTTGCTTCAAGCTATGATTTTTGGATTGACCAGACCACTCAGCTGGCCACCAATGGTCACTCCAGGGCTAGTAATTCACTTTTCTTTATCACTTGTATCCAAAGGAATCCAAATTAATGTTGGATATAAAATTTTTGACAAATTTCACAGAAATTGAAATGAATGAACCTGTCATGCTAATCTCTCTCTTTATAGGGACACTTTTCTTCTGGGGGGCTGATTCAAACCAAATGTTTTTCCTGGCTCTTTGTCTAGAATGATCTTTAAATGTTATTTTGGTGATCACTTGGGTTTCTTTATCAACAAAATGTTTTTCAAGGATACATTAATGGTCTCTTTCTCATTAACAGATTGTCTTGGTTTTGCTCAATCTTATTGAAAGACCATCTAGTTAAATTCAGGGTTCAATTTTCCATGGAACTGTTCAGGATTTCATTTATTATTTTGAAGCATGTTTTTTAAACACATTTTGTTTTTAATTTTCTTCAACTTTTCAATCCACCTTCCTGCGAATTTCAACAATTATCATCCACTTAGTAGATTCTTTTCTCTTTCTTTTTTTTTCTTTCTTTCTTTCTTTTTTGTTTGATTAACCACCTGAGGTCCCAGTGTCACACTTGCTTCCTTGATAAATACAATCTTCATAAGTTTAAATGCAACGCCAAATCAACATCTCTTATCTTCTTGAACCCTGTTCTTTTATTGTCCTTTCTCCTCACTAAAGTCTTTTCACTCTCAGTAACCCCTTGCATCCTTGTGGTAGTATCATCTTGCTTGTGGTAAAATAAACAAAAGACAAAATTTTATTTTGCACACTTAATTTAAACGTTTGAATGTTTGTATCTTGTGGACATCATCTGAACAGGATGCACCATGGCAACCAAGTCAGACACCCAAAAATTTCAGACACCAATAATATAGCCACAGATGTTCGTCTGGCGACATCTTATCTAATGGCATCTGAGAAAAACCGAAATGCTTATGCGTGTTTAGTGCCAGATTAATCGTTGATTTAAATTTGCTGTATTCATAACAATAAAAAAGAGGTATCTTCATATGGGCATGGCACTAGGGTTGTGGTATGAGTGCCAAGGGGGTGGTAACTGCAATCACATTTATTGCGACTTCATGTGTAACAGTAAACAGTGGAACTTTATGAAAACTTAAGTGATACTTCTGCATCTAGCAATGCTAAATGTTGATGCTAGCCACTTCCTTATAAGGAAACATTTGGCATTCATGGACTGAACAGCTCGTGTTACTGTCAGTTGAAATTTGTAAAATCTTTCTCTTAAAACAATTTTTCTGGAAAATAGATATCTCAAGTCTAGTAGTTGTTATTGCTCTTTCCACTATTGATGGGAGTTTCCTTCCTAACATTTATTTGAAGTAGTGTGAAATGTCATTTTCTCCTAGAAAATGCGCTATCCATTTTAGCTGTTACTGCTGTTGAAACTCTTCAAGTGATGTGGTATCTGTTATTTGGTACAGTTCTTTGTGATCTGCAAGTTAGACTTATCAGTCTCTGGAAAAAATCACACACAATTTTTACTTAAATATTGATTTTTAAAATTTTTTTTAAAATCATTTCACCCTAACCAAGGCAGGAATGCCACTAGTATGTATAGAGTTACAGCGATTGAAGGTGAAAGAAAAGACTGGGTATAGTGGGGATTGAGGAAAGGATAAAAGATGAACAGGAATGAAGACGATAGAAGATGGCAATTGATGTTGTATTTAAAGTTTTGAAGATTGTAGTTTTCAGGGAAGCAATAAATGGTTGGGAGTTCCACTGTCGGGAAGTGTGATAAAATAAAAGGTTGGAGTAGAAGTGGCAGTAACATTTAACTATTTCAACAGTAAAAGGGTGGGATTTAGATGCCAATCTAGTAGCACTTAAATTTATGTAGTCGGTGCACCAGTGAAAAAAGCTTGTCAGAGTAGTTGCCATGAAAATATTTGTAGAAAAGACAGAGGGAAGCCACATCATGTCATTGAGAAAGTAACTGAAGTCAAGATGCAAAGCCAGGATTGATTAAATTGTAGATCCTTCTTTTGATTTTGTCAAAAACCTTGAGATGAATAGCAGGAGCACCAAACCCAATATGGCAACAGTATGGACGAATAGTAGATTTGTAAATGTGTGAGATGGACTGATTAGAAAAACCTACTGGCACAACACAGTAGATGCAGCTATTGATTCAATGTAGTTATTCCACTTCAAGTCAGTAGAAAATATGACGTCAAGAAGGTGCAGTGTGTTGCTCTCCAAGAGTCTAACATTAACTATGTTGATGGTGAGCAGGAATGTTTCTGTGTGGTCGTTAAATGAGAGCAGTTTAGTTTCTGAGGCATAAAAATTTACAAGACATATTCTCCCCCAGTTAACCACTGATTGGAGGTCCTTTTCAAGAGCAGTGGCCAGGTTAACTTTATCATCTCTGATGGATTTGCTATTGAAACAGGAGTAAATGGCAGTGTCATCTGCATAAATGCCTATTTGGGAACTGATAGCACCAGGAAAATCATTTCACAATTTGATAGGAACATTTGGATTAAATCAAACAATTGCCCAAATTTCTAGTATATTATATATCACTCACCTTTTTTTTTTTTCTTTTTACTTTTGTTTCTTGGTCATTTTATTTACCCCCACCCCTTTGAACATTTTTTTTTCTCCTCCATTTTACCATACTTTAAGTTTAAAATTTAATTTTCTTAATTATAATTTTCTTCTCTCCCACTTATTTTTGTTAACTTTACTATTAAGCTTCAATATCAAAAATCTGTAATATTATACATCACTACATCAACATTGTGATAGTCAGATATATTTTGATTTGAACCGTAAAACTGTCAATTTGAGCTCAGCACCAAAAGATTGTGTCATGCTAGATGGGAGATAGAGTTTATATATATATATATATATATATATATATATATATATATATATAGAGAGAGAGAGAGAGAGAGAGAGAGAGAGAAAGTGAGATTAAATATTAATAAGAGTAATTTTAAAACTACATTAAAATGATCTTATGTCCTTCCATTGTAATACATTATATTAGCTCTGTTTCATTAACAACTGCACTATATGTGTGCAATATGTTGTAATTTTATTAAATTCAGTTTAAAATATCTCCAAAACTTTGTGAATCAATTTTATTTCTTCAAAATGTCAAGGAATCAGAATTAAACAGAGGTTTCATGATATGAGGTTTTAAAGTTCAACAGGGTTTGTGGTTTGAAGAACTTAATTTTCTACCCAAATCGGTCCTTTGGTCGGAAGTGGACTTATAACCCAAATCAGGGTTAAAGTGAGGTTTTGAAGTTCCATGGTGTGAATTTAGGAATTCAAAGTTATTTCTTCAAAATTATCATTGTTTTCTTCTAAGCTGGACCAGAGGTCTCTATAGTTTTAAGCTGGAGGGCCAATTAACCCTCTGCAGGAGCTTGCTTAAAAGTTTGCACCGAGTGTGGCTTTTAAGTTGGTATAAAAATAAACTGACAACTGTGTGACGGATCGAATCCCTTGGTTACGGCGCCAACTGTGACGTCGCTCCTCCTGGTCGCTCCTCCTGGTTCCAAGCGTGCCGCTCCAACCCCTTGGTTGGATGATATACCAGCCTCGCCTTTCCCAACTCGCTTCCAATACCTGGTCACTAAAGCAACTGTACCGATCTCCGGTCTGTCTACCCACGCTGTGTTTAGATCTTAGACAGACGGGACCAGCAGGGATTGGGGCCGACGGGGGTGGCAAAACACAAATAAAAGAGAAAATAAACTCACGAGACAAAAAGATTGCTGATGAAAAAAAAGGGTAACAACCTTTTATATCTTAATGTCCGTTACATAAAAACAAAATTGTTCTCAATTCCCGACCCGCTCTGTGGACTATGGCACCAAGCTTCTATCACACAACCTAAAGATTTGGTGCCTACTCTTTAGAATTGTGTATGTCGGAGTGTGGTTTGGTTCGACACTGGGGCTAATTTCTATCGATCATTACGCAGTTGATTCTTCTCTTCGACTTGAGTTGTATTTCTTCTTCTTTGTCGACTTAGGCTGGAAGTTCTCTTGTCTTGACTTGGGCTGGAAGGATCTCTTGCATAACTCAGCCGCAACTCTCTGTCGTCGAGGTGATCTCTTCTCGCTGCCGTCCGGGGCTGAACTCTGCCGTAACTCTGCCACAACTCTTGGCGTCCTTGAGCAATCTCCTTCTTCGTCTGCAAGTTCTCTTCTTATCTTCGACTTGGCTGTAACTTCTCTGCGGCTTTTGGCAATCTTCTTCTTCTTCGACTTGGCTGCAACTTCTCTGAGGCTTGCGAGCAATCTTCTTCTTCTTCGATTTGGGCTGGAAGGATTTCTTGTCTGAGGATTCTCTTGCCATAAAGGCGAAGTGAATCGGGCCCGATGCCCGCGTTCAGGCTCTATCCCTGCCCGCGGTCCAGCTGCAACTCCACTCCAACTGATTTCTGTCGACTGGGGTCCTGCTTTTATTGACACCGCAACAAACTGGGGTGGGTCTGTCGGCGTCAGGGTTTTCTCGATAATTTCAAAAGTCGCATTATTTCTGTCTTCTCATTATCGCTATTATTTTCACCCCTACTTCCTCATAGTGCCTTTGGTGGGAGGCGGCACCCATCTCTCTTAGTCTCTCGTATGTCAGGTGACCGTTTTTCACCAATGGTTCCTGATCGGGCATTTCTTTTTCTTCTTTTCTGCAGATCACGTGACCGTTTCCGACCAATTGTTATTGATCGAGCATCCTTTCTCCTCCTTTTCGGGCGTGGTTACATCGTTCTTGTTTTTAAAAAACAAAATCCAATTTTGCCTTTTCTGCACGCATTTAAAATGACAATCTTGGCTTTCTCTCACCTGGGCTCTGTCAAACAGCCCGCCGCTAATTAGATGTGACTTCAGGGAAGAATATTGGGCGCTATCTGTGAACTGAGACAATCGTCCCCTTCACCTCCCGTCTTTGTCAGACCCGACAGTCAGAAAATCTTAATTATCTACATTGAAAATGTTCCCACTTTATTATCGTAGGTTTCCAATTCTTAATAGGTCAGGATCTGTATATAGTTCCACCGGTCACTCCCTCAACCCAAAAACACTTTTTCTCTGATTAAGATTTCGTTCTCATTGTTCTTAAAATTTCCCTTTACTCCAAATTGATAATGAGTCTTTCACGCAAAAAGTAGGTCAGATGTTTTGACCGATATCTGGTTTTCATCAAGCGGCCCGTTTTGATATCATGTCTTTTTCCTTTCTTTCTTCTTATTATTTCTAATTCTATTCTTCCAATTGTCTTTAAAAAATTCGCCACACGCAGGCCAAGATATCTTTCTGACTCGTGTTTTTTGTTAATGACCGCTTTTTGTATTTCTCGACCTCTCTCTTTTTGCTTTTTCTCTTTTTCTTCCTCTTCTTCCCTTAGGATCGTCTAAGTACAATCTTAGTGAATTATTTTCAACTCAATTATTTTCCGTTTTAAAAAAAATCAACAACCTGTTTAGTAAACCGAGTAAGAAAAAATTAAATCATATTTCTATGAATATTTCTAATAATGCAAGGTGCCACAACTGTTCCTTACAATACATTCAAGAAATTTGCAGAAATATAGAAAAACATATCTATGAACGCAAAAGGGTCTTATGCAAAACAATTTATTAAATTCATTAGTCATACATAGAAATAAATTCAACCACAACTTCAATCTAAAGAATGCCACACTTATTAATAGAGAAAGTAACTTAGATGGAAAATTCTAGAGAGTGCTGCGATCGAACGTTATCAAAATATAAATCTGTACTCTGAATTTAGCCCAACACACGTTGACTGCTCGGACACAGAAGACTTTAAAGCAAAGTTCAGTTACCCTACTTAAAAAATGCACATCTTTTATTCAGATCCCTCAAAGCCCATGTTTGCTAAATTTTATTTTATTTTAAATGTAAATAAAACAATTTCTGCAAGATTAATGGATTTTAATTTATAATCCAACATTATTTCTTATTGCTAAAAAATTTTTTTTTATTTAGGGGATGTATGTGCTTGAGTCAATAAACTTGTGTTGTAAGCAGTATAATTGATATCTACTGCCTGGGTAATTGAAAGTATTAATAAAGAAAATATGCCTTTCAAATCTGTGTCCTTCTTATAGTGGGGAAGCTACACTTTAGACTGGTGTGCTTGAGCCTGCTCAGCCATGAAAATACTTCACAGCAAAGTGAGGCTCAGTTACCCTTTCTAAGAAAGGTTTATTTGCTTCCTCAAGATTTCCTTATTAAAACTTTCAATTACCTCAGCCAATATACATCAATTACACTGCTTCATTAAAAAAAAAAAAAAGAAAAAAAAAAGGAGATAGGTGAGCAGATATTGACTCAAAGATGTGTATTCACAAAATATGCTCATAGTAGTAAGAAATAATATATTTCAATCAAAGAACTACTGAAAAGTGATCATGAAATTATTTCCCAAAATAATCTGCTATTTGGTCAAATTTTTTTGTGAGAAAGAAAGCCTGGAGAATTTAACACTCACAAGAGCAGAAGTATGAAACAGCAAGTAACCAACTTTGTGAGAATGGATGTCAAGACAAATCGGGATGGTAATGAGTTGAATGTTAATTAGAAATTGTGGAGAATCATGACTGTCCACATGCTCAAAGAACAGAGTAAATAAGGAACATTTTGGTTTCTCTTTAATATATAGGAATTGTTTCAAAAATGGCAGCAAAGAATAAGAAAACATTAAAAAAAAAAAATCAACATAAGAGGAAAGAGCAGCTGATCAAACAAAGTCTGACATGAAATTATTTTGCTATTATTTTCTGAATTAACTCTTTTGGGTCTGATGTTAATAAAAAAATAAGATTTATATAGATTTAACACAGGCAGTACAGAATGGTTCAGTGTAATATTTCCTCTAAAGAAAAGCATTTCAGGTAACCTGTATCATTAAAACTATGGAAAACAAGTGTTTTTAAGAAGAGAGAATGAAGCTTTGAAATAGACATTATGAGCTCATATGAGAGATGTTACATAGAACGCTTTCTTTTTATCATCAGAAATTTTAAAATTACATTTATCTGCAACACTTTTGGGTGCTACTTTACAAGTCAATCAAAAAAGAAATCTAAGATCAAGAAAAAAAAAAGTTTTCTTGTAATTTGGTCTCACAAAATATTACCAGACATGAAAATCTCCGTTGATGCACAAACTGATTGGATAGAAGAAAAGCAGCTGCCTACCTGGAAAGATAAAGGAAACAGGTAAGGTTAGAAAGTGGCAAAACTTTAAAAAAAAAAAAAAAAAAAAAAAAACCTACAAAAACAATAAATATCAAGTCTTAAAATACATATCTTCAAAGTTTATTATGATGATGATGATGTTTAAAAATTGATGATGATGATGTTTAAAAAATGAAAACAAAAAAACAAAAAGGCAAACAGCACTTCATACATAAATTATAATACATTTTCTTCCAAGACAAACATCATACTCTCAATATGAACAGACATTTTATATGAAGGAAGTTGAAAATATCATTGAAAAGAAAATCAAAAGTCTGGTCAAATTTTGTGATGCAGATAATTAGTTTATGGTCACTGGAACCTCATATGTCAAACTCAACAGGAGAGTCCATCATACATACATACATACATAATAATAATAATAATAAATATAAATAATTATTATAATACCCATTTTCAGACAGTGTAAAAAAAAAAAAAAAACAGATAATACAATTTGTAAATAAAAATATTAAACAAACTGATATCAGGGGGAAAAAATTCAATAAAAAAAAAGACTAAAAACATCCATGCAGCTTGAAATTAATCAACCAGTCCTGCAATATCTAAGCAAAAGAAAAAAAACACTGACAGAGTAACTTAAGTTAAAACGTAAAAATTGCTCAATACACTAAGTAGAGAAAAAACTAAAAAAAACCTAATCAGCCAGAACCTGGCTCATTAGGTTTTTTAGTGTGTGTATGTATGTGTGTATATATATATATATATATATATATATATATCACGTAAACATGTCTGATTAAACAATTTAGACATCTGTTTATTTATTTTCAATAAGATCCTTTTTTAATCACGTATAAGATTTCTTGTTTCATGATTAAAGATCAACAACAAAGGTACTGTGGTTATATTTATTCGTTTTTATTCCACCCCCATCTGAGTACTTTCAATATTTTCCAATATCATCATCAGGGTTTTAATGGATAAAAAAAATAATTGTTTTTGTCCAAATTAAATTTTTGCTCCTATGGTGAAACTGTTAACAATTCAGGTGATATGCAAAGTCACAAATTGTTTTGTCTTAATAAATAAATCATAAGTAGTAAGCTTCTTCTTTTTTTTTAAATCTGTTTTTAATCATCATGGGAAGGAGTTATTGCAGATGATTAAGTTAGTAGTATTGAATTTAGTATAGTATATTAGTAAATATATGTATAATTTCTTTTATTTGATCAGTAGTTGTCTGTCTGAGCTTACTGTAGATTTTTTTTTTCTATTATTAACAGTGTTTAATTTGTCATTAGCTAATTCAATTTGCGTTTTCACTAGGCTACATTTAAATTTCCAAGTGTTGGTATTCTGGTAAGCTGCTGGATCACACAATTTAAATTCTATTAATCTGATGAACTTCCTTGTTTGGCAGCTAGGCTTAACAAAATTCTGTGTACTACTAGATTGGCAGCTAGGTCTCATCATTCTGCAGTTGAAATGGCTAGATGTAACCATAAGTTCTGTGCTGACAGTTTCTTCACTCGCACATTGCACTCTCTTCTGGTTTATTGCTTTCCAGTCAACTTTGATCAGCAAAAATTTAAATCCAATGTCAATCATTATCTTCTGTCTTAATTCCTGTTCTCTCATTGTTCTCTATCTCACTCATTCTCTCCTTAATTTTTTTTTTTCCCCTTTTTCTAATATTCTCTCACATTCAGTAACACATTGTATCTTAGTGGCTTTATTGCCTTGCTTGGAGTGAAATAAAACCTAAGTTAGCAGGTGGGATAAAAGAAGCAATATTATGGAAATTGATAATGAAATCCATTCTCTCTCTCTCTCTCCATATGCTAAATTCTGTTTTATTTTTTAGAAATACTTTATCTTCTGGTTATTTCTGTAGATGATTATTAGGAAATCTACTATTTATATTAAAAATATGCCTAGCTTAGAGTGTCAAGTTCTCTATGTTCTAAACCATCAAATTCCATGTTCTTCTGTGACGGTAAATTTCATAATTCCATTTTTGTTTCAAAATTGTAAAAACTTGTGAAAAACAGAGACTTGTGTGCCAACAGTAAAATATACAAATATATAGGCATCTTTACCTTTTTTTACACTTCAGTGAATTCTGATGATCCACAAGCATGTCCCTCCAAGTCCAATCTAGAGTGTGGGGACAAAAACTGCAAAATAATTTATCAACGTCATGATAAAAAACATCACGGAAAGCTGGCTCTTTAGCTCTGTATTTTGCCAAAAGTGTGCACCCGTCAAGTTTGCTAGCTTTTTGTTTACTCATCATGAAAGATAATCAAACTGGCATTTAAAAATATAATTTAATTGCTAAACAAACAACTTTTATTTTTACTACCCTTGACAGCATGTGCCACATTATTCATATGCTAATATCGGACATGGGTATTTGTCCTGTGATGACCGGTTTGGCCAGGTTAGTATTATTAATTAGGTTATGCCCCCCATGTTATTTAAAACCAGTACAAGTCACTGCATGTCGAATGTGTGGAAAATAGTTGGACGTGTAATGTGATGCCTATTGAGATTGGGCGTCGTGGGTTTCTGGGACATCCGGTCATGTCCTTCCTTTCAAAAATAGGCATCACTGGCCATTGGTTGAAAAGCATTATGCATTGCATTCAAAAAACTGTTCAACACGCGTCAAGTTGGATTTGGTCGAGATCAAAACAAGCAAATAAAATGTGTGCAACATCACAACCTAACATGCGCAAGTGAAATATTTGTGTGGTCATCTCTTATGATTTTTATAAGCACGTCAATAATGGCAAACACGTTCAGGAAACTTTCTATGGATAAGAAGAACAAACGTTTTATTTATTTCATTACAAGAATTTACAAAAAGGTACGATCAATTAGCTTATCTTCATACCCTGTCTGGTGGCAAATGCTGCTGGTGGCGCCAGGGGTGGCGGTCCCGCCATAGCCACCGAAACCGTGATATCACACATGCTAACACATGTTCTATGTTAAAAATTGATATGTTGCAGTAATATAAATTGTAGTGCTGACTTTGCTGTGTGTTGCAGATTTATGCAAAATAATGGTTTTGTTGAGTTCCAGCTCAGGAACCTTATGTTTTATGATTGGAATATTTTATTTTTAGTAGCAAAAATCCCATTTTCCATGATTTTCTGTTTTCTACTTTATTTACATGTTTTATTTTTTATTTTTTCAGTTTTCCATATCATGGAGAACTTACCACACTAGCCTAGCATCTCTTTCCTGAAGGTTTCTATTAATATTTTCCTGTAAGTAAATTTGCTTTGTGACAACAATTTTTTTTTCTTTCCTCATATAAAAAAAAGAAACTCTTATACCAACAAAAATTAGACCAATCACTGCAAAGATAGTGTAATACAGTTATAATCCCAGCAGCTTATCTGTGGAGATGAATAAACTCTGAAAAAAGTTACCCAGAAATCATTAGGATCAATAAAGAAATTTCTCTTGCCTGATTATATCCCCAAAGCTATTTTCTATTCAAATATACAAAGGAAAAAAAAAATTATATCTCCACATCATTATATTACCTAGTATTATTCAAAGGTAATTTTATCTTTCAGATGTTAATTTTTGATTTCTAAGATTTAAGCATTGGTTAACTGCTGTGTTGGTGTATATAGATTTAATATATAAATCAGCCATCAATTTATCTTTTGTTCTTAGGTCATAAACTGTTGACAAAGATCACCAGGATTTTTAGCATATAAATGACACATGGTTTTCAGAAGAGAGTACAATTTAAAATGCAACTTATATCTAAAATTGATAATGCTCCTCAGAGACTATAAGGAAAATTTTATCTACCTCTTCACACACCCACACTTCTGGGAACAATTGTAGTATTTATCAAAGCATCCATGTGAGTGTTCTAACTCCTAAACCCGTGCCAAGAACTGCTAATTTGTGAAACATTGTTTTATTGATTGATTTGTTTTTAATAGCTTGTCATTCCTTTGCAGATTATTTAAAGCAAGAAAACATTTTTAGATTGTAAGAATTTCTTTTTGAGACAATAATGGTTTAGTGATACAAGTCTTGAGGAGGCATGGTGGAGTAATGGATAGTGGCTCAGATTGAAGAATCAGGGAGCCAAGTTCAAATTCCAGTTGAATCCATTACATTCACTTACATGCTAATACCCTTGGGAAAGGGTATGAATCCTCTTCTCCCCACCAGCTATGGATAAATAGTAGGACAGGCTGAGTTCTATAGCCTTGGATGGCAACAGGTCTACTGTAGAAAGAAATGGCAACCTACTGTGGAGAAAAAATCTGCCTTGTCAGTCATGTATTGAAAGATACATGATCTCCTAAGTGTGTATCACCTATGGTGCATAACTAACTGATACAATTCTTACTAATTAACACATAGCTGGGAGTAGGAGAGAAGAAGTGGAATTATGTCTAATCAGAATTTGATAAACAAGAAATTATAAGGTGGATATATCAATTCTATATTACAACAATATGTAAAATGATCCCTCACTTTGTAGCCACAGTAGTTTCAATACATTGATATTCCAGAGAATGACATCTAAAAGAAATGTGTGTATAGCTAATTAATATTTGATTGATTTGTTTTCCTCGGCTTATCAACCCATTGCAGTTTGTTTAAAGCCAGAAAATATTTTTAGATTGTAAGGATTGTTTGAACTGAGGACAGAAAATATGACACTGAAATCCAAAGTTGCATTGGAATAGGGAAAGATGCCTTCCAAATAGAAAGTAAAGTATTAAGAAACAGGAAAATTTTGTATGGAACGGTTATGTAATAGTGACCCTTCTCTATGGTAGTTAATCATATGGACAATCTCTTCAGATAAAGAATAGGTTTGAAACAACACAAATGAGGTTCTACAGAAGGATGCTGAGAATACTATGGACTGAATATGTGAGCGACAACAAAGTCATAGAGAAAATGGAAACAAGAATCAGAAAGAGAAAGCTGAAATTTTGTGAGCACCTGAGGAAAGAGGGCTTGGAGAATTTAGCACTTACAGGACATATTGGAAGCAAGTGGAACAGGAGAAAGCAGCAAATAACCTATGAGCTTGTATAAATGGTTGAAAAACAGAGATTAGAAGGGATAGCAAATATTACAAATCTTACTAAGAACTAAAAAGGAGAGGAAGTTGTAGAGAACCATGATCACCCATGGCACATATAAGAAAAAATAAATTGTGGGATGATGCCTTGCTGGGACCTCATACATATTCCCTATTTGAAACAATTCTTTTTGTACATTTATAAAAAAAAAAAAAAAATTATGAAATTCTAATATTTATGGAGATGAGAAAGTAGATCATCCATGACATCAAACACTGTACTTTTTAATTTTTAATGACTTGTGTTAATTTATGTAAAAATTATGCAAATTAATGCAATTGGGAATTTCTGGCCAAATATCAGACCAAGAAAACGTACGTGTATCAGCCAGAATGACAAGTCAAAAAATTCAAAACGAATCAAGTCACGATGAAATGTAAACATGCATAAATATTTATTAGCATGTTTGGAAAAGAATGTCATATTTTTGCAGACAGAATAAAGTGTTATTCAAAAGCAACCATTAAATTGACAATAGTTCTCTCTTATCTGCAGGGAATATATCCCAAGATCCTACTTCCAGCAGATGCCTGGAAGTATGGTTGATTTTATTAGACACAATAAAAGATTAATAACAATAACTAATAAAATAGAACAACAACAACAATATCCTGGATTAAAAATTAAGTGATGGATAGAAGATTTGGTCTTACTGTAGATCTTATTAGGCACAATAAGAGATTAACAATAGTGACCAATAATGAAATAGAACAATTATAACAATATACTGTAAGAAAAGTCACGTGACAGAAGATTTGTTTCCATTACAGATGTTCCCAACCTCAGCACATAAGTTTTTTCTTATTAAATCATGAACTTTCACAATTGTTAATTAAAGATAATTGTTTATTTCTGGGATTCACAAACATGGAGAAGAAAAACCACAGATAAGAGGGAACCACTGTTTATTAAGGACATAATTCTCATGATTAACAAGAGCAAAAATTCACTATGAAACAAATTCTTTTATTCCTTGTACATGTGATGTAGATTTTAATAATAGTGTCTTGATCACTTCATTGAAAAAAAGGTTTCACTACAAAGAAAGTGTTCCATTGAGATGAAGAAATTAATATTTTCAACTTCTTTTTATATTTCTTATACAAGGCATTGTAACTATTTACATTGTTTGGACTGTTGTCCACATCTTTATTGCCATATTCACCTTCAACATCTGTGTCTATTTCTCAGATGAGGTATTCTAACTATTTACACTATTTACATTGTTTGGACTGTTGTCCTCATCTTTCATATTCACCTTCAACATCTGTCTATTTCTCAGATGAGGTAATGTAACTATTTATACTATTTACATTGTTTGGACTGTTGTCCTCATCTTTATTGCCATATTCACCTTTCAATATTTGTCTCTATTTATCAGATGAGGTATTGTAACTATTTACACTATTTACATTATTCGAACTGTTGTCCTCATCTTTATTGCCATATTCACGTTTCGGACATTGTAAGCTCCAGCCTTCTTCAAGTGATATATGTTGGAATTTCAAACTGAGCCCTTTATTTAGTCCACACGGTAGATTGTTGGTGAGCTGAGTAACTAATGGAAATTAACTGAAACCAAAATATCCAAAGGTATGGCACATGGAATTAGAACAATCAACACCCATGGACTAAATAAAAGGTTTGATTCAAAATTCTAATGAATATCACATGAAAAAGGCTGAAACATACAACAGCTGAAAGGTTGTAAATATAGCAATAAAAATGAGGACAACAGTCTGAATGATATAAATAGTGTAAATATTTTGAAGTGTTGAATCCCATAAATAAAGACACTAATGTTGATGAAGAAAATTTAATCTCCTCCTGAGTTTATTTCAGAGTGTGGTCTTTGTGTTGTTCTTTGAAATAATCACACTCTTTCTATTGACCAATTCTGGAGATTCTGGGTGGGTTGTCTGTAAAGCCTTTACTATCTGAAACCTCTGAGGCTGTTCAAAAAGACATGACACTTTATAAGAGTAATAACAAGGCAATGCAAAGTGTGATACAAATTTGAAGGTACATTGGAATAGTAGAAAATACTTTGCAGAAACTAAGCAAAGTATTAGGGGATCAGAAAAATAGCATTAGAAACAAAGAGAAGAGTGCTGGATTTCATTACCAATAAGTAAAAAAGACTTTAAGGAAGCAGAGATGTTCTATTGATGGACAAATTGTGTGACAAATGAGTAAGTTTTAAGGAGAACAGGAATTTCAAAGAAACTGCTTATACCAATCAGAAAGAAACAACTGAAATTTTGGTATTGCATACTGAGGACAAAAAAGCTTGGAGAATTTAACACACTGAAGGCAAAGAGGAAAAACAACAAGTAAACAACTTGATATATTTGAGCAAATGGATGGTGGAATGATTATCACAAAGACAAGAGAGTGCTGAGACCAAAATATAGGAAGCTGTGGAGAACCACGAACTGACACATTTGTAAAGAGATAATAAAAACCTGTTCAAATGAAACAAAATAAGTCAATAGAGAAAAAACTGGCTGAATACCTGAAAAACCAACTTATAATGTTCCTTCATCACTGAGCAGCCCCTAAATTTATGTCCAATGCTGATTAAGACTTAAGTTCATCCCAGACCTCAAGTGGAACTTGTATATGTGATCCATTGCTAAAGATGCTGGGAAAATGATTAGCTCCCTGTGCTGTTCCAGTAAGTAGACTCCTCCTGCTATTCTCTACCTTTACAAGAGCCAGATCAGGCCGGAAATGGAGTACTGCTGCCTCGTCAGGGCTGGAGCCGACCAGTCTTCATTTCCCAGTCTAGATAGAGCCCAAAAGTATTTACAAAGACTTGTGGATCTGAGGCGAATAAAGAAAACAGTAACCAGCGAGTAAATTCAAGCTCTCCCAGCTGGTATTTCAACCTTGAGTCGTTCCTTCTTGAGTTCTGTCTCAAAAATCACACTAACTGCCTGTTCTCGCCACAACCGTGAACGTCCCTCAAGAACTCCCCGACTCGGAAAAAAAAAGTAGTTGCTTTTATAGTTGTTCATATACCCATAATCCCTTGCGTCTTCATGTGATCCCATAATTCATTGCGTCCATGTCCCATAATGCATTGCATCGTTATTGCATAAAAATGCGATGCCAGTCCCCCCTCATTCTTTTACGTTATCTGGCTGAGGATGGATTACAGCAGAGCGGTAAGTGCTTTTTTTTCTCTCCCTCATTTCAACTGCAGTAGCTTTACATGCTAAACAAATACGGGCTCTTTTTTGGCGGGGACAAGGCAAGTCGCAACCAGTTGGGCTCGTCCCAGGTTCTGTCTCATGTCCGCCACAGGATCATGAATTGTTTTCCGCCATACAAACTCTTTCCTCACATATGAAACATTGCAAGCTTCTAGCTACTCTATCATTATTTCCCTGGAAAATGTTCAGATGCGTTACATTTCTTAGTGCCCCCAACTCTAACTCCCCCAGCTAAGACTCAGCATGCCACATACATTGAGGTAAGCAACCCTAATTCCTTTTGTATTCTTTCAGTAAGGAGTAAGTTCCACTTGGATAGCTTCTTCCCAAGAACTGTTGCTTTGTGGAATAGAATCCCAGGAGAATACTTTCCTGACCACTACAATCTTTACCTCTTCAAGTCTAGAGTTAACTTATCTCTCTCACATATCTGCATTAACTGCACCCCTTTACTCTTACCACTCAGAAAAAAAAAAACACATTCAGTAACTCTCTACTTTGAGTAGCTCTTGGGCCTTATAAAGAGTAAACATTAGTTAAAAAAAAAATGTTTATGAACCTATTATGAATCTCATCTTATTTTGTTTATTTGTTTGTTTTAATTTCTTGTTAAAAGGTATTTTTGGATTAATGAAATGATCTTTTCTTTACTATAAAGCAAATGTTCCAGGCATATTGATCCAGCCTCCCCACTAAGACAAAAGTGGTTTTTGCATGGAGAGCGCCATACACATGCATTTGGGCCAAGGACCAAAATTTTGGACCAGTCCTCACAACCACTGTCATTGATATTACACTGACCCCCACCTCTCTTACTGCAATGAGGAAGGTGCTGTCACAAGGGGTTAGAATCCCTTGGACTGAGCACCTCTTCCCCATCTAAAATGAGAATAGTTTATTCTACTTCCGGCCAAAGATTAATGCTCAGAAATTTTAATGGCAGTTCTATTACAAAACAAAATAAATAAAACTTGAAGATCTATGGGCAGAAATAAATGTTGAAATTATGAATATGCAGATCCAATGTCAAAAATCCCAATACACGTAAATTGTCATCCAACACACAAGGCAACAGTCACTTGCAAGCTGACAGAAGAGATAGAAAAATGAACTACTTCTCAATTCGAGAACACCAAACACTTATCGACGGAACCATTTTTTTCATTGGTCAATGGTTGGAGAGGACAAACAATATTACATAGCTGAGATGCATTTATGGCAACACCTGCAACTGACTTGTTTCTATTTCAGTTATTTTATCTTCAGCATATTGTACAGAATACACATATCCTTTTCCTCATTAAGTGACTTTCTCTTTTGCCACAGTGAACTCCTGTGCCAGTTTTTCCAGTTAGCTAACTAGAGGGCAAATTTTAAAATCTTGAGTGAATAGAGATGCGTTTTAAAAATCTATAAATTTCAGCTTATTTTATTGAATTATCAGCTTGCATTGTTATTTGGAGAAATAGTGTTTTAACAAAATCAGGCCATTTTTTTTTTCTAAAATCTTTAAAGATTTGTTTTGATTGTTTTCTCTTATACTAAGACCTCAGTATACAAGACCTAACAATCTACAAACTGCTCACCAAGACATTATATATATATGTGTGTGTGTGTGTGTGTGTGTGAAAAGTGTCTATATATATATATATATATATATATATATATATATATATATATATATATATATAATTATTTATATATTATATGCGCGGTACTTATTTAGAAAGAGCTAACATCCAACCATATATATATATATATATATATATATATATATATATATGTATGTATGTATGTATAGGGCTTCAGTTTAGATTTTGACAGTTCCTACCCACAAGAATCTGAAATTCTTTCAACAAGGAATAAAAAAGTTAGTCTCATAGTGAACGAGGGATAGGGTTATTTTTGACAATTCTAAATTTTTTATTTGAAGTGGGGTTTGTAGAAACGACCAACCTTCAATACACTAAATTGTTGAACATAGACTTTTCCATTCACTATGAGAGGAGGGTCAGCTCATAGGAAAGGGAGTAGCAAAGTAATTGCAAAGTGTGTTACATGCATTGCCTCACTCACTACAGTATTACTATTATTGTATTAGTGATCCATACAATGAAAGTTTCTTCACTAACCTTTCATTACAGCAGTTTCATCAGACTCTTCTTAACCAGAACTATGAGCTTATAGGAGCATTATAATATTCCCCTTACAAAAATATGTGTAACATGACTTTCTGATCAACCTTAGATTTTCTTAATATAGAAAAATTCTGTGGGTATATCTCAGAAATCTCTGAATGTTCCCAATCATTTTCCTTTTACGTCCTGGATAGGTAAAGTAATTATGGTAGAATGGTTTTCTTGAAATGTCCATTCAAGCCAGCTCGTCTCTGAAAACTTAGTTTGACAGATTTCCTCATCAATGACATTGTATAAGGTGACAGTATAAAGTGCAGAGAGAAGTGGATTCATGCTTTTCTTAAAGAGGATTAGTTCAAAGTAAACATAAACAGTCTCAGCTAGAATTCAAATTTACTTTCATGATTTTGCTTTCAGGGCTGATAGCCATAAAGGAATAATAATTGACAATGCTTCATCTAAGAAATTCAACTAGGTGTAAATAAATGAGGAATAAGGTGAAATTTTGACTTACTAGATGTAAAAGTGCGAGAAATGAAAAATAGTATTCAAAAGTTTAATCCAAATCTAATTCCCAATACCTTACAAAAGAAAATTTCAGTTTCCCCTTTATGTAACAATCAACCACCATAACCTTATACTAACTTTAATTTTATGAAAAGTATTTTATTTTGGGCAGAATTTACATATATAGACAAACAGACAGAGGTAGACAGATAGACAAGAACTTAAAATCAAATTCCTAATCTAGCTTATATAGACTTAAATGAACAAAAACCTGAAAAAGAACAAAAACCTGGAAAAAAAAACTTTCTTTGATGTCAGGTTAAAAACTGGAAGCTAACAATTTCACTGCAAAATTAACACAAGAAATGCAAAGCTTCTTTCCCTCCCCATCAACATCCAGAGTTTCTCTTTTGCCTTCTTTTTATTTTTCTCAACTAAACTTAAAACCAAAGTTGCTCTCCACAGATTTGTTAAAACAAAGTAAACTTTATCAAAGAATTTTGAGAGGATTTTCCACTGAAAAACATTAAAAACACAAAATGGTTTTGCATTTCCTCAAAATCCTTTTCACCTGTTCTATTCTCTTTATTCCTGTTTGGTCTACAAAACTATATAAGTAATAATAGAAACAACAAAAAACAGATACATCTAGAGGATTATAAAATCTTGTTCTGTATATTTCCTGGTCACTCTTGGGAAAGATGTACATTTCAGTATCTCTTTGGTAAGACACTATTTCAAACTCATAAAAACTGGAAAATGAAGATATCCAATGAATAAAATAAAACACTGGTTATCATCAATTTAAAATTTGACTAAAAGATCAGCTCTTCATTGCTAAAGTTTTCCTGATAACATTTGGCATAGAAACTCTTTAGGGTTGTCTGTATCCATAATCTGGAACAGGAGTTTGCTTTTGGCCATAACTGGAGTAAAAGTTTCTACTCATTTTAGATGGTAGCCGTTCCCACAGATCTGAACCCTACAGCAGCACTTTCCACACTGCAGTAAGAGAAATAGTAATACTGATGCCAGTGGTTGTGAGGACTGGGTAAAAAGTTTTGACCATGGCCCATATGCATACATATGTGTAAGTCAATCCCCACATAAAATCGACCTTCTATCACATCCTGTCTTTTAAATTTCCACATTCTAATATCTTCAGCATTTCCCAATGTTGCATAATTATAATCAACACTTACATTTTATATCTCCCCCACCCATGCATATAATTCAATCAACAAAAATGTTCTTTAGTCTGATGAAGTCATTCCAGAGGATGAAACAACTTTCATAAGAGTTTTTCTGCTTTGTCATTCATTGGCCTAATACAGCTTTATTTGCTTTTCTGACTGAATTTCTGGGATAAGGAGTTTATATTTACATTCAGACAAATGTCTTCATCTTTATTGTTATTATGATGATGTTTCAGTTGCTGTGCCCTCTGGCCTTCTTCAGGTGTCTGCCAATCCAGGAAACTTTCAGTGAATTTCAAACTGAACACTTTATTTAATCTACAGGAGTAAGTTGTTTACATTCCACTGTCCATATCTAAAGATATCTCATCTTGTCCTTTTGTTTTTAGTAATTCTCGGTTATTTCTAACCCTGCTTCCATTGGTTGATTTTGTTTAGTGGCATATCAACACCTCTATGGATTATTTAGTGCTGAAATCTAAATATTTTGAACACATTGGTATTCTTTCAACTACAGAGATAAATTTGTTAGTAATTCTACAATAAAAATGTATTGCTGGTAATTTTAGTATAAATAGGTATTGTTGGTAATTTTTTTTTAATATAAAAATTTATTGCTAGTAATTTTACTTTAAGAATGTATTTTTATACTTTCTTAGTGTTTCATGTTTGTTTGGGGTTCAGTATTTGTGCATAGCTGAGACTCTAACAGGTGCTACCACTAATCTCACTCTTAACAGTCTTATTTTAATTTCTTTATAATATATTTTCTTTTTTTAACAATTGACAAAATTTAAACACTGACACAATTTTCATATTTTACAATAAAATTTACTTTTTAGTCTGAAATCGAACCTTTTGTATCTTATTAACACGGTCTTAACAAGACAAGCCCCACCCTCCAGTCAGATCTGACAACAGCTATACTGGTAACTGATGATCATTGTATTTTCATGGCGGAAAGTGCCAAGACTGAAGGTTTGTAAGTATTTTATTATCTTCAGCCTTGCAATGTACAATTTCTAAAATTATTTCACACCAAGCAAGGCAGTACAGCCACTAAGACGCAAGAGTGAGAGAATATGAGAAAAAGAAAACATTAACAAGAAGCCAGAAAAGAGTTCCTCAAGCAAGAAGTGCGAGAAAATAACTTTCATATGGGTCATTCCATGTCAATTCACCAGGGCATTACACCCACCGACACTGAATTACTTGAAATTTGGCACAAATGTTCCCCTTCGTGAGTTAGGAAAGTGTGCCAAATTATTTTATGCTAAACTTTACCGTTCCAATTTTAAGGGGGGTGGGTATAATTTTCCTATTTTGCCTCTAAATTAAGGCCGCGCAACGTCGCCGAATTTCAGTGTTTTTTAAAAATTAAAGAAAAATACTTCCATACCTTCAATATTTATGAAATTTGGTATGTAGGGCAAATAAGAAGTGTAGAATCCAAATATTTCAAGCCTACACTTGATAGAAAATTTTATTTTGCTCATTCTAATACATGACCCCAAAATCAACAACTTTTCACCTATGTATCTTACGGTCAGTCTATCAAAAATACGTCCTCTTCAATTTTCATATTTTTTGCCTAACATCTACAATGCCTGCTCAAGTTCACCAAAAAATATTGTGAGGGTTTTATGTCTACTTTAGAAGATATGACCCTGCCAAGTTTAGAGTTTTTTTCCTACGTATGTGCAGGATTTCCAAGAAAGATTAAAGACAATCATCCTAATACTCCATGGCCTCTAAAATGTTGATATTGTGCTAAGTAACTTCTTAAACTATTCAATAAGATTGTTTTTATTAATTTATAATAAAAAAATTATTTAAATATATTTTGCAGATATTACTTTTTGTACAGATAGATTGTCTTTAAAAAGCCTCATGTATGATAATCAACAGTGCATAGAAAATTTCTAAATGGCACTTAAGAAATGAAGTTAAAAGAAATTCTTTCTGTTAAATTTTCATTATATCCAAAACAATTTAGTCTACATGCACAACAAAATTTAGTGCATAGTGTAGTTTAAATGTAATCTTTTAAAGACTCTTTGTATATTCATTTTTATTATGATTTTCTTTTGAATGAAACAAAATTCAAATATTTGTTTCATGAAAATAATTTTGAAAAATTATTTAAAAAATGAAAATTTAAAAAAAAAAAAAAGTAATGAAAGCATTTCCTTCAACTATAACTGCCAACTACAAAGTGTTTTAAAGATTCACATTTATCTTATGACTTTTTTGAGAATGAAAAAAATCAAATGTTTTTTTTTTGTTTCATGAAAATAATTTACCAAAATAAAATTAAAAGAAACACAAACAGAAAGAATTTCGTTTTAACTTCATTTGTTAAGTCAAGTGCCATTTAGAAATTTTCTATGCACTGTTGATTATCATACATGAGGCAGTGTTTACCGCTTTTTAAAGACAATCTATCTGTACAAAAAGTAATATCTGCAAAAAATATATTTAAATAATTTTTTTTTTTAAATTAATAAAAACAATCTTATTGAATAGTTTAAGAAGTTACTTAGAACAATATCAACATTTTAGAGGCCATGGAGTAGGATGATTGTCTTTAATTATAATTTTTCTCGGAAATCCTGCACATACGTAGGAAAAAACTCTAAACTTGGCAGGGTCATATCTTCTAAAGTAGATATAAAACCCTCACAAAATTTTTTGGTGAACTTGAGCAGGCATTGTAGATGTTAGGCAAAAAATATTATGAAAATTGAAGAGGACGTATTTTTGATAGACTGACCGTAAGATACATAGGTGAAAAGTTGTTGATTTTGGGGTCATGTATTAGAATGAGCAAAATAAAATTTTCTATCAAGTGTAGGCTTGAAATAGTTAAATATTTGGATTCTACACTTCTTATTTGCCCTACATACCAAATTTCATAAATATTGAAGGCATGGAAGTATTTTTCTTTAATTTTTAAAAAACACTGAAATTCGGCGACGTTGCGCGGCCTTAAAATAGGAAAATTATACACCCCCCTTAAAATTGGAACGGTAAAGTTTAGCACACTTTCCTAATTCATGAAGGGGAACATTTGTGCCAAATTTCAAGTAATTCGGTGTCGATGGATGCAGATTTCAACTTTTTGCTGGTGTTTTGATATGGAATGACCCATATCGGATTCCCATAGGAATTATGGTTAACCATTTCAACTGTAAGATGACGAGACCTTGACCCCTATCTAGTAGTATGCTTCAATTCATGAAGTCTAGAAGAAAACTAATCAGAACAATTAACATGAAAATATTAAAAGCTACGTTATGACGGTGAGTAAGTGACTGAAGTCGAGAAGTCAGCTCAAGACCAATAACATTGTAGGTAGATTCATCTTTGTATTTTAATTTTATCAAGAATGGCTAAATAAATACATAACAGAAGCACCAGACCAGATGTGACAACAATATTCAATGCATGGAGGAATAGTAAACTTATGTGTACGATAGATTCCAGCGTGAAAAATGGTCTTGCATGAAACAGTGAACCAACTTCCCTAGCAGCAGACATCTAAATTATAATAAGAATATGATTGAGTGGTACTGAAGAGGGTGCTAAAGTGTGTGGGTGTCGAAACTATCGACTAAGAGACAACCAGAAGTTGTCGCTTCAGTGTCTATGACATTGAGACGTAAAGCAATTTTGTCACAACTCAATTCCGACTATGGCAAAAAGAGAAATTTAGACAAAATGTATTAATTGCGCCAAATAATCGTGAACACATACAACACATCTCAGGATGATATTAGCTATCCAATCACAAATTCAAACACCATTTTGAACCAATCAAAAAGTAGAAGTAATTATATTTTAAAACACATTTTCTTCGGATAATTTCAGACAATAAAAACCGAAAACTCAACTCTGGGTCAGTCATCCGCAAGAATTTTGTCTCGAAAGTCAATGCAAAAATCCTCCAGGTTACAGACATTCTTTAAGATATTTTTCTGACAGAATACCGCCAACTTGCAAATTATTTTTTTTTTTACGAAGCGTTAACGCAATACATGAAAAACGAGAAGCATTAAGATTTGAGAAGACAACTCCAAACTTTCACAAAACATCTTTTCGGCAAAAAGATTTTTTTTTTTTTATCTCTTTAACACGGACATTTTTGCATATTGTATTTGAACTGAGCTTAAAATATTTTAAGAAAACAAACATTTCAAACCAACTCGCATGCATATTTTTTCACAAAAAATAAATTTTAATATGTGTGTGTGCGTATTCTCACCCCTACAGTTACGCTGATTTGAAACACAAAAAAAAAATACTACAAAAATAGTTGTACATTTTCTCTTCGGTGTTTTTTTTTTCAACAAATAAAACTTGTTGATATACTCGCTTCTAAGACATTATACGCCTTCCCTGCTTTTTCATCGCTTTGAAGTTTGCCGCTTAGCCAGAACCACGCATATTAACAATCAGTTTATCCTCGTCTAGAAACGAAGGCCTTAAAAAGTAGCGGGTATTTTTAAAAATCTATTTTAATTCTTTTTTTATGTGATTTTTTTTATTCCATTTTCCTTAAAATTTTATTGCTGCTCACATGTTCAGTCCATGGTATTCTCAGCATCCTTCTGTAGAATGACATCTGTTGTGTAAAGTCTCTACTCTGAAAAAGTTGGGTTTTTTTTTTCAAATTAAGCCAAGAAAACTTTCAGGTTCCTTAAGTGCTGTGAAGTCGTATATAGTGGTCAATATTTAGGTACAGTGTAACCTGGATATAAGAGAGATTTTCTCTGGTCCCAAATTAGAGCCTGTGTTAATGTATATATAAGAGAAACCCGGATATAAGAGACTTCTCCGGTCCCGACAATTCTCTTATATCCGGGTTACGCTGTACAAACTCTGAATATGAATGACTACATTATACAATTTTAAAACATTGCTGATGTAATCCCAATTATTGTTGAATGACACTAATTTTGTTGAAGTCTCACTGAGATGTGTTGCAAGCCACTGCCTCTTGTTACACTAAAAGCAGTAGCAACAATATTTTGCACAAGCGCCCTACGAAGCTGGCATCCCGCTCTCACCCTTACACCGTAGAAACCTTCAAATGTAGCCGTCTCTTCTACTCCAATAGCTTCATACCTCGCACCTCTCGCCAGTGGAACACCCTCCCCAATTACTGTTTCCCTGAAAGCTATAATCTCCAACTATTCAAATGTAATGTCAATCGACATCTCCAATTACCTTGATCTACCCACTATCCTTCTCCTCTTCCTTTCTCCTATCACTCTTATCTGCTCTCGCTCCAAATCTTCCGCAACCCCTTGCATCCTAGTGGCTTCACGCCTTGCTTGGGGCACAATGCTTAAAACAAAAAAAAACAAAAACATGTGAACACATGATAGGTGTAATGAAAAGGGAGAAATTTTCAACAAGGCAATGTTTAGATATTTTTGTTTTATATAACTGAGTAAAAGGAGAGCGAAAACATGAGTATACATAAGAAAGAAAGAAAACATTAAAAATTCAAAACTATATGTGTGTGTGAGTGAGTGTGTGTGAGAGAGAGAGAGAGAAAGTCACTAAAAGTAAAGATATCCCTATGCTCGGGAACAAGGTCCCAGTGTGTCACCCAGTGCCGGGAGGAAAAGAGAGAAGAGGACAAAGACAGAAAGTGCCCCGTTTTTATAGGTGCTTGACAACGCCACCTAGCGACTTCTTAGCAAAACTGGCAAAGCTATGGAGGATATCCTACAGATGGTTCATCACTACTACCAGAAATAAAAATTTTAAAGGTAATTGGAGCTTACAATAAAATCATGAATTTATCCATGGCTACAATTGTGTGTGTGGTAGCAATGAAACGCTCTACGGTCTACACATCGGATGTTGAAGAAAACAGTCTGATAGGACTGACAAATAACTTAACAGTAACACATTTTCAGTCACCAAAGGACTGGTATAGTGATTTTCCAAGCGTAGATTAGATATGGCACAAGGCCGAAAGTAGGAGACACCCGGTAAGGATCGAACTCACTACTCAATTCACAATTGTAATTGTTCTAGCGAGACAAGCTTGCTAGCCATTACAACGCCTCGGAGTGCCCTCAAAGGACCAGTATATGCGTTCCCAGGCTTGGGGATTTAGCTACTTGGTAGTAGCATAATAGCAGTAGTAGTAATAGGGTTAAGTCAGTTATGTGATTATGCATCTTTTGACACATGACTGACGAGGCAGATTTCTTCCCAAAGTAGGTTACAATTTCTTTCTGCGGTAGACCAGCTATCATCCAAGACTATAGAACCTCGTCTGTCCTGCATAGGGGGGGGGGGAGAAGAAGAGGATTCATACCTTTCCCAAGGGTATTAGCACGTAAGTGAATGTAATGGATTCGACTGGAATTCGAACTCGGCTCTCAGATTCCTTAATCCGAGCCACTATCCATTACTCAATAAATATATATATCCAATATGTTACATATGTTACGGCTCGGATTGAGAAATCGGAGAGCCGAGTTCTAATTCCAGTCGAATCCATTACATTCACTTACGTGCTATCTGTTATCTCCTGTTAATTTCCCTCTGAAAGTTCTCCACTGCCTTAAATAAAGGATAATATTTTTACAGATCGCGACATCTATCAAGAGAGATGAAATTTAAATTATTATTGCATTATTCCAAAATTAACCGGGTATTGAACTCACACTCTTTGGGTCCTGTCAGTGGATCTAACCAACATCTTTATCCACTGTGCCATGTGTCTTTGAGGACATCTGTGTATGAATGTGCTAATACCCTTGGGAAATGTACGAATCCTCTTATCCCCACTACCAGCTATGACAGGACAGACCTGGTTCTATAGCCTTGGATGGCAACTGGTCAACCCCAGAAAGAAATAGCAGCCTACTGCGGCACATAATTGAATAGGGTTATAAAAAAAAAAAAAAAAAAAAAAACTTATTAGAGGCCATACAATAATTCTGCTCTCTACTACTAACTCTGCAGCTGTTTTTCTCTCGGAATTTTCAATGTTTCTGTTTTAACAGATCGCAACAGCTATTAGAGAGATGTAGTTAAATAAACTTTAATGTTTAAAAAATATATTCAGTATTATTATTGTTTAGGTAATAAGCATTATAAGATAGCACAAATAGCTATATTTTGGAAAAGGGAAATTTTGACAATACCCGCATTTTGTTACGTTTTTTTTTTTTTTTAAAACTTTTATCAAAAACTAGCAGTAGAGCCCGGCGTTGCCCGATAGATAAGAGATAGATCAAGTATCGACCATCATAAAGACTGAAAAATAAAATTGACAACGATTATTGTTTAAGGTTGACGGACACGCATGTCTTAATTAGTTTTTTTTTTTTTTTACGAATTGGTCAAACTCAAACAAAAACATTGTTTTCACCGATTGAATAAAATTTTATTATAAAGTATTGTCTTTTAAGTGGAATTTTTAAAGCATTCTGAATGTAAAAATAAAGAAAAAAGTGTGCAAGACAATAAGAAACACTAACTGCCAAAAAAAAAAAGTGAAGTTTTGTTGAAATTGGTTGAAAAATGTAGGAAATCCGATCAACTATATAAAGGAACACACACACACACATAACCTGGGTTTTATAATAAGTATAACTCGATATGAGTTGTCCCCCTTCCATTCTCGCGATGCCTCTTAATCGTGTTTTCAAATTGATTTTGTGCAAAAACAATTGTTTTTCCAACTTTTGGCGCTGTCAGAGCACACACACACAAAAACAACCTGGGTTTTATAATAAGTATAACTCGATATGAGTTGTCCCCTTTTCATTCTGGTGACAGTGATGCCTTTTAATCGTGTTTTCAAATTGATTTCATGCAAAAACAGTTGTGTTTTTCCAATTTTTGGCACTGTCAGAACCACCGCAAGGTAATTTTACGTAGTCCTGTGAAGTTTTGTTGAAATCGGTTGAAACATGTAGGAAATCCGATCCAATATATAAACGTACAGACATACACACACAACCTGGGTTTTATAATAAGTATGATGACAATGGATAATATTATACATTAATTACTAATTTTTTTTTAATTAATAACTATTTGTACTCAGTTGTTGGCATTAATAGTTCTGCTGATGTGTTAAAATTTTGGAATAATGCAATAATAATTTAAATTTCATCTCTCTTGATAGATGTCGCGATCTGTAAAAATATTATCCTTTATTGTGTATTTTGAAATGTATTTTGTTGGTCCATTTCCCTTTTTGAGAGATACATTTGTTATTTATTTCCTTCTAGTTTTCTATGTGTATTTCCTAAATGAAAGGAAGTGTGGACCTTTTTTCATTGAGACTAGCAATCAGTTGAGACTTTGTATAACGGCAAAATCATTGAAATGTTTACTGGCATGTCACAACAATACAACAATGTTCCCTGCAGCATTCAACATCTCACTGCTGATTGATTGAGCCTCATAATTAGAGGAGACTTATTTTGTGAGCCGTTAGTGAGGCCTGCACAAAATTATACATGAGAAACCTAAACAAATTTTTAAGTTAGTCATACAGATTGATTCGTTTTTTACGGCTTATCAACCCTTCCCCATTTATTTAGAGCCAAAAAGTATTTTTAGATTGTAAAGAAATTTGGGGGAGAAAATAATAGTTTAGTGATACAAATCTTACTAATTAATCCATACCAGGCGGGGAGAAGAAGTGAATTCATATCTTTCCCAGGGTTATTTGTGTGTAAGTGTATATAATGAACCAAACTGGAATTGGAACTTGGTTCTCAGATTTTAAATTACGAGCTGTTATCCATTACACCACCCACATATCTAAGCTTACGGCACCTGGTATTCCCAAGCAGTTACCCATCTAGGTACTGACCAGGCTCGACGTTGCTTAACTTCGATGATCGTACAAGAACCAGTATTTCAACATGATGTAGCCCGTAAGCCTAAAGCAAGTCATAGTTTCAATAACTTAGTTCAATGAAGAAACATTGAGGACTCATAGTGTCACCAGAGACATGTAATATGTCAACAGAATTTAGCTTACGAGTAAGTACAGAAAAGTTAACAAGAAGCACTTAGAGAGAGAGAATAAATAAATAAATAAATTTGTATGTGTTTCATTGAATCTGACAGATAAGGAACTTTTTAGGGTTTTTTTTTTTTTTTTTTGATTTAGTCTTTTCTAATGTTCTTACAGTTTTATTTTTATGGGGACTAAGAGAATGTAGAAACTGTCCAAAATGAACAATTCATTAACCAAAGGGCTTATTATTAGTACTTTTTTTCTGAGTTTATGTTCCAAGCAGTATTGTTTGGAAGTAGTAGTAATTCTATGACCAGCATGCCTTGGAATTACTACTACTACTTTTTCTTCTTCTTCTATGTGCCGTATCCCTTGGTGATCATTGCTCTCCACAATTTCCTGCCCTTTGTAGCTCTAAGTAGATTTTGTCTTTTTGCTATCTCTTCTAAACCCTGTTCTGCTATCCATTTACACCAGCTTTTTAGGTTACTTATGCACTGTTTTCTTCTGTCCACCTTGCCTTCAATATGTCCTGTGAGTCCCAAATTTTCCAAGCCCTCTTTTTCATTATGTGCCCTAGAAATATTAACTGTCTCTTTCTGATGATAGATATAAGTGTCATTTTTGTTACAATTTACAGCTATATTGCATAATAAAAAAAAAAAAAAAAATGTCATTAAGCATTTAAATAACCGCCTTGCTACATAGTCATTTCGGCATAAAATAGTCACTGGCAATAAAATATTGTTGTGGATTCTTGTAAGAAAACAAAGAAAACCTGAAGAGTAAACAGAATCTGTTGGAGTAATAGTTCAGAGTTCAGCAGGTTTCAAAAAGAATACTTATCAAGAATTGCTGAAATATGGACAGAAGAAAATACTCGTCAGCATTAAATAACCCATTGAGGTTGATATGCCATAAAACAAACCAAACCAAAACAAACCAAACCAAAACAACAATGCCAGTAAGATGCCAGGGGCTACTGGGAGTGAAAGAGAATAAGATTTTAGAAGGAACTGGAAATCCAGTCCTAAACAATGGATAAACATCTACTTTCATTCAAGACTCGGGAGGAGTGTGAGCTGGACAATAGGTGAACCTATCTACTCTTATTGATGAGAAAAAATACAAAAAATATGATAAACAAAAATATAAATAATTAGTAAAGTTCAGATGGAGATGTTAAAGTAGATTTTAGAAGGAACAGGAAACAAGGGATAAACCTGCAAAAGACTGAGGAGGAGGTTGAACTGGATGACAGGCAAAAAAATTTTTTTTTTACATTTCCTTCATGTGTGTTCTTGGTATGCTCCTCCTCAATATCGAATACAGAACAGAATAAACTTTTTTTTTTTCTAAGCATTTCACCCCAAGCAAGGCAGGATGCCCCTAGCATGCAAGGGGTTACAGAGAGTGGGAGCGAGAGTAAAGAGATGTGATAGAGGAAAGGATGAAGAGAAGGACAGGGAATAGATCAAGGCATCTGGAGATGTCGATTGGCATTACATTCAAATAGTTGGAGATTATAGCTATCAGGGAAACAAGTAATAGAAAGGGAATCCCACAGACGGGAGATGCGAGACATGAAGCTATCAGAGTAGAAGAGACTGCTACATTTAACTGTTTCGACAGTGAAAGGGTGGGACTGAGATGCCAGCCTAGCAGCATATTTAGATTCAAGCAGTCTGAGAACTAGTGAAAGTAGCTAGTTATTACAATTTTTGTTAATATTTTTCTGTGTGTTTGATATTGTTAAGTAGAAAATACTGAGAACATATGCATTGACTGTTACATTTTGTATTTTGTTTTTACTCTACCATGTTTTAATAATATTTTGTTTATATAAAATTTTATTCCAACTAAGTAAGCACTTGTCAAATTCTTCATGGAGATGAACATAACAGAAAATAAGCAATATTAAATATTTTTTTTTTTTTTGTAAAATTGATAAATCACAAATTGGAAATTAATCTTTGTGCAAATCTAGCTTATAAAAAAATGTTGCCATGCATATTTGATTTTGATCTGGAAAACTTATTAATTTCTACAAGATGAAGTATTTTGACTAAACATTTTAAGAATAGGATAGCTGACTTTTAGTTGTTTTGTTATATTTATATAAATTTGACATTCCTCAAACCTTTAAATTCATAATTGTATTTTGTTTGATAAAGACTGAATTATGTACTATAGCTGGTGTTATTGCATTGTCATGCAAAAGAACCAATAATCTACATGGCTTATAATGGTTGAATATGTCAAATTATTTTGTCTTCCATCAGAGGAATGTACAATTTAATATGTTGGTATATTGTTAACAATAACTTAGCCATCCCCAAACTCTTTCTTCTTTTAAATGCTGTTAATATTAGGTTGATACAAATATTTCCAGCATTTATTTAACAAAAACTTTTGTATATGTAAATTCGTAGCATCATTATTCAGTCATTCAAGTATTTTCCCTGGCTTTCTATCATCTGATGCCTCCTATCTGAAGTAATTTCACCAGCCATAATAGCATAAAACTGATGATATCTTAATAAAGATTAGTAATAACAACAATAATATATTAAAACAAAATTTTAAATAATCCAAGGACCTTGAGATAGAAATCAGTAGAATGTGGTAACTTAAGACATTACCTGTTGTTATTAGGGCTTTGACAATGATATCAAAGAGAACAAATGGATCAAATTTTTGGTAAACCTAAAATATTGTACATGAATTGCAAAAAATAAAAAACAACAAAACAAAAAAAAATCATACTTATGTGCAAAGTGCACATCTTGCATAGTTTCCTCTCCATGCAAAGACCACATTCCCCCACTCTCTCAATTTCATTGCATTTTATACATTTTATATTTATGATGCAAAAAAACTTGTCATTTCTGGTTGAGACTTGGGGGGAACTTTTACTACAGAAAACAAAGGCAAAACACTCATAACAAATTAACCTTAGTGTTAATTAACATTTGCAACTAATTAAAAGAAAAATGATCTTGTGCGCCGACTGCTGAAGGTGACAGTTAATCTGTTTGTCATCACAGACGAAATAACTTATGTGCCATTCTTTTGCTGGATGGCACCATCTCCTTAGCTTGTAAAGAAAGGAAATTTGTCTATTTACTTTGGTGATATGACAAGTAGCCAATATTTATACAAGTTGGTTCCTTATAAGTATTCTGCACTTATTTAAATTTAAAAAATTATTTTAACATTTATCTGTATATTTAGTTGATATTCGATTGTACACTGGATGAAAATAAAAACCATTTTGAACACACAATGAAGATAGTCTGTTTTCAATGATTTATGTGAAAATTCTGTCAAAAGAGTTACAATGCAATGTTATATATATATTTATTTATCAAAGAAAAACAAAACCCATTGGTGCAACCAGCAGACAGCTTGCCAAAACCTAAACTCTTATCCAGATAGTCTCGAATAAAGATGACAATACTGAAAAAAGGCCTGAAAGCAAACTTACCTACTCAGTTAAGTGCTCAAAGCCTAGATTGCCTAGACTAAGCAAAAAACACTTACCAACATTGAATCCTATAAAAGGATGGATCTAGTTGTGACATGACACACACACACACACGATCTTCAGACTTATATATATATATATATATATATTAATCATTTCACTCCAAGCAAGGCAATAAAACCACAAAGATGCAACAAGTTACAGAGTATGAGATAATATGAGGAAAAAATCATTAAAGAGAGAGGGCAATAAAGGAACAGGAAGAAAGATGACAGAAGATAAAGATTGACATTGCATTTACATTTTTGAAGGTCAAAGTTGACTTGAAAGGAATAATTAGGTTTAGGAGAGATAGCAAAAAGACAAAATTTACTAATAGCTACAAAGGACAGGAAATTGTGGCAAGCCATGATGAAGTGGTAGTTAGTATTACTTTGTCTACATCATGGTATTGTTTAAAAAGCTGGGACTTTGAAATAGTCTGCAATGATATCATGTTAATAGTTATTGGGAACAATGCTGCATAAATACAATCAGTTCTTGTAAATGACCAAGATGGTCAAAAGTACTTGAATGAAGCAATAACACAATATGAACTTTGGACAGTTTATCCACAAATTTGAGCAGAATATTCAACATATTATTCGAAAACAGAAAAAATACAATAAAAAAAATTAAACGGCCAGATCTAATTAGTTTTTTTTTAATTAACCTTGTTTGGATAAATACTATATATATATATATATATATATATATATATATATATATATATATATATATATAGAGAGAGAGAGAGAGAGAGAGAGAGAGAGAGAGATTTATGAAAGTGTGTGCAGCCTATATTTTATATCATGAAGTAACAATTTATACAAAAAATTAAATAGCAATGTTAATGTGCTTAATGATGAAATCACTTCACTAACAAGACTTAATAAGACATTAACTTACTATCAATTCCTTGAAAAATAAGATCCTTAAGAGTTGTTGTCAGTTAGATAACACATGCCAAATATTTTCCTATATATAAGAGACTGGGGCTCTGAAGATGACAATTTGAAATTGTCGAAAGTACTTGTCATGTCTCTTCTATCTGACAACAACTCTAATATAAGTATCTTATTATTCAAGGAACTGATAGTAAGCTAATGTCTCATTAAGTCTTGTTAGTGAAGTGATTTCACCATTAATCACATTAACATTGCTATTTAATTCTTTGTATAAATTGTTTCTTTATGATAAGTGAGTTCTCCCAGTCACTGGCATGTTTATCTAAAAATAAATACTTTCAAATTCATTTTCATCCCTGCAGTGCGCCAATGGCTTAAGGGTAGATTTTCCAGCTGATAACAAATCAGTCGATTTTCGATCCCGGCTTGAGGCAATCAGATGTATAGCACACTGATGACCTGTGAAATAGTGAAACAGTCTGTCTGCGGATGACAATAATATATATATATATATATTATATATATAGACATACATACATACATACTTGCTCACAAACAGGTTAGCTTATGAAAAAAAAAATCATGCAATATTTTTCAGAATAATTTCCTTCTTTGTCAATGTACTTAATTCTTTTGTGCATATAGATTTAAACATCAGACACTTGTTTATTCTAAGAAACTATGCCCTGGAAAACTGTTAGAATATTCTTTTAAATTTAAAACCAAAATTAAACCTTATTTTTTCATTTTTACAGACCAATTTTGCTTTCTTTTAAAACCTGAGAGAACTGAATTTGTAACGTCTACTGCATATCAAGTTTTATGCAAACTAAAAAGTACATATTGATATGAAAGAAAGAGGTGGTGATCATATTTCTATGAGTATTCTTTGCAAAACTGATCCTTTACTTTAAGTTCAGGAAAGTAAAATTTTCTAACAATTATTCAAATTTGTAAAGAAAAAAAAAAAAAAAAAGAGAGAGAGAAAGACAACTATATTTGTAACTATGGCAATGTAGGTGACTAAACAGAAATTATTATATAAAAGAGGTGGAGAGACATCTTAACCCAGTAACTGCTATACATAAAAAAAGTCCTGTATGTGTGTATAAGTCAAGTTGAAGTAATGAGTTAATAATCTACACCAATTGTTGAATTTTGATCAGAAATTTTCACTGTATAATCAATCTATATGATTAATGGAGAAGCATTTCATCTACCATTTGAGCCCTGCCCTCCTGAACGATTCTAACCCTTCTGCCTGAACTCCTGAGTTAAAATTCACAAATAATCGGTATGTAATGTTTCAGGGTAGATATAAAAATAGTTACAAGTGTTTGCCCGGCGTTCAACCAGTAGCTGGGCATTAAGTCATTTTTTTTTTTTTTTTTTAAAAAAATCACTGTTCAACCGGTGACTGGGCATTACATCATTTTTCTCTACCATTGTTCAACTGGTGGCTGGGCAGTATGTCATTTTTCCTTACCACCGGTAAAGTGGTGGTCAGGGCTCAGAGGGCTAAGTGCATTGACAAGGAAAAATTTGTGCTAAAGAAACGCTTTTCATAATTAGGCTCTAAACTTATTAATTTATACTCATCTTTCTTGATTATGTGTTTTTATATATATATATATATATATATATATATATATAGGATTAAAATTTATCACTTAGCTGACTGATTCAGCTCAGCACCCCGACAACAGAGTTTTGTAGACAAATATTTTTTTTTGTAATCGTTCGGTCCACTCATCAGGAGGTATCAGCAATTGTCTTCCAATTCTCTCATTTTCATTATATTAAGTTAAAAAACAACAAAAAAACAATTTATGTGCTTTTTACAGGTGTTCAGTTGATTTTTTTCTTCTTTGTGTGTGCACCCGTGCATGTGCATATGTAAAGAAATAAATTTTAACCTATTAAATAGTATTGTAACAGTCATCTGTTATCACACAAGATAACAGTAGAACACTGTTTTGTCAAAATTCAGTTTTTTGGTGGTGAGACTGTAGCGTCCTCTCGGAAGGTGTAGGTTTGGATGTTGACATATGGAGGGCAGCTGCTGCCAAAACCACATGACTATCCCTTTCAGTCATACTGTCAAGATCCAAAAGAATACATTTGGGGCTGGCTTGACTGCTGAAAAGTCGTCAGTCTTTGGGGAGCCACTCTGGATTTTCTGTTAGGATTTATTTCCATAGCCTTTTCTATGTTTGAATATGGCCACAAGGCAATGAAGGTTTAAAATTGGGGTTTTCCTTCCTCTCATTAAAAATATGCAAAACATTTATGCCTATGTGATCATGTACATTATAAGTACATTTATATAACTATCTACAGAGTATATCTTGTACACCCAATGGAAAACTAATATAATTTTTCAATAGGCAGACTATATATATATATATATATATATATATATATATATATATATATATATATATAAATTTAAATACAAACAGACCACTTTAAGGTTCCATGTAATAAATTATTTCACCACAGACCTTTTTAAAAGGATTGCAGATTATCAGACTTTACTTCCAAACAAAAAATGAAAAGAAAATTTACACATTTTTGACGGGCTGTATTAAACATATGTAAATTGAGGAAGTGAGGGGGAGAGAGAGAAGACATGAGTGAGTTAGCAGATATGGACACATTTAAATGGTTAACTTAATGGAAGTTATATATTGAAATCGAAGGGGTAGAGAAGAAAAAACTCACAGAGAGAAAAAGAGAGAAGGAAGTTAAGAGAGAAGAGAAGATGTCACTAATTTTCATTGTAAAAAAAGCTAGAAACAAACACTTATTTTGTTTTACTTTGAAAGTGTTATTTTGGGGGTTCATAAAGATTAATGTTTGATATAAATTTGAATGTCTCTAGACTGTCTACAAATAATTTAATTTGATGTTTGTTAGTGATTTAAATTTTTTTTTTAAATTTTGGGGATTTTCTATAAAATAGTTGATTAGAAAAATATTCATAGAAAGTACAAAATTATATTTTAAAATATAAGTTTACTTCTTGTAATCTTTTTTAAAAACTTATAAAGAAAATTTTTTTTTTTTGATTAATAATTCAAACGGATAGGGATGTCAACTTACCCATACGGATTACTTAGTTTTTCAAAAACTATATATATATATATATATATATATATATATATATATGCAAATTTCATTGACAGACAAGGTGCTTTAATTAAATTTTTTTATATAATTTCTCATGTGATTTTATAATTTTTTCCTTTTCAGTAGATAAATTATATAAAAACTGTTCAATATGTTGTTTTTTCCTCCCCAAGCGCTTTTAGCTATACATTTAGCCATTTTCAAGGTTAAAATATATTAACTGTTAACATGAAATAGATTGTTTGTATGTATGTATTTATATAATGTTCCATTTTCAAAAGATATTGTGTCCATGTTCATAGTTGATATTATTGAGTGTTGTTTTTAAGCCTGCCATTATTTTTTGTCTTTCTTTTTTTTTTTTTTTAACATGTAGATGATATTATATTTGTGTTATCAACAAGCACTGAAAAGGCTATGGAAGTAAATCCAGATGGAAAACCCGTCGTTGGCTTTCAACATTGGCAACTTTCTGTCAACTCCTGCAGCCAGGCCATCCCCAAACGTAATGACTCGTATTCCTCTGGATCATGTCAGTATGCAAGGGAGGGGGGAATGCAGTCTGGGCAGCGCACAGCTTCCAGATACCATCACCAATCTAGAAGAAGGAAAGCTTTAAATTCAAACTGCTGCTTTGTACATTTTCCCTCTTTTAACTCCAGCACGCTGCATTATTAATATTACTTCCCTTTCCACTGCATTCCTTTTCAAAGCCTCTCAGTTGCATTATCCTTATTGTTAATTTCATTCATAGTTGTTTTTTGTTGCCATAGCAGGATATGACAACACATCTATGAAATTCAGACACACTGTTCCGAGATCAGAATCACCTTCAGTGGCAAGATAAACTTTTTGTACAACATATAAAGTCACATACAAAGTGATAAAGGTTAACTTCTGAAAGGAGGAATGTGGTAAACTTAACATCCCCAGTGTAAAAGGTACCAGAAAGTCAGTGCACTATTCTACCTTGAATGTAAATGAACCACGGCCGTGAGATGGAGGGGAGTGGTGACCACAGTGGCGCAAAATGCGCAAACTGAATAAATTTAAAAAAAGGAAATTAATATCTTTATTTTCCCTTATAATTTGTTCTAAATTATCAGGTGCTGCCTGTATAGCCAATACCTTCAGTGACATGTATCTGTAAACGTTAGAGGCAAGTAATATGATAATAATTTTAAAATTTAAAATCTAATAAACTAGTTTCCATTTCATTAAATCTTCCAGGCTCATTTCACAGATTATCACTAATGATCAGAAAATTAATTTTCAAAATTGCTTGCACAATTAATAAAGCAAGATTCCCCGTATAATTAGCAGTGCTCAATATGATAAACAAAATAAATAAGCCAACAACAAGACATTAATCTGACGACGGATATCACTGGAGATGGGGGAGGGTCTGGAAAACATGGCTGAATTGAACAGGATCTTATTTGATTATATGTTTATGGTTGAGCTTCTAGAGTAGCAAGTGCTGTTTTCAGAGATGCAGGATGAAGCCATATGTGGAGGGGTAAAATGTGTAAAAAGCCATGAAAAGAAATAATCTCCAAACACAGCTCTACAACTTCAACAAATAATTTTATTGAGTGTAAAATAATTTTTTCTTACAAATTTTAAGCTGAAAAAGAAAAAAAAAAGATTATAAAGTTTCTCATTCACTTGGTTCTTAGAATTATGTTTAGGAAAATAAATGCAATCAAGGTTAATGCAGAAATATCTTTTTTTTTTACAACACAAAATAAAAAATGAATTGTTTACATATAGAGAGGTGCATATATCTGTGATTATTACATAAAAAACCAAAATCTACACTGTTGTCAGTGCCAAGTGTAACAAAGCAGAATGAAACATGACTGCAATTGTGTAGTCATTTTGACATGTTTTCAATGTTTCGTGATGTCAACGAACACTCATTGCCACTTTCGTAATGTCAACAAATACTCGTCACTTTCATAATGTTTGTAGTAGAGACTTTGTAATCGCAGATACAACTATAGTAGCACTGTTGAAGAATACTGGTGTCAGATGCCTTTGAATAACACTTGCACTAATAGTACCTGCTCAAAAAGTAACCACTGAATAGTAATCTGTATAGTGATTACTAAGGCATCATGCTAATTCCCATATACACATTCCCTTTACCATCACGTGATCTACTTATTCAAAATGGGATTGCCTGTTTTTGCTCTCTGATGATCTGTGTTCAAACTCCAGTGTCAGCAATGACACTTTATTGCAATATAACACAATGTAATATCCTAAAATAAATAATATTGCTCTACTTTGTATTGAGCCCTCTTTTAAAATCAATGTTACAAACGCTGGAATTGTACTCTACTCATTCTCATCTTATCTGGATGGATATATATATATATATATATATATACACACACACACACACACACGTGCTTGACTCTCCCATCAACTGCAACAGATGAGGGTCAAGCAGATCAGTTCCTAGGAACTGACAGCCCAACACCAGCACATGAGATTTGATTATAATGGTGAAGGTTTTGTGCAGAACCATCCACACTTTTTGAAGGGCCGAATACAGAGACCTGCTGCACTACGTGCCACAAGATCTCCAAACAACCCTCTGCAGGTTTTGAATTCATAGCTGTCCTTCTCCTAGACCAGTTACTATCCAAGGCTATAGAACCCAGTCTGTCCAGCTATTCACCCATAACTGGAGGGAGAAGAAAACGGATCATACCTTTCCCAAGGGTATTATCACGTAAGTGAATGTAATGAATTCAACTGGAATTTGCTCTCCAATTCCTCAATCCAAGCTGCTAACCATTATTACACAGTGCTTCCCATATACATATAGTGCATTTTGGCAACAATCCCTCTTTTATACAGGTTTCACTGAAGATGACTGACAAGGAACTATGATGAATCTTTTTATTAATATTTTTGTTTATATGTAGATTAGCCAAATGTACTCAGTTCCAAAGATGATTTGGACAGTTCTTACACACTATGCTCCAAAGAAAAAAAAAAACTCTTGTATGCATGTAAGAAAAAAAAAAATGACAGCACTTAATCATAGTGCCTTGCCAGTCATCTTCAATGAAACACACACAATTATATATATATATATATATATATATATATATATATATATATATATATATATATATATATATATATATATATATATCCAAGTATAAGATTGGTGTACACAAAAAATTCTAATCACCAAAAACACTATTCTTAAAAAAGAATGCTCAATACAGAGTAGAGCAAATATTGTTTATTCAAAAATTATAACAAACATAACATCACTACAAAAATAGCCATTTTGTTTCAACACTTCTGATGTCTTCAAGTGATAGTGCTGAATCTAGAACATTCTACAATCAACACCATCACTTAAGACACCAGAAGTGTTGAAACAAAATGGCTATTTTTGTAGTGATGTTATAACATGTTTATGCTATAATTTTTTAATAAAATTATATATATATATTATATATATATATATATATAATTATTTATTTAAAAATATGATTCCAAATCGCTTTACATAAGAGGTCTCATGTTTCAAAACAAGGCTGAAAACTTCAATATAATCCTTTAAATTAAATTGAGTTGAAAGTAAAATGGGCCCGTTCCATCTTCAAGCGAAATTTTTGTTTTGTTGTTCAACTCAATTTAATTTAAAGGATTATATTGAAGTTTTCGCTCTGTTTTTGAAACATGAGACCTCTTATGTAGCTTATTTGGAATCATATTTTTAAATAAATAATTATATTTATGCTTTTTTGTATCAAGCACTATTTTTAAAAAAATAATAACTAAAATACTAAGGGACTTTGGTTTATTTACCTAACCAGTTCCTTCCTATTTTCTATATATTTTCACATTTTTATATATATATATATATATATATATATAAAAGTAAAAGATTTGTCACTCAGCTGATTGATGTTACCTTTAGCATCACAGGTAAAGAGTTTTGTAGATAGACCCACTGTCGTAGAGTAGTTTTCACAGTGGAGGCTTGTATTTCGCTAAGTCGGTCCTAAAAGGGTCCGACGTACAAAAACGTTAATAACTTGAAATAAGAGTTAATGACGCAGCAATCTAGTTGTGGTGGATTGAGACTTCAATGTCCGACATCAACTGACTCACTCAACTCCACTGAGATCAACTGTTGACCGCTACTACTAATTATTATGTGTGGGAGAGTCTATTAATAATAGAATAGGTACGTTCAGGTATAACACCCACTCATCCGGGAGTATCAGCAGTTGACTGCTTATACTTTTCAATTTTTCTTTTTTATATGCACATGCAGATATATATATATATATATATATATATATATATAGTGCGATTTTAGTAAGCAAGTTGGGCTAAGGATTTTTCAACACCTCCTTTTTAAGAAGTAATAATATCTAAATGAGAGAAAAGCAGGATATTCAGACCATCAGATGCAAAAAATTTATTTCTTCTGGTTTATTTTGTGGAAGTCAACGAACAACCTCCCATGTTGATCCACCACATTTATCTGCAATCATTCAGTCAAAAATATTTGAACTCAATGTGCTCCAAATGTCATGAGGCACGTGTAAACCTTCACGGAAAAGTTTAGGCCACCTGATAATACAGACATCTTCAGACAATAATACAGACATCTTCAGACAATAATACAGACATCTTCCTGTAATGATATAAGTAAAACAATGATCTCCTCCAAAAGAAAATGGTAAATAGAATTTAAAAAAACTGAAATAAGCAGCATTGAGTGACATGGTTTCAAGAGAGAAAACTCTGCCCGGGGTGGCAGAGTTTTCTTTGATGTCAAGTTAACTGGAAGCTAACAATTTCACTGCAAAATTAACACAAGAAATGCAAAGCTTCTTTCCCTCCCCATCAACATCAGGGTTTCTCTTTTGCCTTCTTTTTATTTTTCTCAACTAAACTTAAAACCAAAGTTGCTCTCCACAGATTTGTTAAAACAAAGTAAACTTTATCAAAGAATTTTGAGAGGATTTTCCACTGAAAAACATTAAAAACACAAAATGGTTTTGCATTTCCTCAAAATCCTTTTCACCTGTTCTATTCTCTTTATTCCTGTTTGGTCTACAAAACTATATAAGTAATAATAGAAACAACAAAAAACAGATACATCTAGAGGATTATAAAATCTTGTTCTGTATATTTCCTGGTCACTCTTGGGAAAGATGTACATTTCAGTATCTCTTTGGTAAGACAATATTTCAAACTCATATAAAACCTGGAAAATGAAGATATCCAATGAATAAAATAAAACATTGGTTATCACCAATCTAAAATTTGAGGTTAGCTCTTCATTGCTAAAGTTTTCCTGATAACTATTGGCACAGGAACTCTGATTTGGATTCTCTGTTCCTTTTTGGCCAGAAGTGGAGTAAGAGTTTCTATTCATTTTAGTTGGCACCCATCCCCACAGATCCCAACTCTGCAGCAGCACCTTCCTCAATGCAGTAAGAGAAGTAGGGTCAGTGTAATATTGATGTCAGTGTGACAGTGGTTGTGAGGATTGGGTAAAAAATTTTGACCATGGCCCATATGCATACATATGTTTAAGTCAATCCCCACATAAAATCGACTTTGTCACACCCTGTCTTTTTAGGGAGGCCTGGTAAAGATACCTGTATTCATTTTGCATGTTACAGTGAAAAAGACAGGAATCCCTCTCTTCCTATCTTCTATCAAGTTATCTTGATAAAGGTCTTCCTACTGGCATGTCACAGTTAATGGAGTCTTCTATCCTGGAATCATGTTACTCAATACTGCTTATTTCTTGTCCTAAGGAAAGGAAATGGGCACCACCCAGAAACCAACTTACTCTATAAATACCTGAAAGAACAAATATAAGTTTCCTTACAATATTCTAAATCATTAAATCAACCATAAATAATATTTAACTGTACAGCCCTTTTGATATAGAACATAACACCAGGTTTAATATAAGCTTTAATGATTGCTACAAGGATTACATAGGAGAAACCTCAAGAAACTTAAATAAATGATTATATGAACACAAAAAAAAATCTTTTACAAAACAATATACTCAATTCATTAGTTGCTCACAGTAATGAGTAAACCATAATTTCAATTTATAAAATGCTGCTTTAATTAAAAAAGAAAGCAATTTACTAAAGCAAAAATATATAGAAAGTGCTTTGATTGTTTGATCATCCATAGTGAATTTGAATCATTTCATCTTTCTTGGCAATGTGAGATACTTAATAATAAAAGTGATAAAAAGAAAACCAAGAAACTGAATAAAATTAGCTAGATGACATACCCAGACATGACTGAAAGACAAAACATTCTAAATTTTAAATTTCAGCATTGTAACATCTGCCAATGCATAATTTTAACATACACTTGCATTTATATACCTCCTCTTGGAAGAAAACACGTTACACAAAATTTTTCCACTTTCTTATTCATTTGCTAAATATTGTTCTGAGAACTGTATATATCATATTCTTCAATTTAGAGGAGTACTTTATGCCCATATAAATAGATTGAGATAATTAAGGCTATGTATTAGAAGATAGAAATCAGAAAAGTATTATTATATACCTTTTGGTTTGAACAAGATGTCTGTCAAGCCACTGGGTGTAGTCTTGTTATTATCAACAGAAATCAGTGTTAGTATTCAAATAAAGCCAATACTATTATGGCAGTACAAAATAAATTAAAAAAAATAGAGGTAACAACACTTATTGTTTTCTTTTTTATTATTTGCATTATTTATATTCAGATCATTATCCTCATCTTTATTGTTGTAATCACAATGTTTCAACTGTTGTGCCTTCATCAGCTGTATATCAATCTGGGTAACTGCTATACTGGAACATACCTATTCTATTATTAATAGACTCTCCCACCTATAATAAGTAGGAGTAGTAGCAGTCGCCAGTCGCTCAGTGAGTTGGTCAATCAGTCGATGTCGGACATTAAAGTATCAGCCACCACAACTAGATTGCTGCGTGATTAACTATTATATCAAGTTCCTAACGTTTTGTACGTCAAACCTTTTTAGGACCGACTTAGTGAAATACAAGCCTCCACTGTGAAACTACTCTATAACAGTAACCTACAGGGAATTCTGAACTGGACCCTTTACTTAATCCACTGTAGTAAGCTGTTCTCATTTCACTGCTCAGATCTAAGGATAGTTCTCTAGTTCTAGTGACAATAATGCTTATTGGTGTCTCGAAAAAAAAAAAAAAGGCAGTAGGCAATGCTGTTGCCATCTTTTAGGGTAGGTCTTAAAAAAACAGAGCAGAGCTTTTCTGAAAGGCTTTCATCCATTACTCAGGTTGTAATCGCCCAGAGGTAAAAGCTAATAGTGAAATAAGTTATATGGTAACACACAATTCAACTTTTCTCTCCTCTTCCAGAGATTGTACATCAATCGCAATGATTGAGAAATTACTATGACTTCTTCTCTGGTAGGACCCACAGAAAAAAAGAAAATGAAGTTACTAGACACAAAGGAGTCTGACCTTCAAGAACACAAGAGCAGTTCCAAGTCTAGTCTGGTGCTCCTGCTACATATTTAGAGATTATTGATAAAATCCAAAGAAGAATCAGCAATGTTACTTGTCCTGACCTAGCAGCTCAGATTCAGTCACTTTCCCCAATGCTTGCTGCTTCTATAAATACTTTCATGGTAATTGGTCTGATGAACATTCTCTATTTTACCTAGACTTTATGAATTTAAGTGCAGTACTAAATTGGTCACAAGGTTACATTATTTTACAATTGAAATGGATAAATGTATACCTAAGTTCTATGCTGAAAGTTTCTTCTATCACACTTCTTGCTTGTGGAACTTTCTTCTGGCGTCTTGCTTTCCAGTCAAAATTGATCATCAAAAATTTAAATGCAATCAATCATAATCTACTGTATTCTGAATTTCTATTCCTTTATTGTTCTCTCTCCTTAATAGTGTTTCTTTTGTTTTTGCACATTATCTCACACTCAGTAACCCCCCACCACCACACCTTGTGTCTTAGTAACTTTATTGCCTTAATGGGGTAAGACAATTAAAAAAATTGTGTGTGTGTGGGGGGGGTAACACAGAAATCGGAAAAGCTTGGCAAAAATCCTCAAAACTGTAGTTTCACATCAACAATGCAAGTTTTTATTTTATTTTATTTTTTTTTTTTTAGATCAAAACAAGCCTCTAAATCTTTTGTGTATTATGTCTCTGCATGATGTGGGTGATCGAAGCAACATTTGGCACTTTAATATCCCCTCTTGGTACCAACTTTGCTATCCATTTACAAAAAGTCATTCTACTTTGCTGTTTCCCCCCTCTCCTACTCCTCCTGTGAGTGTTAAATTCTCCAAGCCTTCTTTCCTTATTACATGTTCCAAAAATTTGTTTTGAAGTATAGATGTCCTTTTACTTCCCATTATTGGCCATTGTGCTCTTCGGCCTTCATCAGGTGTATGTCAATCCGAGTAATCTCCATAGATTAAATAAAGGGTTCTGTTTGGAATTCCCTGTAGGTTACCTGGATCAACATGCATTCTGTCTTCTTGCATGTTTAATTCTTTCTTCTCATTTTCCTTAGCTAAGTGTCAGATTTAAAAATGGATAAAAATAAAAGAAAATAATATTCAATTATAACTTTATGAAGAGACTACAACAATGAACAGAGGATGAAGAGGTCCAGAAACACATTTATTTAAAAAATAAATAAATAAAGTGAGATCATTGCTAAAAAACCAAAACCTTAACCTAAGAACTTGATTCATGTTCATAAATAGTCTTATAAAAGAGAGACTTTCATACAGATTTCATGCATGGTACCAAAACCCATTCATAAATATCTAAACTGTCAGCTGTATACAAATGTTTTCTAAGATACTGTAGGTTTTAGTGAGGACCATCCTTCTAATTCTGTGAATTGGCACTACAGAAACACAAAGAACTGTACCAAATAAGAGAGACCATATCACTTGACTTTCAACAGCAGCAACAACTAAAATGAATAGCACATATAACTCAAAGAGAAAATAATGATATAGTCAAGATGTTAACATTCCACACTACTTTAGGTAGAAAGCCTTTGTCAGTAGCTGAAAGGGCAATAACAGTTAACAGACTTGTGAAACCCATTCTCCTGAAAAATTGTTTTGATAGAAAGATTTTAGGAAGTTCAACTGACAGTGGAACAGGTTGCTCAGACAATGAATGCCAAATGTTTCTTTGTAAGAAAATAGCTAATATTACCATTATGATTATAAATGAAGAGAACAGATACTACAATTTGATCCCAACCTGATGGCCAGAGCATGAAGAAAAGCGTAACTCAAGTAGTACTAGCTGCTGGGTCAACGAAAACCGAATGTTTCCTTATAAGGAAATGGCTAATATTACCATTAGATGGAGAACAAATACTACACTTTGATCCCAACCGATGACCAGGGTGTGAAGAAAAATGTAACAAATTGCACTGGCTGCTCAGTCAATGAATGCTAAATGTTTCTTTATAAAGAAACAGCTAATATTACCATCAGAGAGATGAAAACAGATATTACACTTTGATCCCAGCCTGATGGCCAGAGAATGAAGAAAAGCATAACTCAAGTAGCACTAGCTGTCGAACGTTTCCTTATAAGGAAATGGCTAATATTACCATTACAGATGAGACTAGATACTACTCTTTTACTCTCCCAATGTCCAGTGGATAAAGAAAACCATAACTCGAGCAGCGCTGGCAGCTTGGTCAATGAATGCTGAAAGTTTGCTTATAAGAAAATGGTTTATACTACCATTAGAGATAAGGAGAATGGACACTACACTTGCTATTTACTCATCATTCAACAGTGATGTGATATGGCACATGGTCAATTAAAATCGGGAACCCTAGCACTTGCACATAGGCCAAGACTAAAAACTGCCTAGTCCCCAACAACCAATGACCCAGCAAGGAGGAAGGTGATACCATAGGGTGAGAATCCATTACACCAGGCATCCTTCATTTTTTTTTTGTTTTCTGCCTGAAGGCAGAAACACAATCATGAGATAAAAATGTAGTTTGCCCACCCAAAGACAGATACACTACTTTGATCCCAGCCTCATGGCCAGGGAGTGAAGAAAAGCATAACTCAAGTAGCATTGGCTGATTGGTCAATAAATGCCAAATATTTCCTTTTAAGCTAATATTACAGTCAGAGATAAAACACTGTTTTTAATTCTTTATTGAGAGTTTCTTTTATTTTAAATTTATTTTAATTGCATTTTTACCAATTATTACTCATTCCATCAATCTCCAGCAATGAGAAGACAATAGAGGATTGTAATTAAAGCTTTTACTGAGTTTTGAGTTCATGTACCCATTTGATGCATCACTAGGAGTAAAAGCAGGGTAGCTGCTTTCACTCGCTGACAGAGATTGATGACATGACTAAATATAAGGAAAAGGGAAAAAAAAAAAAAGAAGAAGTAAAAAAAAAAAAAGAAAAGCAAGTAAAAAAAAAAAAAATCAAAGTTAATACTAATTCCAAATTAATAATAATGGCTGTCAATGATTTATCTAATAAACAATCAAAGCAAAATTGCAAATATAAACATTAAAGACACATGGCACAGTGGATTAAGGTGTTGGTTAGATCCAGTGACAGGACCTAAAGAGTTGTGAGTTCAATACCTGGAGAAGGCAGTGGATAACTTGGAGAGGTGAATTAACAGGAGATAACTGACATCCATTAGACATGGCACGTGGAACTAGAACAGTCTACCCCACCAAATGAAATAAAGGGTTCAGTTTGACATTCCAACTGCCTGAAGAAGGCTGGAGCGTACAACAGACAAAACATTGTGATAAATATAGCAACAAAGATGAGGACAATAGTCTGAATAGTGTATAATCATTTTTGCTTTTGTTCCATTTGAGTCTATTTTATGGTTTGAGATGCTTTTGTTTATATAAATAAACAGACAAACTTATTTTTACTGATATCAGTCAGAGGAGCCCAAAAATTATTAAAATACTGGTGAGGGAGGTGGGGGTCTAATCAAATATTGATTACTTACAAGGCACATTTTCAAAGTTAGAGAAAGATGCAGAATATACTCTGGCAAAAAAAGGGTGGGGGTTGAATTTGATTATAGCTTAAATTTAATAGCAAATCAATTCCATACTTTTTGTTAAAGAGAAACAAAATCACTAAAACATTATTATACTGTGATGAATAAATGCCCCAAACGTAATGAAAACAAAATTTTATCATCAAAATCTTTGTTATTATTAAGAGGAAAGATAAAAGTATTTTTTGATATTTAATCATATTTTTTAATCCTTTTTAGAACATTCACAATTTTGATTAAAAGTCTTGTTTTTCTTGCAACAGTAGATGTATTATAAATTAGCATAGCAAATTTTAGTGTCTTTTTGCCATGAAAGAAATATTAATTTGGAAATTCTTACAAAAATCAAATAATTATCATACTTTAAAGAAACAAATGAATAAAATTATTTTAGGTTTCTTTTTTTTTTATATAAAATCTTAGAATATATATATTTCTTTCTTTTTTACATGTGTTTCAGCCCACCTAATTTTAGGAAAACTCTAGAAATTCAGCCTGAGAATTTTTAGTGACTATATTAGTTAAAAGCAGAACACTTTGAAGATTTTCAATCATCAATTTCTTTTTCTAAAATCGGAACCCATTTTACTGAAAATCTGTTCTGAATCATGAAAATAAAAAAATGCAATAAAACTAAGACATTATTTAATTAGAAAAGTTTTTAATTAATTTTATGAATAATATATTGTTTTAAGAAAATAATTTTTTCAATGAAAAATGAATTTCTACAAGATTTGTTTTCATTTTTTTTTTTTTTTTTTAAATTTTAATTAGAATAATTTTTTATTTTTAAAATTCAGTTTCAATAGTGTAACTCTTAGGAAATATTAGCTAAAACTATATTTACTAATCCTATATCAAAGTTTATTACAATCTGATGACAGTATTTTTAAAAGAATTTTGAACTGTTTTTGTATGTGTATAAACATGTTGAATTTTAAAGATACGCTCACCCATACAAGACATTATCAGAAAATAAGAATGATAACTAATTTAGAGCCAAAGTACCAAAAATTCAATATACATTAAATTACAAAGAATATTTTCTTAAATTTTTAAGATTACTGGGCACTTAAAATGTGCTCATGTTATATTTCTCAATTATTTTTTTATGGTTAAATCAACTCCCTACTTTTTGTTAGATGAATTAATTTTGTGGTCAATATGTAAGGGATGAGATAACTTTTCTGTTATATAAACTTGGTCCCTCATTTTATAATCATTTGTTTGCCAGTAACTGAATTTCCAGAAATGTATTTTTGTATAAAAAGTAAAAAGTGAGAGATCTTTTTTTTCATAATATTGTTATTCAATGCTTCACTTAGCACTCATTTGTTTGTTAATCAAATATTTTTCTTCATTTCAGCATGCTATGGCAAAATAATATCCTTATTATTCAATCAAATACAAGGAATATGATCAGAGTTACTCTTCTCTAGCTTTTAGTGTTCTTGTCTCTGCGACAGAGAAAAAAAACTAACAGCTGAATATTTTGTGTTGAGTAGTCTAAAAAGCTTCCAACAAAATGATTTCTGAAATACAAACAAAGCCGAGTAAATTACCAGTCAATTTGTAATTTCTAAAATCATACAGAGATGATCCTGAAATTCAGTTACTAATTCCACAAGAATATACAGCACTTTATCCATTGGAGATATGTCGCACGATCCCCAGTATATAGTATGTATAGTGTTCATTACTATATTCTTTTCTTTCTTTTTCCAACTATTATAACAATCTACTGTAATAAAAGTTCTGTAATACAAATTTCATTCTTATTGTAGATCTTAGCAACCTTAGCATGTGATTTTTTTCCTTTTTTATGAACTTTCACATTTCTACTTGATGTAAAGATACTCTAATAAAAGTCATGTGATACTGAGAACATTTGTGAAAAGAAAAAAAAAAAGAAAAAGAAAATGAGGTCTGCTCATATTTTAGGAAGTGGACTTTTCACCATTCCTCATTTTCCTCCCCACCACAACCACTTTTACTTAAACATGCCCAAAATGCATGGGCTGAAGTTCTTGACTGATGCTTCACAGTCAACAGCATACAAACATCAATCTTTTTGTAATGTTTCTTTGTTCTTCGGCCTCCAAAAAATTCTTCATTCTATGCGTGTGTGCACACACAAAGTATAAAATTATGCACAATAGTTTCAAACTTATCTTTGGTGGATATGTTCCAGGATCTCCCACCAGTTGAGGATTATCCCTTTTCTCCTCTTTAAGACTGGGTTTCTGAAGTCTTTTACTTCCCTTTCATTTCCAGTAACCCCTTGCATCTTGCTTGCATTATCGCCTTGCTTGGGGTGAATTGATCAAAAAAGCTGTCCTGACTAATTTGCATATCTTGGATATGTGGGAGGAACATTTACTGAACAGTGAATGTGAGCTGAGTACGCATAGAAAGCAGGAAACTTTGTGTACAGGATATGGTGTTGCATTCTCTCTCATCTTCTCCTGGCC
>CAHIKZ030003771.1:765000-780000 GCA_903632075.3 Acanthosepion pharaonis | reverse complement strand
ACAATTGGTAAATATATTTCTTAGCCATTGCTAACACATTTCGTCAATTCGACTTTTATCAAGGCAAGTTTAAAAGTGAAATGACCAAAAAATATATTTTCCAATTGTTGCTTTTTATCCAAATTGTCTTGTCTTCAGAATTATTCTGAGAAATTTAAGAATATGTCAACATGGAAAACTAAAACAAATTCTTAGTTAAAAAAAAAAGAAAAAAAGTTACCAATATCCAGAAGAAGGCTTACACAAGAGTGTTCCCTTTATATTTGAATTTAGTGCAACTAAAAAAACATTTCACTTTTAAATTTGCCTTGATAAAGTTGGATTGACTAAACGCATTGACAATTTCTTGATGTTGAGATGAAATTGATTAAGGAAGGTGCCATAATTTTATTTTCCTTTCCCAAGTACTTTCAATCTCCTCCAAGATCATTTTCAGAGGTGAATTTTATCTCAACATCTAGAAATTGATTATTTTAATAAAAGATTCAGCACTTATTCACAAATGAATTAAATTAATTTAGAAATTTTTTATTTTTTAGAAAATCTTTAAATATTTTTATTTTTAACATCTGTCCCCCACCATTTAATTTTATGAAATTTCGAGAAATTAAAAGTTTCACCCTCTTAATATTTATATTGATTAAATTGTCTTAAAAAAAATTTTTTTTTGATGAATGATGAGTTTTTACAAGAATTGCTTTCATTTTTTTTTTTAATTAGAATTAATTTATCTTAAAATTCTCTATTAATTTCATTCTTTTAGATATTAAGTAAAAACTATAATTACTAATCATAAATTGAAAAACTAAGTACAATTCATCAAACACCAAAATTTTTTATTTTTTTTTTATATGTGTATAAACATACCTATTTTTGTAGATACAGTTGTTCATACACAACATTATCAGAAAATAAGTGATAGCTCTAGTAAACTTAAGGCCAATGTATCTAAAATTCAATAAAACATTAAATCATGGAGAATATTTTCCTAAATGTTTACAAGTACTGAGTACTTAAAAATATTAAAAAAAAAAAGGTGCTTATGTTATATTCTTCAATTATTTTCTTTACAGATAAAGCCCCTGTACAAAAGTATTAGACAAACATCCATCTGTCAACAAGCTGTCAACATCTTAAATAAACAACTATGGGACATGTTAAAAAATGCATTTCTGTGATATTTTAAACTTAAAGTAAATAATATTTGTTTCAAAACAGATGAATTATAATTTAAATCAGCTAATATTCCTCAAATAAACTTTCAGAAAAATATAATTTATTTTCAGAAGATTTTGTAATAAAGAGAATAAACACAGGTTAAATGGTGCTGAAATCAGATTTTTTAGAGAAGAAAAAAAAAAACAACTCCTTCCAGTCAATTTAAATTAGTTTTGAAATAAAGCAAAGTATTTTGCTTATTGAAAATATTAAATTTAATCTATTAACTTGAAATTAAAACTCAAAATCTTCAAGAAATAATTTTTCATGTTAAAAAATTCATTTTAAACCTTAGGTATCATGAATCTGTGGAGGTAGGACATTAACATCATTAAAGTCTTATAAACCCATTCTGTTTGTTCTATGAAGGTTCCCTGTGGACCAACCATAACAATCCTGACTTTAGTATTGCCATAGCTACATTTGATTCAGCAGAAGCTTGCAAGTGAGTTGGCATACTACTGCTTTGGTTTCTTAGGTTTATTTTTATATATTAAAAACACAGGACTATATAGAGACGATGGGATTATACTCCTTCACAAATCAAGCACACAAAAAGCTGACCATCTAAGACCTAATTAATTTTTTCAAAGACCAAGGTCTGAGCATTACCACCACCACCAATGCTAAAATAATCAATTTCCTGGATGTTGCATTTACCCTATTTAATGGGCTTCACAAACCATATACCAAAGATTTATACAACCATAGATACATCACCAAACAGTACAACCACCATTCTTTCAAGTAACTTCCAAGACAAAAATAAATGTATTGCAGACCAAAAGATGTTTTTTTAAGAGTGTGTTATTTATTATGGAAAAAACTACTAAGACATTGCTCTAAAGATTGGACCATTTTGTAAAAAACACTCAACAAAAAAAATTTGTGGATTTTCCACATTACTCTATTAAAAAAAAAAAAAAAAAAAAAAAAAAATGCTCTCACTTGAAATATTTTAAATACAACTCTAGCATTGCGATACTGCACGCTCCAAAATTATGTAACCATTAATAAATGACACACTCTTAAACATTTTAGTATTTATCAATCCACCCACGAGGATAGAATGTGGCACAAGGCCGGTTTAATGTGGGTATCCCCGAGCCCGTAGGCTCGGCCAAAAATATAGCCTTTTGACCCCGCCTAGACGGATTCAGGCCCTGTCTACCTCCCCCGAACGAAACCTTGCCCTTCGCAAAGCTTCATCCGGTTCCTCTCTGCTAATGCAGAGAGTTCGACAGACGCCGACTCGGAAGCTCACAAAGGCAGCGTACTACACTTTGATCATTGCCCCCGGGCTGAGCAGCTTAAACATCTTTCAGCCTACAATACATTTATTTTTGTCTTGGAAGTTACCTGAAAGGAAAAAAATACTAATGCCTGATGATTAAAATATGTTGATTTTTGAAAGTACTAGCATCAACAGAACATCTAATCCATCTTACAATTTTAAGCAGCATAAGGATTGTGTCATTCAATAAGTAGTTAGTAAGTTAATGCTTTATTAAATCAGTTAGTGAAGTGAATCACCATTAATTACATTATCTTTACTGATTAATTCTTTGTATGTTTACTTCTCTATAATATTATTTATACTGCACCATTTAATATATATATATATATATATATATATATATATATATATATATATATATATATATATATATAAAAAAAGCGAATCATTATCTGTAGCCTAATATGTAGATATGGATTTTTGTGTTATGATAACGTCACTCAAGAGGCAACACATAAGAGAGCTTCTTTAAGCAAAATGTATTGATCAGTTCCACTAAAAAGTCCTTAGTCTGACCCAATTCACACAATCTAACCATTTTTTTTTTCTCACAAAGGGCTCCTCAGTTGTGCTGAGAACTTTAATACTACAAAAATACGAATCAATAAATCTACAACCTGACATTTAATTATTAGTTGAATTTTGACCTAGAATTTTTGTCGCATAATGTTCAAACTCTGTAAATGATATTCACTGCTGAATTAAGTGCATTAACAAAGGAGGTTATTATTTGTTGTGTTAAATAACTGCTTTTTTTCTTCTTTTCCTGTTTTTAAATCTTACGGTTATAGATTTATTGGTAGAGGTATGTTTCAGATTTATATCTGAACACTTAACTGCCTTAAGGAATTGAAAACTGCTATAATAGGTAATTACTGTTACACCAGTTCTCTTTGAGAAATACTGAAAAAAAAAATGTTGCAGACAAGAGGGGGAATAATGCTATCAAATTACCAAGCACAATTCTAGAAAATTCATATTTACATTCGATAACAGAGAAAGAGAGTCATGATCTTTAACGTTCTCAAAACACCATCCCTGTGGACATTTGCAAAGATTGATGCTCAACAGTTTTAAATAAAGAAACCAATGAAACATACATTTTTATAATTAAAAATCATCATTAATATCATCAGTAAGAAGATATTTGGTGAAGTTCTTCACCCCCTTGTAAAGTTCAATAGGAAACAAAATTAATCAGGACTTAATTGGGAGCAGTTCAAATGTTTAATCAGCTGGTAACCTATTGGCATTTTGTGATGGCAATAAAACAATATAAAAGGGGAGCTTGATTAGTGAGCAGGTGCTCTCCAGCCTAGTCACAGTTCAAAAGGTCATGAACCAGTTCCTTCTTAAATCTCTCAACAATCCAAACAATTTAAAAGGCACCATGACATTTAAAGGAGAGGCAGTCATTTTCTTTTAAAACACTGCCAAATCCTACCCAAGCTTGTAGGTCTCAGTGGGACTATCCCTGGAACCTTGTGAACTGGTGTGACAAAATCACAAAGGACTGTACCAGACAACAGAACCTGAGGACATTCAAAAGCAGCAATAACTAAAATGTATAGCACATGAAAGTCTAAGAGAAAATAATGACATAATCAAGATGCTGATGTTCAACACTACCTGAAACAAAAGGCAAGAAAGGAAGTCCCCATTAATACTGGAAAGAGCAACAACAGTTACTGAACTCAGGAAACCTATTTTCCTGAAGAATTGTTTTAATAGAAAAATTTTATAAATTTCAGCTGAAAGCAATACTGATTGCACTGTCAATGAATGCCAAATGTTTCCTTATAAGGAAATGACTAATATTACTATTAGCATTGCTATATGCAGATGTATCACTTGTATGTTTTCACAAAATTCCAATTCTCACTTCTGGGGAAAAAAAAAAGAGAAACAAAATTCAATTCAACACTTCCAAAAAACAGAACAAAAAAAATACATCCAAATTAACTTTGTGAATGAAGAAACTTTATCAAACATCCAGGTAAAATCTTTCCATCTTTCATTACTGCACATTGTTATAATTGTTCTATTTTATTACAATTAGAGATTTGTCCTGGGTATGACAATAAACTACATCTGGCAGCAAGGTCTCTGATTGGGAGATTGGAGGTTTTGAAGAGCATGGAACCACTTCTTAACTGCTGTTGTTTCCAGGTTGTTATGGTGAAACACACCTATTCTATAGTTAATAGACTCTCCCACCTAATATAAGTAGGAGTAGTAAGAGAAACAAGGGTCAGTCGATGTCAGTCAACAGTTAGTTGAATACTAAAATAGTCAGCAACCACAATAAGATTACTCTGCGTAATACCTATTATATCAAGTTCCTAAAATTTTGTATGTCAAACTATTTAGGACCGATTTAGTACAAAGACAAGCCTCCACTGTGAAATAACTCAGGTTCACCTTGACCCAAGGTGATAGTACCTCTTAGGATACCAGTTACAGCAAATAGTGACCCCCCCCCCGCAAAAAAAAATAAAAAAAAAAACCAACAGTATATTTTTTATAATAAAATGAGCAACAATACATTTTCATAGCAAGTTGACTGGAAAGCAAAAAACCAGAAGAGATTTTCACAAGCAAAAAGTGTGAGAAAAGAAACTATTAGCATAGAATTTACATTTACATCTAGCCATCTCAACTGCAAAATGATGAGACCTTTCTGCCAATCTAGTACTAAAGAGGAAAGTTCACCAGAACAATTACTATGAAAGTATTTATTAAAAAAAAAGGCACAAGGAAGCTACATTATGGCAATGGGAAAGTGATTGAAGCCAGGATACCAAGTCAGGACCAATAACATTGCAGATTCTTTGGATTTTGTCAATGATATCTAAATATGCAGCAGCAGATCATATCTGGTGGCAACATTCAAAGCATGGATGCATGATAGACTTATAAATATGCAAGATAGATTCTGGCAAGAAAACTGTCTAGCACAACCCAGTGAACCAACTTTTCTCGCAGCAGCTCTATCAAATGATTCAATATAATCTTTCCACTTCATATCAGTGGAAAATGTTATCCTGAGAAGGTACAATGAGCCACTCTCCTGAAGGTTAGCGTCAGCCATGCTGATGAGAGGCAAAAAGGGCTTTCTAAGACAATTAACAGACAACAATAGAGACTATTATGGTTATGGAAAGAATGAATATGCAATGCTTGAATAATTTCTTCAGTAGATCTAGCATAGAAATAAACACTGTATCAGAGGTTTTCTTCAGACAATAAAGAATTTCACACTATTATAGCTGTGAATACAAAGGTGAAGCCAGTCACATCATAAAAGAATGATTTGAACAATACTATAAGGTCATAATCCATATGAAATCAGACATGGCTGATCATGTGTGAAGGGAAAGAATGAATATGCAATGCTTGAATAACATCTTCAGTAGATCTAGTATAGAAATAAACACTGTATCAGAGCCTTTCTTCAGACAAGCATTAAGTTAAATGATAAAAAAATTCCATCATCTGATTGCCTAAGTAATTCCAAGCAATTGCCTTAAGTACTTTTATGCTGGTCATTCTCGAGTTAAGTCGTCAAAGTCATATCATATACTCTGATATCACAAAATTATTTAAGGATTGCTATCTCCAAAATCAAAATTGCCCCAGATGGCACAACAGCCAAAATTTTGTCACTATAATAACAGAAAGCAAGATGAGAATATTAGTATAAATAGATGAGTATATAAGACTTACTTAAACCAAATTTGAGAAATTTGAACAATGCACGTGAACTGAACGTAAGTAGACAAGACAATTTGTGCAGATTGTAGGTAAGCTATTTGTAATGGAATACATTTTCTGTCTGAATGGAACTGAAATATCAAAATGACTTCACCACTAAAATCAGAACAAGAGGTAATAAAATCAATATACATTGAGTGCGTTTGTATAACTTTGGTACAATATAGCATCCAGATTCTATTTATTATATAGATAGATGCAAGAGTAACAATTCCCATAACACAGATACTACAATATGATCAGAATCAAATTATACAAAAATAATCCAGTAATTTTTTTATAACTTAACGTAAATAAAAACTATTGCCCTCAAGTTTTAAGTTGTACGAGGGTATTTACACTATTTACATTGTTCGAACTGTAATCTTCATCTTTATTGCTATATTCACAACATTTCGGCTGTTGTACACTCTGGCTTTCTTCAGATGATATACGTTGGAATTTCAAACTGAACCCATGAACCATGCCTTTTTGGATATCTTAGTTTTCAGTTACTCTACAATTTTTTTTGTTCATGTCTGCTGTGGCCAGGAATTGAACTCACAATGCTTTGGAGTAAGTCACTTTTAGATTACTTCAACCAACATTCTTATCCACTGAGCCATGTTGTCCTTATACGTGGGTGTATCAAAAATATAACAGGGATTATGTGACACATCCCCAGTCACAACTTTGGAAAGAAACTGTGCATCATTTCAAATTTATTTCTTCAAATTCTGGCACACTTTCAAACAATTGACCTTCTCTGAGTAAACAAATCAAAAACTTTTCCACAAATGAGTTTCATTTCCAAATCTCTGGTTCACATTTGCATGAACTCCAAGACAAGCATTGATTCTTCATAAATGGTCCAATAACAATCTTAAACTAATTGTAACATGAACCATTTCAAGATTTTCCTCCATTCAGTTTGTTCAAGGTCAGTCAGATCATGGTTGGTGTTCAGGTCATATTTCACCAAATTAAAAATAAGATTGCCACTATATTGTAGAGGCTGAATAAATCTAGTGAAAAGACACATCCTTATTTACATTATCCAGACTTATCCTCATCTTCATTGCCATATTTGCAACATTTCGGTTGTTGTATGCTCCAGCCTTCTTCATGTGATTGGAATTTTGAACTGAATTCTTTATTTCATCCAGCGGGGCAAACTGTTCTAGTTCCGCATGCCATGCCTCTTCCGGGTGTCTCAGTTATTTCTCTTTAACTCAACTCTCCAAGTTTTTGGTTCACCACTGCTGTAGCCCGGTATTGAACTTACAACTCTAGTCACTGGATCTAACCAACACCTTTATCCACTGGGCCACATATCCTTGAGGACAATACCCGGTTACAGTGCTATAACCCAGTGCCTGACCTTCGACCAAACAACACTAACACAACAACTGCCCCAACCAAGAAACATGGTAGCCAAACACCCAACCAAGATATACTGTAGCCCAGTGCCCACCATTACAAAGCAACCCACGCAAAGCAGACTTCTAATGCATATTTATATATGCAGTTAGTATTTTCTAAGACATGAGATGCAATTATTAAGAATGAAAGTTTTAACACATTTATCAAATCCTACTCAAATTTCATGCAACATAAAGACTATGTATGTGCACACATATAAACTTTGCATATTGTCAAATCTCATCATTATGAAAATCAAACTCAATTGAAAAATTTGACAGCTTGGCTTGAAGCCCTCAAACTGAATAAAAAAAAAAAAAAAAAAAAAAAAAAAATTGAATTTTTAGCTCTTGAGATTTTCAAGTTTCTTACCAAAATATTATCAAAAATCTCTTCAGCCATTTTAAAATACCAATATCTAAAATAAGAATAAAAAAAGAAAAAAAAATGAAGCAGTATCATAGATAAAATATTAGTTCTAATAATAATGTACATCTCCAGGAACACTTGCACAAGAATATATATATATATGCTTATTCCTTGAACTGGCAAGAACACACACATTCTCCAATGTCCCTACTTGTTCACTCCATGCATAAAATTCTGTCAGCCATGTACTTTAACATTAGAAGCAGAGAGAAAATAAATATGAAATTGAAATAAAACATGAAACCTCAAAGCTGACATCTCTTCAGCAACAAAGAAGGCTGTTTAGAGAATGGGCAAAAAAAGAAAAAAAATCAGCACATCCTTCCCATGATTCAACCTGGCACTATAACCTTGGAAAGAAGACACAGCACCAAAATAAAAATTCTTCCTACATTTTTTTTTTTTTTTTTTTTATTTTGTAATTTTTGCACACCAATAATATCTGGTCTCTTTCACAGAAAGATCATGCAACAACAAATTTCAATATTCAAGAATTCTCTTCAGTATTGTACATATTTTCTCAACAGTAATATTTTGGATATGCTGGTCATGTAACAGCTATCAGCATTGTAAATGGAATCAGTGAAAACGGTTCAAATTTTGGCCAAGTCAGTGGTGCCCACTTTTGAACTAATATACTTAGGAAAAGAAGGAAGGAATCAATTTCTCTCCTCCATCTATGGACTAAATAGCAGTGTAGACTGGTGTTAGGTTGTTAAATAGCTCAAATGTATATTTACTACCAAGAACAAGTATTGAACTGATTGCCTTCAGCTATTGTAAACTTATGCTTTAATAAGTTGACCTGTTCCACTTGCAGTTAAAATGGGTTCTGCCCATTGAGTTCTATATAAACTTAAGGTTTTTCCACTGGGGGATATTCTATAAAACCATTTGCCTTTAGCTGGGATTTATCTTTTGATTTTAACTCAAGCACCAGGGGGACTTCCCTCCAGGCAGTACCTCTCCTTCGAATAGGGCTGGGTTTATTGCCTGGTGCATCATCAAATGGGTAAGTTCTAATGTGCGGTATTGCCGTTAAACTCACTTTAAACCTTGACCTTGTGTCACATCTGGTTGTGACATGGGCACCCTGGTAGATATTGGCCAAAATGCCCAACAAACAAAATTTACAATAAACAAAAACAAGTGAAAGTAAACAGAAAAACAGAGCAAGAAATAATATTGAGCAAATGATAAATGTAAGGCAAAGCAACAGTAAATAAGGCAAAAGGTTCACAAAATAAAAATGGTGCTAACACACACACAAAAGGGATACTGACAAGCAATCACAGCATTCTGGTTTCAAGACAAGAAAGAACAAAACTAAGTTAGATAAGACCAAGAAGTGGCCTATCTTATTGGCTAGGAATAAATCTCAGCATGCTTCTGTATGTTTTATCTCTGAATTTGGGGAGGGGGATGTTTTTGCAATCATTCCCTACTAGATTGAAACAAATGGAGAGAGACAGTCAGACAGACAGGTGAACACTATTTGATACCTAGCTAGCTAGATATATAGATATGAACCACCTTACATTAGGTAGGTAGGAACAAACCACCTTATATTACATAGATACGAAGAAACAACTTGGGAATATTTGTGTGGTATTGCTGTTAAACCAACTTTAAACCTTGACCTTGTGTCACATCTGGTTGCGACATGGGCACCCTGGTAGATCATTGGCCAAAATGCCCAACAAACAAAATTGTCAAAGTTTGCAATAAACAAAAACAAGTGAAAGAAAATAGAAGAACAGAGCAAGAAATTATATTGAGCAAATGATAAAATGTAAGGCAAGGCAACAGTAAATAAGGCAAAAGGTTCACAAAATAAAAAAATGGTGTTAACACACACAAAAGGGGGATACTGACAATCGATCACCGTGTTCTGGCTTCAAGACAAGAAAGAACAGAACTAAGTCAGAGGAGACCAAGAAGTGGCCTATCTTATTAGCTAGGAAGAAATCCCAGCATGCATCTGTGTTTTGCTTATAAAAACAAGTGAAAGAAAATAGAAGAACAGAGCAAGAAATTATATTGAGCAAATGATAAAATGTAAGGCAAGGCAACAGTAAATAAGGCAAAAGGTTCACAAAATAAAAAAATGGTGTTAACACACACAAAAGGGGATGCTGACAAGCGATCACCGTGTTCTGGCTTCAAGACAAGAAAGAACAGAACTAAGTCAGAGGAGACCAAGAAGTCGCCTATCTTATTGGCTAGGAAGAAATCCCAGTATGCATCTGTGTTTTGCTTATAAAAACAAGTGAAAGAAAATGGAAGAACAGAGCAAGAAATTATATTGAGGTTGAAACCAACAAGGCAACAGAAATAAGGCAAAAGGTTCAAAAAGTGGTGTTAACACACATCCGGCTATCACCGTGTTCTGGCTTCAAGACAAGAAAGAACAGAACTAAGTCATAACCGAACAGGGCCTATCTTATTGGATAGGAAAAATCCCAGCATGCATCTGTGTTTTGCTTATAAAAACAAGTAAATAAAATAGAAGAACAGAACAAGAAATTATATTGAGCAAATGATAAAATGTAAAACAGGTAACAGAAAAGACAAAAGATTCACAAAATAAAAAATGGGTGTTAGACACACAAAACTATATGTAGATAGATAGATAGATAAAAAGAAAGACAGAACTATATGTAGATAGATAGATAGATAAAAGACAGAAGAAATATATCTGTGTTTTGCTTTATAGATAGATAGATAAAAGAACAGACAGAACTTATATGTAGATAGATAGATAGATAAAAGACAGACAGAAATATATGTAAATAGATAGATAGATAAAAGACAGACAGAACTATATGGATAGATAGATACCGATAAAAGACAGACAGAACTAGAACTATGTAGATAGATAGATAGATAAATTAGCTAGGAAGACAGATGCACTATATTTAGATAGAAAGAAAGAAAATAAAAGACAGACAAGAACTATATGTAGATAAATGATAAAATGTAAAAGGCAACAGAAATAAGAACTATATTCAGATAAAAAAATGGTGTTAACACACAAAAGGGGAGACAGAACTATGTTCTGTAGACAAGATAGATAGATAAAAGACAGACAGAACTATATGTATCTTATTAGATAGATAAAAACAGACAGAACTATGTTTTGTAGATAAATGAAAGAAAAAAAGAACAGACAGAACTATATGTAGATAATGATATAATGTATAAAAGACAGACAATAACTATATAAAAAAATAGATAATAAAAGACAGAAGAACTATATGTAGATAGATAGATAATAAAGAAAGACAGAACTATATGTAGATAGATAGATAGATAAATTACAGAAGAAATATATGTATGCATGTGTTTTGCTTATAAAGTAAAGACAGACAGAAGAATAGAGTAGAAATTATATTGAAAACAGAAGGCTATAGTAAATATAGATAGATAGATAAAAGAAAGACAGAACTATATGATACTGACATGAGATGGCTAAAAGACAAGAAAGAACTATAAGTAGATAGATAGATAGATAAAAGATTAGACAAGAACTATAATCTGTGTTTTGCTTATAAAAACAAGTGAAAGAAAAAAAGAACAGACAAGAAATATATTGAGCAAATGATAAATAGATAAAAGAACAGTAAATAGGCAAAATGTTCATAAATAAAAAAATGATAAAACACAGAAAGGGGGATACTGACAATGTCACCGTGTTCTGATTCAAGACAAGAAAAACAGAACAGACAAACTATAAGTGGCTCTATAGATTAGATAGAAGAAAGACAGACATGCATCTGTGTTTTGATAGAAAACATGAAATAGAAGAACAGATTATATTGAGAAATGATAAATAGATAAGATAAATAAGGCAAAAGGTTCATAAAATAAAAATGGTGTTAACACACACAAAAGGGGATACTGACATAGTTTTTGACAATTGGAACAGAAATAAGTCAGAGGAGACCAAGAAGTGGCAAATCTTACAAGAAATCCCAACAAGCATCTGTGTTTTGTTTATAAAAATAAGAAAAGAAAATAGAAGAACAGAGCAAAAAATTATATTGAGCAAATGATAAAATGTAAGGCAAGGCAACAGTAAATAAGGCAAAAGGTTCACAAAATAAAAAAAAATGTAACACACAAAAAGGGGGATACTGACAATGATCACCGTGTTCTGGCTTCAAGACAACAAAGAACAGAACTAAGTCAGAGGAGACCAAGAAGTGGCCTATCTTATTAGCTAGGAAGAAATCCCAGCATGCATCTGTGTTTATATTTGGGTGAAAGAAAATGTTTTTTAGAGCAAGAAATTATATTGAGCAAATGAACAAATGTAAGGCAAGGCAACAGTAACAAGGCAAAAGGTTCAACAAAAAAAAAATTGTTAACAATGGTAAGGGATATGGGACAATCCACTTTTCTTTCTCAAGACAAGAAGAACAAACTAAGTCAGAGGAGAAAGTGGCCTATCTTATTAGCTAGGAAGAAATGCCAACATTCTGTGTTTTGACAAAAACATGAAAAAAAATGGAAGTTATTCATTTGGGATAAAATGTAATATAAAAAATAAATCAAGGCAAAAGGTTCACAAAATAAAAAAAAATGGTGTTAAACACACAAAAGGGGGGATACTGACAATTTTCACCTTTTTCTGGCTTCAAGACAAGAAAGAACAGAACTAAGTCAATGTTTGACCAAGAAGTGGCCTATCTTAATAGCTAGGAAGAAATCCCAGCAACATCTGTGTTTTGTTATAAAAACAAGTGAAAGAAAATAGAAGAACAGAGCAAGAAATTATATTGGAACAATGATAAAATGTGCAAGGCAACAGTAAATAAGGCTGGTTCTCAGCCAAGGACAAAAGGGGGATACTGACAATGATCACCGTGTTCTGGCTTCAAGACAAGTTTAACTAAGTCAGAGGAGACCTGGCCTATCTTAAATGCAAGAAATCCAGCATGCATCTGTGTTTTGCTCTAAAAAACAAGTGAAAGAAAATATCAGAGCAAGAAATTTTTGAGCAAATGATAAAATGTAAGGCAAGGCAACAGTAAATAAGGAAAAAAGGTTCACAAAATAAAAAAAATGGTGTTAACACACACAAAAGGGGGATACTGACAATCGATCACCGTGTTCTGGCTTCAAGACAAGAAAGAACAGAACTAAGTCAGAGGAGACCAAGAAGTGGCCTATCTTATTGGCTAGGAAGAAATCCCAGCATGCATCTGTGTTTTGCTTATAAAAACAAGTGAAAGAAAATAGAAGAACAGAGCAAGAAATTATATTGAGCAAATGATAAAATGTAAGGCAAGGCAACAGTAAATAAGGCAAAAGGTTCACAAAATAAAAAAATGGTGTTAACACACACAAAAGGGGGATACTGACAATCGATCACCGTGTTCTGGCTTCAAGACAAGAAAGAACAGAACTAAGTCAGAGGAGACCAAGAAGTGGCCTATCTTATTGGCTAGGAAGAAATCCCAGCATGCATCTGTGTTTTGCTTATAAAAACAAGTGAAAGAAAAAGAGAACAGAGCAAGAAATTATATTGAGCAAATGATAAAATGTAAGGCAAGGCAACAGTAAATAAGGCAAAAGGTTCACAAAATAAAAAATGGTGTTAACACACACAAAAGGGGATGCTGACAAGCGATCACCGTGTTCTGGCTTCAAGACAAGAAAGAACAGAACTAAGTCAGAGGAGACCAAGAAGTGGCCTATCTTATTGGCTAGGAAGAAATCCCAGCATGCATCTGTGTTTTGCTTATAAAAACAAGTGAAAGAAAATAGAACAGAGCAAGAAATTATATTGAGCAAATGATAAAATGTAAGGCAAGGCAACAGTAAATAAGGCAAAAAAAAATAAAAAAAAAAAAAACAAAAAAGGGGGATACTGAAATCCATCACCGTGTTCTGGCTTCAAGACAAGAAAGAACAGAACTAAGTCAGAGGAGACCAAGAAGTTGCCTATCTTATTGGCTAGGAAGAAATCCCAGAGATGCATCTGTGTTTTGCTTATAAAAAAAGTGAAAGAAAATAGAACAGAGCAACAGAAATTATATTGAGCAAATGATAAAATGTAAGGCAAGGCAACAGTAAATAAGGCAAAAGGTTCACAAAATAAAAAAAACCCAACAAGTTGTAAAGGGGGATACTGACAATCAAACAGCATGTATGGAAAAAGACAGAAAGAACAGAACTAAGTCAGACCAAGAAGTGGCCTATCTTATTTTAGGAAGAAATCAGATGCATCTGTGTTTTGCTTATAAAAACAAGTGAAAAAACAGAACAGAGCAAGAAATTATATTGAGCAAATGATAAAATGTAAGGCAAGGCAACAGTAAATGAGGCAAAAAGGTTCTAAAATATTAAAATGGTTTAAGACAAAAAGGGGATACTGAAATTTCACCAAACCTGGCTAAGTCAGAGGAGACCAAAAGTGGCCTATCTTATTTTGAAAAAAATCCCAGTATGCATCTGTGTTTTGCTTATAAATATGGGCATGGAGTTGTTTTTGCAATCATTCTATTAGGTTGAAACCAACAGGCATGAACAGGCAGAAAGAGTGGTGAACACTATCCGATAGCTAGCTAGCGAGCTATATAGATATGAACAGCCTTTGATAGATAGAAAGGATTGAACAACTTTACATTGACAGATAAATAGAAGGGAATGAACAAGCTTAGGTGTGGAGATAGATAGACAGGTATACAGAGAGACAGACAGATAGATAGATAAAAGACAGATAGAACTATATGTAGATAGATAGATAGATAAAAGACAGATAGAACTATATGTAGATAGATAGATAGATAAAAGACAGATAGAACTATATGTAGATAGATAGATAGATAAAGACAGATAGAACTATATGTAGATAGATAGATAGATAAAAGACA
>CAHIKZ030003771.1:610000-760000 GCA_903632075.3 Acanthosepion pharaonis | reverse complement strand
CAAACTCAACTGACATACCTTGTCAAATACAATTTGTATTTTTTTTTTTAATAAAGCTAAAATACAACAACAAATAACATCTGTGCAGAGATAAAGATGAAATTGTCTATCATAATAGTGAATGCAGTAAATTAACTCAGGAGTATAAATAACAGGGCAGAGATAATGAGTTATTAGGAATTGTGCAAATTGACTATACAGACTAATGTTTCCAATAAGAATTCAAAGCTGCCCTACAGAATACACAAAATACAATTCTTTGAAACTTTCATGTTCAAGTGGATCACCCTCAGTCCAAATCATCCTAAAAAAAAAATTATGAGCCATGAATGTAACAGTACACATAATTACTGGAGTACATAGAACTGTCACAAGAATTCTACAAAACCATCTGAAAAATTAGAACTATTATGAAGAATACTGAAATGAAATGTTAAGAAGACTTACAATAACATGATCTCCATGACAGCAACATGATTCTACAAAAATGAAAAGCCAACAGTGCATACATGGCTTTGGTTTTTACATTCAGGATAATCTTCCAATGACCAGAGAATAGTCTCCCGAGTCCACTGACTACTTTTTCATGTGCTTCCATCTTTTGCTACTAAACTGTCAGCTATATCTTTTTCCTTTATCACTTCCCCTCTTCCCTAGACTGCACTACATTAGATGAAATAGCTGACAGTATAGAAAAGGTACTTTCTCTCCATCCATCTGCAAACATCTTTGTCTTCAGTGACTTTGTTTCAGCCACATGTCATGGTGAGCATTATTCTAAAAAGGTACCAATTTTGCTGATATACACACATTAAATTTTTTCATTGCCCAATCCCTCATTGAAATCGTGGACTTCCCTACTCATTTCCCTAGCCAACCCAAGCAATATGCTTCTCTATTGGATCTATTTCTTACCTCCTCTCCTTGCTCTCACCAAGCTTCACAATACAGCCCCCTTGGTAACTCAAACCATTCTGTGGTAGCTATTGATATTTCCTCCCGAGCATCTATTAAACAGGAACCCCGTATCCATAAGACTTCTTTCCAGTACCAGCATGCTGATTAGGACTCATTCTGGGATTTTCTTTGTGAAGACCCTTGGATTGACATCTTCAGCCTCCCAACTGAAAATTGTACCACTGAGGTTACTTCTTGGGTCAAAGCCAACAACATGGACACTTGGAAATACCAGATGAAACCTCAATCCTCTCCATGGTTCACACCAGCTTGCTCAGCCACCAGAGCACACAGAAACAACTATTTCTGGCTATACCAGTATGACGGCTCTCATCATAACAGGTGCTTATTTGCTACTGCTCATAACATATGTAAATGGTGTCCTTGAAGAAGCTAAATTCTTGTTTGCTGAGAGAATGAAGCACCGTATAGGCTCTAAAAACTTTGGTTCTCTTGACTACTGGCATGTATTAAATAAGTACAAAATCTCTATTCCCCCCTCTTCAATTGACTGGAGATGTTATCCTCTGCTGATAAAGCTGAATGCTTTGCTCGCAAATTCTCCTTAAACTTTACCCTTGACTCATTTGGAGTATCTCTGCCTAACTTCCCACTTAGAACTGATTCTCTGTTGAGTGTTATGCATATAACTTGTTTCATAGTTTCTGCTATTATCTCTAACCTTGATCCCCACAAAGCAGGTGGACCCAATGACATCCTTGTAATAGTCATAAAGAAGTGTGCACCCAAACTGGCTCTTGTTCTCTCTAAACTGTATAATAAATGCCTCCTGCTTTCTGGAAGTTATTGTCAATTGCTCCCATTTTTAAAAACTCTGGTGAACCATCTGACCTATCCAATTATCAGCCTATTAAGCCTCTTTTTGGGAAACTCCTAAAGGCCTTAATCAATGCTGAATTGGTTCCTCATCTCTCATCACAAGGACTTTTCTCAGACAAGCAATAGAGCTTTCATTTTTCCAGATCAACTGCTGATGTCTTTAGATAAAAACAGTGAAGCCTGGGCTGTAGCATTGGACATCTTGAAAGTCTTTGGCAGGGTGTAGCATTCAGGTTTTCTCCACAAACTGAAAAGCTATCCCCAGCAGGCACATTTTTGAGCTGATCCAGTCATTCCTAGCAAATCATGAAATGAAAGTTGTCCTGTACGGCCACTTGTCTACATCCTTTCGTACTAACACAGATGTCCCCCAGAGCTCCATCCTGGTTCCTAGGCTGTTTTTAATCCTCATTAATGACCTCAACTTGGCATCTATGCTGATGACACTATCATTTACTCCTGCCTCGATAGTAAGGCTGATCAGTCAGACAAGGTCAAATGGCAGTTGATGTACAAAACGACCTCAAGACCCCTCTCTGTTTTCCATCAGCATGGCTGATGCTATCCTCCATTGCGCCTTCTCAGCTGACATGAGGTGAAAAGACTACATTGAATCCATCTCTAGATCAGCTGCTAAGAAAGTTGGTTCACTGCATTAGGCAAGACAATTTTCCTCTCCAAAATCTATCTTGCATATCTCTTAGTCTATTATTCGTCCATGCTTAGAATATTGCTGCTACATATGGTCTAGTGCCGCTGCTATTTACTTGACACTCCTTGATGAGCTCCAAAGAAGAATCAGCAATATTATTGTCTGGCATCTCAGCTTCAGTCATTTACCCACTACCATAAAATTGCCTTTTTGTTCCCTTTTTAGAAATACTTTCATGGTAATTGTTCAAATGAGCTCTTTGCTAGGGTACCTAGACTGTATGAATTTAAATACTATACTGGCGGCGAGGTCTCATCAATTTACTGGTGAGCTAGCTAGATGTAGCCATAACTTCTATGCTAACAGTTTCTTTTATCACACTTCTCACTTGTGGAACTCCTTTTTGGATCCATGCTTTCCAACCAACTTTAATCTGTAAAAATTTAAATGCAATGTCAATCGCTATCTACTCTGCTCCTGACTGCTCTTTTCTCTTCATTACTGATGTTTCTGTTCCTAATTTCTCCACAACCTGTAACCCCACGCGTGCCAGTGGCTGTACTGCCTTGCTTGGAGTGATACCAATTAAAAAATAAATAGGAGAGAGAGAGAGATAATTATATCATGACCACTTGTTTGTCAGAGTAAAATCTAGCAATCAAAGAGGCCATTTTGAATTAAATGTCAACACCCATGACAAGAAATATCATTTAAAATTATAATTAGCAATGGCAGATTCATAAAAAAATAATAGAAATCACTTTAAACTTTCTGATTACCATGAGGGAGAAGCAATAGGATAGCCACATTATTAAACCATTTATATAAATTTTTCTATTCACTGTGTCCCTTTAGGACATGGATGACCTTGGCTCTCCACAACATCTATATTTTGCAGCCCAGAGTAAATTATTATGTAAAAACATTGTCTGCAACCTGATGTTGATTATCATGGGTGAGAAGCACTAGGATAGCCAGATGGTTCAACCAAGCATATAAATTATTAGGTAAAAATACATGGGTCAAGGAAGATTTTGCAATCAGGCTTTTGTTTATCAAGGGTGAGAAGCACTAGGATAGCCAGATTCTTCAACCGATTAAATAAATTATTAGTTAAAATACATGGGTCATGGTAAATTCTGTTATCAGGCTTTTGATTATCATGGGTGAGAAGCACTAGGATGGCCAGATTGTTCAATCACTTCATTCTCTGCTGTGTGCAGAAAAGGAATGTAAAGAAAAAAAGAAAAATAAATAATGAATAAAAAATAAAAACTTAAGCACTACACAGATCATTTGGTATTAGTGTAAAACAAGGATGATGCAGCTGTAATTATCATGTTGTATAATTTGTTATTTAAAACTTTAATGAACTTGTACTTTAAATTTGACACAGTGGTAAAGTTATCTAAAAGATCAATATAGCCATGCCAGATGTTTAGAGAGGGGTGCTATTCACAACAGATACACCTCTACATCTGTTGAATATGGATTTCAAAATCTGTGTTTGTCTAATAAACATGAAATCACCTGTGTTACCCATGTTCCTGGGAACAGATTGACCCAAACAGTATGTTTGCTATGATTTTCTGTTTATTGCTATTTCTGCTGCCATCAAGTAAGCTGGTCTCCATTTTCAGATGTGGCCGGCTAAAAATAGATGAAAACGTGCCACTGCACTGAAAGTAGTCATGTTCATAGTACACATCACATCAATGTTTGCCGCAATGACAGTGGGGAAACTATTTTGGGAATATTTACCATAAAATCACAAAATGAATATATATATATATATATATATATATATATATATATATGGATTTTCCAAGCTTTAAGAAAAAAAAAAATTCTTTCTAAGGTAACAAATATTGTTTTTTCTCAGGAGACCTCATTCTCTATTAATATTGTACACCTGAAAAGGATTCAATCAAAATCCTGTGATGATAAAGGAACATTAATAAGCTTAATAATCAAAACAATAATGATATTCTTTTTTCAAATATGGAAGAGCATAGTAGCTAAGCTGTTTTTTTCTCTACTCAACTGCATTCTGTACTATTTTTGTTTTTTTACAGGCAGATGTACAAAGCTCCCTTTATGTTAATTCATTTCCTATTATAAGAAATACGTTGAATCAATAGCTTCATCTATTGCAAGGAAAGTTGGTTCTTTGTGCCGCGCCAGAAAGTTTTTCTTGCACAAGTCCATCCTTCAAATCTATAAATCAACCATTCACACTTACATGGAATACTGCTGTCATACATGATCTGTAGCCCCTGCTGTTAGTCTTAAGGTCCTCAACAAAATCCAGAGGCGGATATACAATGTGATTGGCCCTGATTTGGCATCTCGTTTACAGTCGCTCTGTCACAGATGTGTCATCGCTTCCCTCTGTCTGTTCTACAAATAATTTCATGGTAACTGCATCAACGAGCTACTTTCGCTAGTTCTCAAAGTGCATGAATTTAAACGTGCTACTAGGTTGGCATCTGTGCCACCCTTTCACTGTCAAAACAGTTAAATGTAGCCATCTCTTCTACTCCAAAAGCTTCATGTCTCGCACTTCCTGTCTGTGGAACCCCCTTCCTCTTAATTGCTTCTCTGATAGCTGCAATCTCCAACTATTCAAATGCAATGTCAATTGACATCTCCAGATGCCTTGATCTATTCCCCGACCTTCTCTTCATCCTTTCCTCTTTCATGCCTCTTTACTCTTGCTCCCAGTCTCTGTAACCCCTTGCGTGATTGTGGCACTCCTGCCTTGCTTGGGGTGAAAAGCCTTAACAAAAAAAAATAAAAAATAAATAAAAATTGACATCATTCCAAACAGATTTGTTATTCCGTTTTGTATCATACATCAGGTTGGAATGAAAGTTCTGTTCGATTTTATCATATATATATATATGAAGATACTAATGCATATAGAAATATTTAATGATCAATACAACCTCAATTGCTTTCTAGAACCTGTCAACAAAATTATAGATGCTATACTTGTAAAATTTTCTCTATGTTTTGATGTAAATTGTGAGACCAACTCATGTTCAATCTCTTTTTTGATGTTAATCTTAGGTAATCCAAATAGTTCTGCTAAATACATTGAATCAATTGCTTCATCTATCGCAAGGAAAGTTGGTTCTCTGTGTCATGCCAGATAGTTTTTCTCGTCTGAGTCCATCCTTCAAATCTATAAATCAACCATCCATCCTTGCATATATGATCTGGTTCTCCCACTGTATATCTCAAGGTCCTCGACAAAATCCAGAGATGAATATGCAATGTGATAAGTCCCAATCTGGCATCTAGTCAACAATTGCTTTCCCACATACATGCCGTGGCTTCCCTCTGTCTCTTCTACAAGTATTTTCATGGCAACTGTTCCAACAAGCTACTTTTGTTGGTTTCCAGACTGCATGAATTTAAGTGAGCTAACAGGCTGGCATCTCAGTCCCACTCTTTCACCATCAAAACGGTTAAATATAACCGTCTCTTCTACTCAAACAGCTTCTTCTCTCACACTTCCCATCTGTGGAACTTCCTTCCTCTTACTTGCTTCCTTGATGACTATAATTTTCAAATATTCAAATGTAATGTCAATCGACATCTGACACCCTAAGCTTGTTCCCCATCCTTCTCTGCATCCTTTCCTCAAACACGCCTGTTTACTCTTGTTCTCAATTCTCTGTAACCCCTTGCTTGCTAGTGGCACTCCTGCCTTGCTTGGAGTGAATTGCTTTAAAAAAAACAAAACACGCACAACTCCTAAACAAGTGATATTCAGGAGGAGTAAAGTCAGAGGAATATGGAGACAATTTTTCCCAACCAAGCTCCTCGAAGAGATCTTTAGACAATAATGCAGTATAAGGACAGGTATTATCATAATAGAGGATTACTCCCTTTCTGTTGACTGAGGTTGAAGGCTTTCAATCCAAGCCTGCTTTCAAACTACAAAGTCATTGGCCATAGCGATCAGCATTGATTGTTTGATTATTGTCTAACAGTTCATAATGGATGATTCCTTGAATATCTCACAATATACATTTTCTTTGGATGAAGTCATCATCTCGGTTGTTGAGAGGGTCTGTTACCTTGACTGATCCAGTTATTATGGTACTTAGCATTATGGTAAAGGATCCATTTCTCACCACCTGTAACAAATCTGTCTAAAAAGAGTGCTTCAAGTTGTCACATTGGTGATTTTCTGGATACAACAAGTGGGAACAATTTTCCAACCACAGAAAACTTTCCATATCACTAACATTAAATTTTTTACCATGTTCCCTAGCCATCGGAGCAAGATTTGCTGCAATAGCAGTTTTCAAATCCTCTGAATCAAGTCTTTTTGGAGAATCCATTCTTGGCTTGTTCTCTAGAATACAATCTCAGTTTTGAAACAAGAAAACTACCCTCTGCAAGTTTTTTTTTTTTTTTTTTTTTTTTTTACTCAATGCATTTACCCCATAAGCACACTGGATGGATTTTACTGTTGCAATTGCATTAACAGCTTTATAAAACTCAGAGTAAAACATTTATTTCTTTAGCTGGAATGAACTTAAGGGCAAGTTCTGAACTATATTATGAATAATATTCTTATCTGAAAGAAAAAGATATAAATTACTCATAGTAGCATTACTAAACAATATAAAGAAGCAATTTCAACTCAAAAATTAGACAGAACTTTAATTCTAACCTAATATATTCCTGGCTTTGTCCCTCATATGTGTTTGTGTGTCAGTACCTGTCCGCATGCTTCTTATCTTTTTGCCCATATCTGCATCCATATCTTCATTCCAGATTATAACTTTTTTTTTCTATTCATTCATTCATTCATTCTAATCCCGAGGGCAGAGCTTTCTAAATTATACCCAAATTAATTCTGTACCATGTTAATTTGCTGAAGACTATCTAAATTTCAAATCTATATTGTTTATCCATTTAAAATAGTAAAATTTATGAGAAAGCATATTCATTTTAAATACAGGAGTCTTAAAAAATGAGTTCCAAGAGCTACACCTTTTTCTTGATACCCAGGTTAGTCTTCTCATCACAGATATCCATTTCAATTTCATTCAAATTGTCTGTGCATGGATATTTTAATTCATTGACAGACCTAAAATCTTTGTGCAGCATTTAAAAAAGGTTTTTAAAAAAGAATTATTATTTATTATGGAATAATTTCAGTAATTTCAATAAATCTTATGATTATCAGATTTTTTTTATTGTTTAAAAAATTAACAGGGTTTTCAATGAGAAATTAGTTACACCATTTTATCTCACATTCCACTTGTACCATATTTCAATAGATAGGTGCAGATAGACTTCAGTCTATAGGCAAATTGATGATTTTCTTGCTCAGCCCAAGGTAGGTATTGTCCAGATGGAATGAAAGGGGAATGTGTTATTTTAATGTCTTATGTCAAACTCACTCAGATTGTGTCTGCGTATGCGTGTTCTAGAATGTACATTAAATGGCACAAGCACATGTAAATCACTCATGCAAAACACAGACATATGCATATACACATAAAGTTACACAATGTGTGAGAGAGAAACAGCTCTTTTTTTATGATAGAGCTCAGACTCCATAAATCAAGATTATTTGCTCATATTTTTTGAGAAATAGGAGCAATGTTTCAAAGCCTTGCTTTGCACGCTAAAGTTAGTTGGCTCTCAAGAGGTCAACTGCTTTGTTGTGTATATGAATTGAGAAACGTGATGTTTAAACATCATTAAGAGAGTCAGCAAACCAAGTTACAAGATTTAATTCAAAACTTACATACCTTTATGACAGACTTGAACATTTACATCAACATGCAAGGCAACAGAGAAAATATATTAACATTGGTAGATAAGATTTGTTCACTTGAAACAAGGCTCCAATACCAGTCAAGGTAGAAGAAGAAGATTCTTGCAATGGTATTGGGGAAGAAGAAAGAGAAGTGGTACATGTTATGAGGATATGTAGGATAGATATTAGTTGAACTTAGACTCGAAGATGTTAAGATTGTTGTGGCCAGGGAATCATTTGGACTGACCAGTTGGCAGGTTTCCTCTGTTGTGTAGGGTTAAAGTGATGTATGAGAGAATCAAGATGTTAATCAAAGAGTAATGGCTGTGTCATTAAGTGACCATGATCCTCTTCTGTGTCTAATGTAGGAAGTGGATTTTATATCAGTGTCGATAGTTGATAATCATTTAGTATCTGCAAAGTGAATAAACAATGAGTTTATATATACTAGCCAAATACCAGTTCTATGAACAGAAAAAAGTTTGTCTATATTTCTGAGATGAGGTATTGTCACCATATTTATTACAACATTTTGGCTGTTGTACGCTCCTGCCTTCTTCAGGTGGTTGGAATATCGAACTGAACACTTTATTTCACTCACAGGGGTAGACTGTTCTAGTTCCACGTGCCATGTTTAATGGATGTCAGGGTAAAAGGTTCAGTTCAACATTCTAACCACATGAAGAAGGCCAGAGCATACAACGGCCGAAACGTTGCAATAAATATGGCAACAAAGATGAGAAAAAAGTTGTTATAGCAGTTCTCTTATCTTTCTAAAATGACATGCTGAGCTGGAAAGAAACACACACAGAGCAGATATGGGTAGCTGGTGAGAGAGAGAGAGACATGGAAGTGATATAGGTAGCTGGGGAGAGACACGTGGAAGTGATATGGGTAGCTGGGGAGAGAGAGAGAGACACACACACATGGAAGAGATATGGGTAGCTGGGGAAATGACACACACATGGAAGAGATATGGGTAGCTGGGGAGAGAAGACACACACACACACATGGAAGAGATGGGGTAGCTGGGGAGAGAGAGAGACACACACACACACATGGAAGAGATATGGGTGGCTGGGGAGAGAGAGAGGAAGACATGGGCTGGGGAGAGAGAGAGAGACACACATGGAAGAGATATTGGTGGCTGGGGGAGAGAGAGACACACATGGAAGGATGTTGGTGGCTGGGAGAGAGACACACATGGAAGAGATATGGGTAGCTGGGGAAGAGAGAGACACACATGGAAGAGATATGGGTAGCTGGGGAGAGAGAGAGCTGGGGAGAGAGAGAGAGACACACATGGAAGAGATATGGGTAGCTGGGGAGAGAGAGAGAGACACACATGGAAGAGATATGGGTAGCTGGGGAGAGAGAGAGACACACACACATGGAAGAGATATGGGTAGCTGGGGAGAGAGAGAGAGAGACACACACATGGAAGAGATATGGGTAGCTGGGGAGAGAGAGAGACACACACATGGAAGAGATATGGGTAGCACACACACACACATGGAAGAGATATGGGTAGCTGGGGAGAGAGACACACACATGGAGGGTGGCTGGGGGAGAGACACACACACATGGAAGAGATATGGGTAGCTGGGGAAGAGACACACACACATGGAAGAGATGGGTAGCTGGGGAGAGAGACACACACACATGGAAGAGATATGGGTGGGGGGAGAGAGAGAGACACACACATGGAAGAGATATGGGTAGCTGGGGAGAGAGAGACACACACACATGGAAGAGATATGGGTACACAGAGAGACAGAAGAGAGAGAGACACACACACAGGAGAGAGGGTAGCTGGAGAGACACACACACATGGAAGAGATATGGGTAGCAGGGGAGAGAGAGAGACACACACATTGAAGAGATATGGGTAGAGGAGAGAGACACACACATTGAAGAGATATGGGTACACACAGAGAGACATGGAAGAGATGGGTACATGGGACACACACATGGAGAGAGATATGGGTACATGGAGAGAGAGAGGAGAGAGAGAGAGAGAGACACACACATGGAAGAGATATGGGTAGCTGGGGAGAGAGAGAGACACACATGGAAGAGATATGGGTAGCTGGGGAGAGACAGAGAGAAGAGATATGGGTAGCTGGGGAGAGAGAGAGACACACATGGAAGAGATATGGGTAGCTGGGGAGAGAGAGAGACACACACACATGGAAGAGATATGAGTAGCTGGGGGAGAGACACATGGAAGAGATATGGGGAGCCAGGGAGTGGGACAGAGGTGTTGCAGATATGGAGGTGAGTGGGAGAGAGAGACGTGGTGCAGATATTGGGAGAAGTGTAGTAGATATAATTTAGTGAGAAAGAGGAAGTCACATGAATATTTTAAAAGATTTAATCCAGAATTTAAGATCTGAATCTTAATCACTGTATAAATTTGGCTTTCCTTACAAAACGGTTAAGCTACATAAATATGGAGAGAAATCACTGGCTCTTTCTTTTGTTTTATATCAATATTCTATATGTTGCTGAAATTTAAGTATAATAGCTACAATTTTGTTTTTTTACTTCTTTTTTTTTAAATTTTGTCTTTTTCTTATTTCTCCCAAACTTTTTTCCACCATCTAGTCAAGCTCACTAAGTATGTTACGTGTTGTTTTCCTTTGTCCCTCTTGCCTTCAATGTCCTGTGAGTATTAAATTTTCTAAACCCTCTTTCGTCCATATGTAACATAGAAATTTAAACTATATCCTGATGTTAAGTGTAAGTGTCCTTTTTGTTTCCATTTTCTGTAAAACTTTCCTCTCACCATTGCTCAGTTGGAAAGACAGTGGGGCTGACAAAAAGCGATTTTAACCTGTTCTCTTTCTAGCTGAATGGGTTTTTCAGTGATTCTTATGACAAATGGTGTCAAGATGGCTAAACATCTTATCTGAAAACCTGGAAAAATAAACTCAATTAGTTTAGCGTTTTTTTTTTAGATATTAAACATTTTGAGGGATGGACAATTTTGCTGTTACACCTGAGAGAGAGAGAGAGACACACTTATTGTTGAATGGATGGCTACTAAACTGGCACACCCACTTCAATTTATTGAGTGAGGTGGAATGTTAGCAACCCTGTAGGATGAAAGATAAGACCTATCAAAGGCCGAAATAACTCTTGAGAGTCAATGGTCAGTTAACTGGAGGTGTATCTCAATAAAATAAAAAAATTTTTAAAAATCACTGCAGAGAATGGGAAACCACGTCACTATAAATCCCAAGATGATTCATGCCCACTTATTACAAACCAATATTATTTCACTTTTGATAGTGGCATATTAGCATTTCTTTTAAAATTTTTAGGAAATGATCCTTTCCAAAAGGATTTTACTTAAAGAATATATATATATATATATATATATATATATATATATATATATATATATATAGATAGATAATTGATGATCAATTAATATATTGCTGAAAAACAATCTTGTCTGATCTTGTCACTAAACAGCATCAAACAGACAATCAAATAAATATATATATATATATATATATATATATATATATAAGAGAGAGTTGAGAGTGGAAGATAGAGAAATTGTATAACAAAGTGGAAAAAAAGTTTACTTGTGATGAGTTTTGTCATTCAGGACTTCATCAGACGAAACGTGTCACAAGTAAATTTTTCCACTTTCTCAAACAATTTCCCTCATGCTGTTCTTGATATATGTATATATGTATGTATGGGAAGACCATATATAAATTTTTATATATCAGTACAATTTTAGAAAAAATCTATGACAAAGTGGAAAACTTTTTTAAAAGAGAAACCAATTTAATAAAACAAACGTGTATAGAAAGTGCTTTAATCGCTAGACTGTCAGTAATGATTCACACTAATTACATGTGGACTATTTTCTTTGTTGTTATTACAATGTTGCAGAATTGTTCCATGAAAATGGCATAGTGGATTAAAGCATTTGTGAATTTGGTGACATAATTGTGAGTTCGATCCCTGGGTTAGGTAGGTGCTGTATACTTGAATTCAGCAGAAACATGGTGAACAATAACTGAGCAGTGCTAAAAATAAGAACAATATGTATAAATAAAAGGTTCAGTTCAAAATTTCCTGTATGTTGCCTGGATTGACATAAACCTGATGAAGCTCGGACAGTACAACAGCTGAAACATTATGACAACACTAACAAAGACAACAGTCCGCATGTAAATAGTGTAATTTTCAAAGAAGCTTTTTCTTACTCTGTTTTGCTCAAGTACTTCCAAACTTATCAGTCATTATCAAGTGTTAGTGTGGCTGACAAGACTTTTGAAATTCAAATCAGTCCAAAGTAGCAACATGTTTAAGAGCTTGATCACACTGGCCAAAGCATGTATCATATATATATATATATATATATATATATATATATATATATATATTATGTATCCATATTGAATATTTTTTTTATGTACACTTCAAGATACGGTCTCCTCTGGGGAAATTTATTTTATTAATTGCAGGTTGGCACTTTTGTAAAATAATGGCTTCTAAAATGTTGTTATTCCTTGCAGTGTTTGATGTACAGGGTAGGTCAAAAGTAGACTTACAGTTGTTTCACTATTTGTTTCATGTTTCCACAGCTCAGAACCTGAGCTAACTTTGCTGAACTGTTCTTTCAGCAAGATGGAGCACTTCTTCATTATGCTTTAGCAGTAAGGGAATACCTTAACCAAACCTTTTCACAGGGCTAGTTCGGAAGAAAGGGCAGCATCGAATGGCCACCACATTGACCAGACCTAATGCCAATGAATTTCTTTTTTTTTTTTGAGGGGGGGAGGTGGGTGTAGTAAAAGAACAAGGTTTAAGAGAGAAATCCCCACACAGTGGACAAATTAAAAGAGTACATCTCAAAAGTATTTATTGAAATTAATGCATATCGGGATTTGCGTATTATTGTTCAGGAGAGGTTTGAGGAATGTTGCAATGTTGAAGGAGGACAATTTGAGCACTTAAAAGATTAAACAGGTACTAAAAAATATGTAAATGTACATAAACAGTTTTGAACAAATATGATTGTAACAAATAAATATAAATCTAATAAAATGTTTCTAAAAATGTTAAATGTATACCAACACTAAGTGTAAACCTACTTTTGGCCCACTCTGTATATTTTGGTGTTGCCTAGTTATTTAAATTAAAAAAAAAAAAATTTGTTTATGCATATATGGATAAAGTTAATAGGCAAAACGTGGACAGGTGCCAATCTTTCTTGAGAATGAATGTCAACAATGATTGTACAAAAAAACAAAAAAAAAACTCAAAATAAAAATAAAGATTTTCAATGTAATGTGTATCTTCTAGGAAACAAGTCCAATCATGCTTTGAAAGAAAAGGTTGAACTCATTACAAATGACCTGACAGGGATGATGACAGGCAAAACAAGTTTTAAAATGTTTGTACAAGTTGCTTATCACTTGAAAGATGATTCTTACTTCCTAACAATAGAATGAAAATATTGTTTTCATCTATTGTAATTGTTTAGCTAAGAGACTTCTTTTTTTGTTTTAAAAATAAAATAAAAAATTATATGATCATTGTACAAAATAACAAAGGCTAATAATAATAATAATAAACCAATAATAAGTCACTGTCTATTTCTGACATGAGATATTACACTATTTACATAATTTGGACTATTGTCCTCATCTTTGTCGCCTTTTTTTTTTAGATGGTCTGATATTTGTGCCAGTTTCTGGTAGGATTTTTCAATTTGTCTCCATAGCGACATGGCAACAAAGATGAGGACAATAGTCCAAATAATGTAAATAGTGTACAATAATAAGTCCTTTTAACATTTTTAAGTTATAATCTTACTTATTATAAAACACAGATTCTATGTGTCTGTACGTTTATATATTGGATCGGATTTCCTACATTTTTCAACCGATTTCAACAAAACTTCACAAGACTACGTAAAATTACCTTGCAGTGGTTCTGACAGCACCAAAAATTGGAAAAACACAATTGCTTTTGCACGAAATCAATTTGAAAACACAATTAACAGGCATCTTAATGAAAATGAAAGGGGGACAACTCATATAGAGTTATATTTATTATAAAACCCAGGTTGTGTGGGTGTGTGTTCCTTTATATATGGGATCGGATTTCCTACATTTTTCAACCGATTTCAACAAAACTTCACTTTTTTTTGGCAGGTAGTGTTTCTTATTGTCTTGCACATTTTTTTCTTTATTTTTACATTCAAAATGCTTTAAAAATTCCATTTACAAGACAATTGTTTTTAATAAAATTCTGTTCAATCGGTAGACTCATAACGATTGAAAACAATGTTTTTGTTTGAGTTTGGATTTGACCAATTCATAAAAAAAATAAATAAAAACAAACAAAAAAGAAAAAAACTAATTAAGACATGCATGTCCGTCGACCTTAAACAATAATCTTTGTCAATTTTATTTTATTTTTCAGTCTTTATGATGGTCGATACTTGATCTATCTCTTACTGTTACATCCCCGGGCAACGCCGGGCTCTACTGCTTGTCTTTAAATAAATATAGTGAGAATATGTATTACATACATGTACGTGGAAGGCTAAAAGATTATCTCAGCAAAAAAACCTCCAGTTCAAATTACTGTGATGAGGAGTTATTATTCATACTACAGTTGGTCTATTGTCCTTATCTTTGTTGTTGTTATCATAATGTTTTGCTCACTGTGCCCACCAGCCTTTATCAGGTGTATGTCAATCCAAGTAACCTACAAGGAATTCCAAACTGAACCCTTTATTCAATCTATGGGGATAGACTGTTCTTGTTCCACTCTCTATGTGTAGGGATAAGTCCCACGGGACAATAGATGAGTGGATTAAAGCATTGGTTCATGAATTTGGTGGCATTGTAATTGTGAGTTCAATCCCTGGGATGGGCAGTGTGTATTTGGACTCAGTGGAAACAGGGTTAGCAATAATTGAGCAGTACTAAAAATAAGAACTGGACACGATATCCCTAAATACAGGCAATAGAACAAGAATAGTCTACTTCCATAAATGGTCAAAATGGTCAAAAAGTCCTGTCCTTAACACATCAGAATAAACATGTTTTATGAAAAAAATAATTAAAGTTATTGACAAAAATAAGTTTCCTTCCTCTAAAATTTATCTTGACACTGTCTATAATGTTTTCACTTCCTAGAATCTCCATTATACTTTCTTCCTTTTATAAAATATTTTCAAATTTTTCTGATCAGTTTTCCTCCTTGGTGTTTTATGAAAATCGGTCTCATTTTTTTGTTGTTGAACTAATTAAAGTTATTGATCAATTTTCTTTTCTTGCACTTCTCCCTGTGAAATAGATTTTCTTTTGATTTCCAGCCACTCTTATCCTGTCATATCTTGTCTTAGATGTTCTTTTACTTTCTTCCTCAAAATTCATCGATTGACAACTATCCTTTCCACAGGTTATTGCAAAACATTGTAAAAAATAAATAAATAAACAAATATCAAAAATACAACACAAGAGACATTCCAATTATCAGGTCAAAAATTTAGAAAACAATTCTTAAAAAAATAATTTTTTTTTTTTTGTTTATAACATGAATCTATAATCTTTTTTCTGAAAAATGATTATTGTGTTGACCAACAACAACATCTGTCAGCATACTAAAAACATGTTCAATTTTAAAAGTTCATAAAAAAGACAATTTCATAAAGAAATGAAATGAAAAAAAAAAGATATGCCAAGTGTCAATGCTTTAAAAAAGTCCTACAATCCAAAATAAATGCTTCTGACTTTGTGTGGATATCAATAAAGAGATTAAATTTAAGATAATCTAGATTTACTGAGATTAACCCAATGTGGCACAAAATCACTTGAGTAGAAATGACTGGAGCTAAACTGCCCCAAAGCAAGATTGCTTATCAAAAAAAAAAAAAAAAAAAAAAATTTTTCAAATACAAACAAGAATTATATATGTGTGCATATTTATTGGCAAAGATTTGCATGTTTAATAATTATAATTTTTTTTTTTTTTTATGCCATGTCTCTTCAGGAGATAGATAATCATGGCACTTCCCAGATTCCTTTTCTTTATTACTTATGAACTGCCATGATCTTTTGGGAATGAAAGTAGAGTGGTTTTGAATTTAGAGTAGTCCATCTCCTAGATTAGCTGCCACCCAAGGCTAGATAGCCCAATCTTTCTATTGGCTGAATTATGCAATCTGCTCACCTCACCACTGCAAGCAAATTTTTCCAGTTTAGCCTGGTTCCATAAATGAAGTGGATTTTTTTTTTCTGGTAGTGCCAGAGGAATCTGTATTAGTTTCGCATTGATAGTAGAATGCCATTAAAAATGTATCAGCATACAAGAATCTATCAAAATTTGAAGAGTGTGGTTTGAATAAATGAATAGAGGAAGAAGCATCAATTACCTTAATACCTCAGAAAAAACTGAGGAGAGTCAATGAGGCAATTATATATATATATATATATATATATATAAAAAATATATATATATATAAAAAAAGGAGAGATTCAGTAAGTTTTTTCTGGCTTTGTTTTTAGTTACATTAATTGTGGAATACTACGCAAGAGCAAGCACTGTGATTGCCAGAGTTAAAAAGCAGCAGCAGTTAAGACTGATTCATTCATTCATTCATTTTCTATGGTTTATCAACTCTTTACAGGTTATTTAGAGCCAGAAAATATTTTCCTAAAATGTAACAAATTTTAGATAATAATGATTTAAAAGATACTAGTCTTACTAATTAACCCATATCTGGAGGTAGGAGAGGCAGATTCATACCTAATCTGAATTTGATAAACAAGAAATTATAATGTGGATATAAAGTAGGGGATCAATTCTATATTACAGTGAATATATAGACTAATCACTCACTTAGTGTCATGGTAGTTTCTATACATTTATATTCCAGAGAATGTAAATAAGTCTAAAACCATGCTTGTGTCGCTAATCATTATTTCATTGATTAATTTTCTACAGCTTAACATCTTGCAAGTTATTTAAATCAAGAAAATATTATATTATCCGTTACACCAATTGCACATCCAAGCTTACAGCAACTGGTATTCCCACGTGGTCACCTATCTAGGTACTAACCAGGCTCGATTGCTTAACTTCAGTGATCATACAGGGAACTGGTGTTTCAACATGATATGGCCATAAGCAGCAGTTGAGGGACAAATAAGAGAGAAAAAGAGACATTTTGAGTGTGCTTTTTTTTATGTGCCATGTCCCTTCAAGATGTAGGCAATCATGGCCCTCCACATCTTGTAGCTCTTAATAAGTTTTGTCTTTTCATTATTTCTCCCAAACCCTGTTCTAACATCCATTTACTCAAGCCCATCAATCTATCCTGTGAATATCAGATTTTCCAAGCCTTCCTTTCATATTAAGTGCCCCAGAAATTTCAAATGCCTCTTCCTGATGTTATGTATAAGTTTCCTTTTTGTTTTCATTCACTCCAAAACTCCATTGTTGCTCACATGTTCGGTCCATGGTACCCTCAGCATCTTTCTGTAGAACCACATTTCTGTTGCTTCAAATCTCTTCTTCATCTTTTAGGAAATTGTCCAGCATTTGCTGCCATACAGGAGGACAGATATCACATTACAGTTAAATACTCTTTTCTTTGTTTCTAACAAAATTTTTCTGTCTCTTAATACTCTAAAGGAGTTAACCCGTACAGTCCAGATATTATTTTCTCCTTAGCTCACTTCTGTGGTGGGTATTGGTAAGTACAACCTTCTCTTCATTCTTGTTCACTTTACTTAATAATAAATTACAAAGAGGAAGAATATGACTCAGTAAAATTAAATATGAAACCCTGTAATACAGCTTCTTGAGGAACAGTTAATATTAAAAGGTGATGCTTAATAAAGCAATCTCTTAATTGTTTCCTGGTTTCATGCCACAGAAATTTCTCAATCAGCTCATTCTGAATTAATTCTTTCATGTCACTTAAAATAACATCCCACCCTGCTATTTAACATACTAAAATTTTTTGCCAACATCCTGACACATGTTGAAATCCTCAGGGTATTTAGTATTGTTGAAGTTATAGCTAACATTCTTTGTAGAGATTTACAAACCCCGTCTTGTCCAGTTCCACAAACCAATCAACAAAATTTAAATAAGCTGATTTGTTTGGAAAAATACTTTGACAAAAACCTTACTTCACATCTTAATAATTTATTTAATTTATAGAACTTCATGGTAAACAATATTTTTTAAGAAAATTTTTTTTTTTCTTTTTAACAACAAAGAATAAATTCTTAGGATTTCTTACTCTTGAGCATGCAACATAAAACTGGCCATGCATAAATATTTCTTTCTGGAACCAAATTTCAACTTTTTGAAATGTTTGGCCTCATTTGTTTATAGTTCTCGCAAACACAGGGCAAACTGGATATGCTCTAATCTAATAGTTTCTTTTCTTGCACTTCTCCACTGTGAAACACCATTCTAATCTTTTGATTTCCAGCCACTGACAATCTTAAAAAAAAAAAAAAAAAAAAAAAAAAAAATGTTATACCAATCGCCATCTTCTGTCTTAAGCCTGTTCTTTTACTGTTCTTCCTCCTCAGTAAAATCTTCTCATTCACTTTCACCCCCAGTAATACTTTCCACAGTGTTATTGCTTGGAGTGAAATGATTATAAAAAAAATAAATAAATAAATAGATAGATAACTAAAAATACGTTTTTATTTTCTCTTTGACAAGAGTCATAAAACATACCTCATTTAACTTTTTTCCCCCCTCTCTTGATATTGTTAATGTTTTAGCTGATCCATTATCAGCCTTTGTCATAAGATATTAGAAAACTTTAATTCTTAAAAGAAAAAAAAATTGGATCCCTTTCAGTTAAGAAAATGTTGTGTAACTCCTGTGTTTATAACTTAACCAACCTTGCACAGCTGAAATAGACTGACTATAACTGCTATTTTTCTGAAGAGAAATGGTGGTCCTCTTTTTTAATCGACTAAGTCGCCTAATAAATGGATCAGCCAAAACATTGTGTTGACAATATCAACAACACAAGAGACATTCAATTATCAGGTCAAAAATTGCAAAGATAATTTTTTTTTTTTAACATGAATCTATAATCTTTAAATGATTATACCCACAACATCTGTGCATACTAAAAAGTTCAATTCAAAAGTTCATAAGACAATGAAATGGAAAAAAAAAAAAACAAGATATGCCAAGTGTCAATGCTTTAAAAAAAATTAATGAAAATTTATTGTATTAATCAATGTACTATAGTAAAACCAAATGTACTTTTTATCCCCTTACCTGCTTGCATTTCTCCCCAAAATATGGTTTCAATCAATGTGTGGCTATTTTAGAGGGTGTGATGGATAGACAGACAATCTAACAGAAGTCACAGAATTTTATATATAGAAGATAGATAGCTGGTTGGTATTGGATTTGTTTGCACACATTTCTTCCTTGTTTTGATCAATATACTTTCTAGTCTCCCTTAAGTGCCTCTTGTATTTTGAAATGTTCAACATTGAGAGGTTTGGACATTCTTTTACACAGAAATATTTTATATTGGGTAGCAATGATCTACTAGTGAAGCTTGCTATTACATCCTTGTTGATTCTTTATGGTCTGTCCAGCTCTTTCTATAAATATGTTCTGGTATTTACCAATATTTATATATTTAAGCCAGTTGGGATTTGCTTTAGTTGTATGCAATTTTTTTTTTTAATCATTTCACCTCAAGCAAGGTGATAATGCTACTAAGATGCAAGGGGTTCTTGTAAGTGAAAGAGAATGAGACATGTGAGGAGAAAGGACATTAAAACAACAAGTTCAGGAAAACAGAAGATGGCAATTGGTGCAACGTTTAAATTTTTGAAGATTATTGGTGACAGTGAAGCAACAAATCAGAATGGAATTCCATTGGCAATAAGTAAAAAAATACAAACCATTAGAATAGAAGTAACGATCACATCTAGCTAGTTCAACAGTAAAAGAGTGAGACCTAATTGCCAATCTAGCAGCATGCTTAAATCCATATATTCAAGGCACCAAAGAGAAATCTCATCAGAACAATTGCCATGAAAATATTTATAGAAAAGATAGAGAAATGCCCTGTCATGTCAGCAAGAAAGTGACTGAAGTCAAGATGCCATATCAGGATCAATAACATTACAGATCCTTCTTTGAATTTTTTCAAGAATCTTGAGATATATAATAGGAGCACCAAACCAGATATGACTGCAGTAATCAATGCACAGATGAATAATAGAATAATGGTTTGATGTATAAATTTTTTGTGACAATTTGTTTCTTGTGTCCATAAAAAACACAGCTTAGGAGAAAAGACAAATTCAATCTGTACATTTAGTCATTGAAAGTTGGTGTGGATCATGCCTGCCCAACATGTGGCCTGCAAGATTATTCAGACTAGCCCACAAGGGGTTTTCAAAATTGTCAATTTATTTTCTGTCTAAATTTCTGGGAGTTATTATATGTACTAGAGTTTTAAGTTCTTTGTGTTCTAAAACATTAAATTCCATGTTCTTCCATGACAGTAAATTTCAGTTTTCCATTTTTGTTTCAAAATCATAAAAACACATGAAAAACAGACTTGTGTGTCAACAGTAAAATATACAAATATACAACCTACTTTATATTATTTTTTTGTGCATCAGCAATTTCTGATGATTCAAAAGCGTGTCCCTCCAAGTCAAATCTACAGTGTGTTGACAAAAATTGCAAAATAATTCATCACCATCATGATAAAAATCATCACAGAAAGCTGGCTCTTCAGCTCTGTATTTTGCTAAAAGTGTGCACCCAACAAGTTTGCTAGCTTTTCGTTTACTTATCGTGAAAAATAATCAAACTGGCATTTAAAAATCTATTTTAATTACGAAACAAACAACTTTTTTTTTTCTTTTTTTTTTTCTTTGATGGCGCATGTCACGATATCCAAATGCTAATGTTGCACATAGGTATTTGCCCTGTGGCGACCAGCAGACCAGGCCAGGTTAATATTTTTTGGTTATGGCACTTGCAGAGTACTGGTTAATATTATGGCCCAGGGTCGGATTTGGTTATGGCACTTCTCCTGGTCGCTCCTCCGGGTCCAAGTAACCCTGGTCAGATGATCACCAGTTTCCGACCGGAAAAACTATACCGCCCGTCTGTCTACCCACGCTGTGTTTAGATCTTATAGAATGACATACAAGTTGAGTCCGAAAGTAAAATAAAAACTCACGCAAACAAAATTGCTGGGTAACAACCTTTTATATCTTAAAGTCCGAGTTCCAAACAAAATTGTTCTCATTTCCCGAATTTTATGACCAAGCTTTATCACACAATAGAAAAATTGAAACCTACTTTCTAGAATTTTTGTCGGAGTGGTTCAGTTCGAAAAATTTCTATCGATCGTTTTGATTCTTCTCTCCGACTTGAGTTGTCTTTTCTTCTTCGTCCTGTTTGGGCTTAGTTTCTATTTTTTTTTTTTTTTTTTCTGTCATTTTGAACCATGTTTCAGGCAATCTTCTTCTTCGTCTACTTGGGCTGAAGTTCTCCTGTCTTCGATTTCTTGTCTGAGGATTCTTTTTGCCCAAAGCCCGAAACAGGCTCTATCCCTGCCCGCGTCCAGCTGCCACTCAACTGATTTCTTCCTGCTTATTTGACGCCGCAACAAACTGGGGTGGGTCACTATTTAATTCATTATCATTGTTTTCACCCCTACTTCCTCACAGTACTTTGTTGTCCATTCATTGTTGTCATCCGCAAAATGGTTCCTGATCGGGCATTTCTTTCCTTCTCTTCCGCCAGATTATTTATCGAAAGCATTTCTTTCCCTTCTCTTCCGGTGAGATCACGGACCGTCTCCGACCAATTGTTATTGATCAACATCATTTCTCCTCTTGTTGCGGGGTAGATCAAAAAAAAAAAATCCAATTTTGCCACCATCTTGGCCTTCACCTGGACTTTGTCAAACAGCCCGCCGCTAATTAGTCTTGACTTTAGAAAGGATCTTTTCCGCCTTCTTGGGCCCCCTGTGAGCCAAAAGCAATTGTCCCTCTTTACCTCTTTGTTTTTCCTGATAGTCGAAAATCTTAATTATCTATTTGAAAATGTCTCATTAATTCAACAGGTCAGGATCTGTATATCGCTTTAATTCACTCCCTCAACCCAAAGACACTTTTTCTCTGATTAAAATTTCATTTCTATTGTTCTAAACCAAATTGATAAGAGTTTTCCATGACAGTCAGATGTTTGATTTATATCTGGTCTACATCAGCGGCCCGCTTTGATATCATGATTATTTCTAATTCTATTCTTCCAATTGTCTTTTCAAAATCGGCCAAGACGCTCTAAATCTCTTTCTGACTCCTATCTCCACCCTCAATTGGGTCATGCATCATACAACTTTTTCTCTCTTCTTCTTTCTTTTCTTTTTTTCTTTTCTTTCCTTCTTCTTCCTTAAGATCCTAGTACAATTTAGTGAATTATTTTCAACTCAGTTATTTTCCGTTTTAAAAAAAAATCAACAACCTGTTTAGTAACCGAGTAAAAAAAATTAAATCATATTTCTATGAATATTTCTAAAAAGGTGCCACACTGGAATCAGTAGTGGAAAATACCCCGTGTTATTTATAAATGACATGTTGCAAATTATGCAAAATTATGATTCTGCCGAGTTCAGTTCAGGAATTTTATGATTTACAGTTGAAATATTTTTTTTTGGTAGCAAAAATCCAGTTTTCCATGATTTTCTGCATTTTCCATTTTATTTCTATGTTTTTTTTGTTTTTTTTTTTTTTTCATTTTCCATGTGATGGCGAACATGCCACTCTTATTTACACTATTTACATTCAGGCTGTTGTAATTGTTGTCATCACAAAATTTTGGCCATTTATTTACTCTACAGGGGTAGACATCTCATTCCACTGCTCACGTTTAGAGAAATTCCAGTCAATTTCTTTGAACTTTAGCATCAATTCAAAAATTTAATGGATTAAAAGCATTGGTTTGGACAGTGAGTTCAATTCCAAAGCCAGATAGTATCTAAACAGGGCAAGCAATAAATTACCTGTATTAAATGGAACTGTAAGAAATCTTGGCAGTGGAAAGATAATCTACTGCCATAAACAAAATAAAGGGTGCAGTTGGAAATACTCTGTAGGTTACCTGGATGGATATACACCAGAGGAAAGCTGAACAACAAAGGTACAATAGTCCCTTTTTTTCTTATGTTTAGAATAAATTTGGGGAAAAGATAAGTTTTATGGATGTATGACTTTATTCAACAAATATTTTACTGCCTTTGTATATAAGTGATACTTTTTTTTTTGAGAAAAATAAAAGATAATATATATATATATATATATATATATATATATATTATTAGTGCAATGAGTAAACTGTCCCCATTTTACATTTTTAATTTTGTGCATGTGTGCTGTTTGTTTTTGATTTTATCAAATACAGAGTATAGTAGGGCCAGTTGGCCACCATCTGTGAGAAAAAGTGCACCATGACACAATTCACTCTGCCAGAAATTTAGAGAGAGCATGCTGTACTGCTTGGCATTCATGCTGGAAGCTCCAATACAAACATTTCAGAGTGTTTGGGTATCAATCTGAGGACAGTACAGAGAATTTGGAAAGAGTCTAATAGTGATTACTAAGTTGTTTGGAGTGATCACTAGTGATGGTGATGTTATGCCTCCATTCATCTTACCGTAGGGCTTCAGACTCAACACAGAGGCCTAAATCAAGTGCCTTGAGGAGATAGTGCTGACCTGGCTTAAGAGGGTGACTACTAGAAGAGAAAGTGCTTCAAATTAATGGACAAATGTCTTTAATGGACAATCCCCCATTAGTCCATTAAATTGAGGTTCCACTACGTGTGTGTGTGTGTGCATGCATGTGTGCGGGTTTCTATTTCACTCACACTCAGTAATTTACCCTAAAACTTTACTCTTGCAGCCCGTGATTAGTTTTCTATGATGAACAAGGCCCTTCACATTATTTTTTTAAATTGTTCAGGCCTAGTGTAGATTATAATTTTAGTGTGATAAGCTGCTTTTTTTTTTTAATACTTTTATATATACCCTTCTCTCCACTTGAATATTTTATTAATCATATTCAAAAGACAAAATTTTATCTTGTTTTATCAAAAAAGAAAAAAAATAACTTTTTTAATTTCTAATAAAATTCCAACCTTTTTTTATCGATATTTTTCTATCTCCTGTCCAAATATCTATTTCTACTTCAAATCCACAATTTGATCACTAATCTGATACAATGAATCATAAATGAACCAACCTGTCATTTTGTATTCAATGAATATTAATGTTCAAAAAAGGCAACCCAATTAATATTCATTTATATCTTGTATTTCTTTCATCTGATTTCTGCCAGACAGTAAAGATTCTCAAGGATAAGCAATAGAAGTTCAAATCTCAAAGGACATTTCAATTTTTGTTTTTCTCCTCTAGATTGCATATTAACCACCATAGAATAATTTTTGAGGTTTGTAAAAAACAAAAGGAAATAAAAGAAAATGAAAAATATTTAATTGACAGTTCCTCATTTCAAAAATTCAAAAAACTTGAGTGTATTGTAGGTCTAAAAGCAAATAGGAATAAAATACCGAACAAATTAATAATAATTAAAAATGCTCTATTATGGAAACTATCTCACTTGTTGGCTATTGTGGCATGTGGGGGCTTCCTTACTTTGCTTGATTCACCAGTAGCAGCAACAGAAGTAATAAATAGGATACAACCAGAATCCCCAGAAATTATAAAAATGCTATTCAGCCTTCTTTTCACTCTTCCTTTTTAACAGCAGCTACATTCGAGGCCCAGCTCAAAGGACTACACACAACGCCTGCTGCAGAAGATATGTGGCCTGTCCTAGCAGCTTGACTCAAGTTCTCATTCCTGGAGAAGACAACAGGAAACCACTCTACTGCTAAGAAACAAGCAACATTAGACTAGTGACCGTCTGCAACAATGATTGAATCACAATCAGAACATATGTTCAGACATTGTACCAAAGCAAAAAAAAAGTTAGAAATGGAAAACTGGAAATGGAAAAAGCAGAATATTAACATTCTGAAACAAGATGGCAAATCAGTAAATATTTTATAAGCAAAGATTACAGAATCATAAACAAAGGAGAGTTGCTGAGAAGTACCATATATACTAGAGCGTGAGTTTTTTTTTATGACATTCCATCATTAAACCATTAAGAAAAAAATGTAGAAAATTAATGAATCAAATTAGTCAAATGGAGCTAAAAAATATTATGGAATTATCTATATAATTCAAATTTTTTATTATTATTATTAATTATAATAATAATAATAATATAGATATCAGAAAATTATTCAAAAGTTTCTCTCCTGGTCAGATGTGCAAGTATTGTAATGAATAGCATAAGAATAGTAAAAAGCAGCTTGGAATGAGAAACTGAAGCAACCCAGTTTCAATTTAAGTTGGTTTTGCAACATTCACTACTGTGCAAATACCCTTGAGAAAGCTATGAATCCAAATCACCTCCAGCTATGGGTTAAATAGTAAGACTTGTATCTGGAAAAATCTTTGTTATTCTCAAAAAATTGCTAATGCAATATTCACTCATTAAATAAAAAAATAAAAATAAAAAATTGTTCTTATAATCCAAAATATGTTTCAGTTCTAAATGACTCAGAAAGGGTTGATAAGTCATAAAAAACAAGTCAAATGAAATCTATCCTGTATAGCTCTATGTAGTCATGTCCAGAGTAGGAACTTCTAGTGGAGTTAGTATAATGACAAAAAGAACTTTATAAAATGTCTTACTCAAAATGTTATTTATACACAAATTTTTTAGAAAAATAAGAGAACTTCTATAACAAATGTTTTTTTTCTGTTCATAGAATGGGTATTTGACAAGTACGTGTGTGTGTGTGTGCGCATGTATATATTGGAGACACAGTGGAGTAATGTATAGCAGCTCAGATTGAGGAATCAGAGAGCCGAGTTCAAATTCCAGTCAAATCCATTACATTCACTTACGTGCTAATACCCTTCCTCCATTTACTCAAGCAAATTCATAGCTACTAGCTGAATACCTGTCTTGCATACAAAAAAATAAGTTATAGAACTTTTCTTACCTCTTTAAAATTTCTGTATAAGCAGCATTTTCAGCAAGACATCTATTTTCAAGCTAGCCCACTTTGAGTTATTTTTGTAATGTCAACAAACACTCGTTGCCACTTTCACAATGCTCGTTGTAGTAGAGACTTTGTAATCACAGATACAACTATAATAATGCCATTGAACAATACCGGTGTTGGACACCTTCAAATAACACTCGCACTAATAGCACTTGCTCGATAATACTTGCTTAAAAAGTAACCACCAAATAGTGATCTGTATAGTGATCACTTATTAGCCACACTAATTTCCATATGTATATTTCCTTTACCATTATGTGATCTACTTATTCAAAATTGGATCACCTGTATTTGCTCTCTGGTGAAAGATAGGAATCCTCCTCCTCTCCTCCTATTTATGGATAAATAGCAGGAGAGAAAATGTTCTATAGCCTTGGATGGAAACTGGTCTCCCGCAGAAAGAAATGGCAACCTACTGCAGGAAAAAATTTACTTCAGTCATTATTTACATTATTCGGACTATTGTCCTCATCTTTGTCACCATATTTATTACAACGTTGTACACTCTGGACTTCTTCAGGTGGTTGGAATGTCAAACTGAACCCTTTATTTTGATCGCTGGAGTAGACTGTTTTAGTTTCACGTGCCATGTCTAATGGTTATCTCCTGTTAATTCCCCTCTCCAAGTTCTCCACTGCCTTAACCAGGTATTGAATTCACGCTCTTTGGGTCCTGTCACTAGATCTAACCAACGCCTTTGTCCACTGTCCTTCAGGACATCTGTGTATGAATTTCTGTGTATTATAAACCTAATGTCATCAGCAATCATTTTTTTACCAGTGCTCATATTGCAATTTGTGTTGTTATTATTGCTTTTCTCTGGCACTTATTACTGGTTCCCATATTGTATTCATTTCTATGCTTGTCAGTCATGTATTGAAAATATACATGATCGCCTAATCCACTTCCTACATTAGACACAGAGAGACGGTCACTTAATGACACAGTCATCACTCTTTGATTAAAATCTTGATTTTCTCATACATCACTTTAACCCTACACAACAGAAGAAACCTGCCAATTGGTGAGTCTGCTTTGAAAAACCAGTCACAAGTTAGAAAAACAAACATTGTTTTGCATCTGATATTTCACATTACAGTAAATTTTTCAAATGGAGCCAAAAAAGTCTTATAGAATTATCTAAATCAGTCAAAAATAATCTGTTTAATTAGGTGTTCTTAAAACTGTACAAAATTATTTAAATAAGAGGGAAAAAACTCTAAGTTTACTGAATTAATTATTCTAAAGATAAGAATATTATTCAAATGATTCTCTCATGGTCAGCTCAATATAGTTATGTCCAGAGTAAGAAATTAAAGTGGACTTAAAGGGTGTTCAAATAACTTGGGCTGACTTTAAATGTAAATTAAGTTTAAGTGTCTAATGATTTTTTTTTTTTAGATTTGGCAGACATTTGGGCAATATTATTTTTCACACATAATTGCCATGACTTAAATAACATGAGCCAATAGAGAAATAAATAAATTTTCACCAATAACACTGATTTATTTACTGCTGACTTTAATCCATCTTAATGAAACACCCTTTATATGAATAGTGGGATATGCTTTTATAATGCCAATTATTATGTTCTCTAGACATGCCAGTTTTTAATTTTTGAGCGTTCTAGTCTTTTGGGTTAGAAAAGTTGTATTTTTTGGTTTGTTTTTACATGAATAATTTATATTAATGCTTAAATGAGATATATAGGGTGTTCCAGTAACTTAAACCAATTTAAAATGTGAATTAAGTTTAAGCATTGAATGGTTTTTTTTCTTTTTTTTTCAGATTTAACAACTTACGTCTTTGGCAATTTCAACCATGGAAAGATTAATAATCAAACAATGTGTTAAAGTTATTGAAGCCTATTACGAAAAGAAAAAAAATCATTAGACACTTAGATTTAATTCACATTTAAAATCAGTCCAAGTTATTGGAACACCCTTTATAATGACAAAAAAAAAAAAAAAAGTGACATGTGAAAGTAAAGATGAGAACAATAGTCTGAATAGTGTAAATAGTTATAATACTTCATCTCAGAAATATGAAATGGTGGAAAAAAAGAAAAAAAGTTTATAAAATAAATGTCTTACTCAAAATGTTATTTATACAGAAGTTTTAGAGAGATAAGAGAACCTCTATGACAGGGGTCGGCAAACCCCCACCCCACCTGATCCATGAAGGATTTCTGTCCATCCTGTCAAATTAACTTTAGTAAGGAATTTGCATTTTTTATTGATTGTATTAGTTGTTATCCTGTTATTCCTGCAGTAAAATAAAGAAATTTGTTTAAATAATATAACATTAACTTTGTTATTTTTTCTTTAAACATCCAGATCATAGAAGCTTTCTGGACAGAGCAGTCTGTAGTCAAGATAATTTATTATAGTACATTTGATATCATGGCCCTCTTACAAGACACTGTATAATTGTCTAGCCAAAAGGTTACCGACCCCTGTTCTATGAGAACATTTTTTTTTCTACAGAGGACTAATGTAACAAAAATAAAGAGAAATAGTTTCACTGGTGCACGTCATATGAACAAGTAATAACTAACGATTAGTTTGAAAAACACTCAAGACATTTGTAGATTCGGTAAAGCCCTGGCTTTTGATATTAAAAACCTAATCATCAACAAAGAATTTTGATACCCAAGTACTGATCTCAGGAGTGATATACACCTAATCAAATGCAAACTAAGTAAAACTACAAAACATTAAATCTTAAACAAGTCTAAACTGCAATACAACCATCTCAGCAGTGATTCCATTTGAAAATCTAATGTATGCATTTGCAGTGATGAACAAATGTGACACTCACTGGTCATGATGTCAATATATGACACTGCGCCGTCGGCCCGTGGTCAATTCCCAGTTGCGGCGCGAAACTGTAAGGTTTTTTCCACCAGCGTTTTGGAGTTGACTCCTTGTCACTGCCACCAGCCTGTGTCCCAGTTGATCTGGTCGTTTCCAATTCGATATCAGCTTTGTCGTTCTCAGCTCGCCTCCAATGCTTGGTAACTGAAGTAACTGCTTTGATCTCAAGTCTAACCTACCCACGTTGTGATTTTGATCTTAGGTAGACGAAATCAATCAGGTGTTGGGCCGTAGTGCAAGCTGAATCCGGGGTAAAAATGATACCGCACAAGCGTAAGTAAAAGAAAATAATAAAACAAAATCATGAAGTTCAAATATGTTGAGAAATAACAATTATCTTTATCTATCTGTTGAATACAAGAGTGTGTTTCCTTCCCAGCCCGTTTCTATAGATTCGTGACACTTTTTGCATTTCTTAAGCAAGTTATGGTATCTTAAGTCATTCGTCAATAAAAACTTGCTTTTGGTAGGAAAAATTAAGTCGAAAAGAACATGGAAATCTTTCAGTCAGCTTCTGTGAGGCTGGTCTCCAACTTCTCAAACCAACTCCAAGCTCGAACTGTCTGGAACTGACTACAAACCCGAACTCTTCGAAACTCTGCCTTAAGTATTTCCTGTTTTTAATTTCTATGGTTAATTAGTTAGCCAATTATCATAGCTAAATAGTGTCACACAAATATTTAAACTTTTAAATGACTCATTAACTGTTATATAGGAATAAAGTGTCGCTGCAGAGCCTAGAGTTTGAACACAGATCACCAGATAGGAAAATCCCATTTTGGATGAGTAGATCATGTGACAGTAAAGGAAATGTATATATGGGAATTAGCATGACGTCTAAGTGATCACTATACAGATTACTATTTGGATCACTATTTGGTGGTTACTTTTCGAGTAAGTATTATATGTGAGTGTTATTCAAAGGTGTCCGACACCAGTATTGTTCAATGGCATTACTATAGCTGTATCTGCGATTACAAAGTCTCTACTACAACGAGCATTGCGAAAGTGATAACGAGTATTCGCTGACATTACAAAAGTGGCAACGAGTGTTTGTTGACATCACAAAAATAACTCAAAGTGGGCTAACTTGAAAATAGATGTCTTGCTGAAAATGCTGCTTATACAGAAATTTTAAAAAGGTAAGAAAACTTCTATAACTTATTTTTTTGTCTGCAAGACAGGTATTCAGGTAGTAGCTATGAATTTGCTTGAGCTTGAAATAGCCAGGATTATGAATGGAAACCGTACATTCTAAATGTTTAGTCAATCTTTATTCTCATTTATTTTATTTATGATTTTCCAAGAATTTGAGGAGTTTCTGTTTCCAGAGAAAATTTGAATATAACATGATGGATATTTTTCATTGGTCTTCCAACAAAACTAAAAATATATACATACTTTAACAGCTGATAGCTTTATTGATATTTTTTCTTTCCAGTTTTTTGAACAAAGGAAATTAATTCTAAAATGGAAGTGTGAAAACATGATTGAAGTGCAAACACAGTTTAGGAGGGAGTTTCAAACAGATACCCCAATGCAACTTAACATCACTCAAATTAGAGATAAGTTTGAAGCTGATAGAGCTATTCAGAAAGTCCATAAAAAGTGTTCCAGAAGATCACGGATATTAACAAGCCCCGCAATGCAAGAAAGAGTACTGGAAACATATCACTAAAGTCTAAGAAAATCTGTGTGGCAAGTGAGTCATGACGTAGGTATTTCAAAACTGTCTGTCCAATGTATTTTGAAGCATTGTCAATGGAAAAGTTACATTCCAAGATTAGTCCATGCTATTAATTATAATGATCCAGATCGAAGAGTGGGGCTAGATCCTACTTTGATGAGATTTTACCAAACAGATGAATTGGAAGAAGGGCTTTCATAGAATATCCTCAGTGTTCACCAGACCTCACACCATTAAACTTTTTTTTATGGGGATACTTAAGAGACATTTGTTCTATGAAACCTGCAACAGTCGCTGAATTGAGAGCAGCCATTGAACTAGAAAGCACAAAAAATACCAAACGAAATGCCATTGCTTCACATTGTCAGCAGTGCCTGGACCAAAATGGACGTCAAACAGGCATTGAAAAAACAAAATAATGTCTGTAGATTCTATTAAATTTTGAGAATGAAAAACGTATTTTAATAAACAACGACTTTATAATTATTTAAGGTGTGTATACATTTTTGGGGGACACCCTGTATATGTTAGACAAAATATATATTATTGATCAGTTTTCAAAATATGAAATTGGTGGTATAGAGATCTTTCTAATGCAATCACAAATTCACTGGGTTGGTCAGGTTGTGTGCACAAGTCATGAAAAGAGTCTAAAAATGTTCACCCAACGTCATGACAGTTTTTGGAAAATGGGAAGAACTCTGTTAAGATACATAGATTATATTTGTAAATAAAAATATGTATTTGCAGGATGCAATAGAAAAACCTCCCATATTTTAAACTTTCATCTCTGTGGTGTTAGTGAACTTAGGCAAGTGGAAATGGGGACTTCATCTTAACATTTTTTTTCCAGATATTATCAGTTACCACTGTGGCTTGGACCATATGTTTGCTATTGAAACATTTTTTAAGATTGGTGAATCTTTAATTGCAACACAGAGATCTTTTCGCGCTCATTTCATGTGACATTAGAATGATGTTCCAGATAGAAAATCAATACTGCTATAACGATTTCAGGGCCATAGGTTCAGTGTTTAAAAGAAAGCCACCTCGAAGTGGTTGAACTTCAGGATGATGGAAAACTTTAGAAATCCTCTACAAAAGTGTATAGCAAATAGAGGCCATCATTTGGAGGATGTCATTTTTAAAACCAAATAAATAAAAAATATAGTCCTTCATTTAAATAACAATGAAATAATTTTTTTAATAGTAGTTACCTTGGTTTTTCTGTCAACTTTTAAATTGTGGGAGATATTTTTGCCACATTCTGTATGTAGCTTTAGAACAAGTCAGCTATGTTAGATCCATTTTTGTAGTACCAAAGAAAACTTGTGTGAACAAATGCAAACTATTGAACTACGAGTTTCATGAGCCACTAAACTCAACTCATAATTAGGATTCTAATGAATAGAGCTAGCGACAAAAATAGACTCGAAATAGTACAAAAACAAAGCTTTGTTCAAGAAATACAATTTTCATAATCAGAATGCTGTCAGAGAAAACAATAAAAAGGCAGAAAGATTAACACCTATGTTTCATAGATTACATCTGATAAAGTACAACACAAAGGACTCCTTGAAATTTTAGATGGACTTGATGTCTGCAAAAAAGATATTCAAGTATTCCATAACCCCTACTAAGAAAAATCAGGAAGAGAATATATCATCATCACAGCCATGTATTTTGTTGAGGCAGGACCAGGATTAATCTCTTAAGGAGAAAAATGGGTCCTGCCTGATAGAGGATTTCAGTTTACCTCTGGTATATTGACATCCTGATAGAGGATTTCAGTTTACCTCTCCACATATGGAGAGGTAAACTGAAATCCTCTATCAGGATGTCAATATACCAAGACTTGTCACAATAATTTGAGGAAAGGTTTTACAAAGCAGGATGCTCTGACTGAGGCCAACTCATACACTCACGGCAGTCCAAGTATAGCAAATGTTTTTATCAAGGCAGCATCTCTAGGATGGTTGCCATTCAATGCTTGAGATCCCATCCTAGCTGCTCACAAGCCACATACAGTTCTTTGACCTTTAATATGTGGCTCGTGAAAATATGTTGGCTAAACTCTTTTTCATCACAGTCAATATGAAAAAAAAAATAACTAAGAAAAATTTCAAGCTTTAATTATTGGGTTGATGCATAATTATCAAGCGTTTTTAAAACAATATTTATTATGAAAAAAGAAACATAATTCAACAATAACATTTTTAAATGATTATTCCAGAGTATATGATTATTGACACACATTTTTACAACCTGAAAATAAAATATTTTTATTAAAAAAAGTAAACAAAACAGCAATTTTTATTAACAAATAACTTGCCTACAAAAATACCTGAGAATTATGCACCAATTCAATATTTACTGGGTATGAATTTAGACCACATTGGATTAAAACTTTTTTTAATGCTAATGTGTATGCAACAAAAACGTATGTGTAAATTTTGTTAATGTCTTGCGGCTCTTAGACATCTGAACCTTATCGTATGTGGCTCTCACATTAAGCAAATTTGGTTACCGCCAATATATTCTAACTGTCACTCAGTTTAAGACTTCAAGTTCTCCATACAGAATTGTCCCACAGGATTAAAGCATTGGATCATGAATTTGGTGGCAGAGTAATTGTGGGTCCAATTCTTGAACCAGGCAGTGTGTACTCAGATTCAGTGGAAACACCAGCAAGCAATAACTGAACAGTACTAAAAAGAAGAATGAGACAAGATATCCTTAGACATGAGCAGTGGAATGAGAACAATATACTTCTGTAGATAAAGGGCTCAGTCTGGAATTCCCTGTCGGTTACTCAGATTGGCAACCACCTGATGATGGTTGGAGTGCATAGTGGCTGAAACATTGTGATGGTAACAACAAAGCTGAGGAAAATAGTCCACATGTAAATAATTATATTCTGTTAGCGTTAATGAGTAGATGTAATGATTAAATTTAATTTGTCATGATGTTATCACAACAGTTCTTCATTTATATTTTCTTTATTTTTTTTTCCTCGATGGGAGTAGATAGGTTCACCTTTTGTATGGCTTATCCTCCCATTTCCTGTTTAGGATTGGATCTCTCTCTCTCTCTCTCATTTCACCCCAAGCAAGGCAATAAATCCAGTATCTGTAAAAAAATCATTGGTTTCTTCAAAAATATTTTCTTAGTCTATCCAGATTGACATATGGGTGAAACGTGATAACAACAAAGATGAGGATAACAGTCTGAATGTAAATACTGATAATTCCTCATCCCATAAATTCAAACAATTTATCCTTTCCTTTTCTATACTTTCTATTATATAGGCTCAGAAGGGCTGGGAATTGAGCAGATACTACACTCTGATCCTAAATAGAAAACCATAATCGTAACTGTTCTACATACAAACACACACAATAATAGTATAGGCTTTATAAATGATTTTGTTTTAATTGTGATACTACTTATCACAATAATGATATGCACTAATAAATATTTGTATACTTGAGCTGTTTTAAAAGGAACTTTTTTTTCCTAAAATGGTATAAAGAAAAGTTTATATAAGATAAAAATTCTTCAGTAATGGCAGTCGTTTTTATTACTTTTTATTATTACTTTAATCTTTTTTAGGTTTTTTTTTCTTTAATCACTATTGAACAAATAAAAAATGTGATAATGAAAATTCATGTTAGGATCTGAAAATAACTGTAAATATGTTGTTTTATTTTCAGCTTAATTTTATTTATATATTTTAAAATTATCAATAAGATATATGCATTTATCTATATGTGTCTATTTAAAAGAAGCCCCCCCACACACACACACAAAAGATTATTTTTTTTATATATAAGCTGAGAATAGAGAACAGTGTGTATAAAAGCATGAGGAAGGAAGAAACCTAGATTTAAGTTTAATAGAAACAAAACTGTTTGCAAAAGGCAAATACATTGCATGCAGATAATACGAAGAACGAAAAGCTACAAATAAATGAATTGAAGTTAGGCATGACTGGAGGTTGCTAGTGCAAAATAATGATTGTGGAAGAAGAAATAAATAATTCCAAGAGAAATGAATTCAGTAGGGCTGAACAAACTTATAAAAGCAGAAAAAAATACAACTCGGATTATAATGTTATTAATGACATGGGCTGTAATAATAAGAACAAGAATAATTGGAAGGAGAAGAGAGAAATGAGAGGAATGAGATAGAGGAATGAGAGAGAGGAATGAGAAGAATGAGAGAGAGAGAGGAATGAGAAGAATGAGAGAGAGAGAGGAATGAGAAGAATGAGAGAGAGAGGAATGAGAAGAATGAGAGAGAGAGGAATGAGAGAATGAGAATGAGGAATGAGAGGAATGAGAAGAATGAGAGAGAGAGGAATGAGAAGAATGAGAGAGAGAATGAGAAGAATGAGAGAAATGAGAAGAGTGAGAGAGAGAGGAATGAGAAGAATGAGAGAGAGAGGAATGAGAGGAATGAGAGAGAGGGGAGAACAAAAGGGGAGGAAGTGATGGTGAGGAAAAATGGGAGAAAGAACAAGAGAACAAACAGGGAGATGAAAGCACTATCCACACATCTAAGCTTACAGATTTGTTCTGCTATCTGCTATATCCCTTTTGGGGTGTTGGCAATCATGGCTCTCCACAGATTTCGATCCTTTTTAACTTAATAAATTTTATCTTTTCGTTATCTCTCCTATACACTCTTATGTCATCTATTTACTGAAGCTCACTAGGTAGGCCATGCACTGCATTTCTCACTTGCCTTCAAACTATCTTATGAGTATCAAATTTTCTAAGCCATCTTTCTTTATTATGTGCATTAGAAATTTCAATTTATCTAGTTAAGTATCCTTTATGCTTCTATTTACTCTAAAATTTTGTTGCTGCTCACATATTCAGTCCATGATATTCTCAGCATCCTTCTGTAGGATCACATTACTCTTGCTACAAGTTTCTTTTTTATCTGTGAGGAGATTGTCCAGCATTCACTGCCTTATAGGAGGACTTATATTGCTGATGTGATGGAATCACCTGTCACCCCCCCCCATGAGTGACGACACTATAGGTAATAACTACCTATAAGTATCTGTAAGTCAAAGGACGACAGACTCTAGCTGCGATCTGTTCCAGCTAAACAGTCGAACTCTCTGCCTTCGGGCAGAGAGGAACCTGGACGAGGTTCCACCGAAAGGCAGAGTCTCGTTCGGGGAGGTGAACTGCCCCTGAACCTGTTTATAGGGTTCGAAAGGGAATATTTTTGGCTGAGCCTATGGGCTCAGAAAACCCATGTTAAACCTGGCCTTGTGCCACATGAAACCCTTGTGGGTGGGGTGGCTAAATATTCTAGCTGGGATCTGTTGACTTACACGAGAAACTACTGACCTTCCAATAGTAGCACTCATTACTGGATTGACTTGCGACAACCTTGTGCATAACTGTTACCTTTATTCTTATACTGGTTTTTACAATAAACCTTTACTTATTTTATCCACCATGTTTTTCAAGTATATATTTCTATTAGCATGGAACATAACAATTGCATAACAGTTCAGTACTCTTTTCTTTGTTACTAACAGAATTTTCCTGTTTCTTAATATTTTGCTTTAATTTGAAAGGCATCTTTCACTATCCCAATGCTCCTTAAAATTTCAGTGTTGTACTTTCTATTCTCTGTTAAAACACTTCAAGACAAGACAAGCCAACTGTGTATTTTGAGAAATAATTGAAAATATTCCTCCATGTGACACATCAGGCAATTGTTTTCTATTTTTAATTTTGCTCTTCTATAACAGAAAGAGAATTACACAATGGATTAGCACAGCTATTGATTCTGTCTAAATGGAAAGGAAACATACCTGAAAAGTTTCATCTATGAATATTAATCTTACCTTTTAAAAAGGAAATAAAAATTTCAGTAAATTCTCCCTTTCTCAATTTACTGCTAACTATTCTCAAAAATACATACAGATGTTCAAAATGCCTGTCCCATGATAGTTGGTACATTATCATGTACATTTCAAACACTAAATGTACCAACTATTATGGGACAGAGGCAGGAGTTTGTTAAATCAGAAAATGGCTCAAGCTAAGCAGAGAAATAAAGGCAAATCAGAAAATCTAAGACCTTACCTTATGTCTATGATTTTCAAATTCCTCTGTCCCATAATAATTGATACACTTGCATTCACATTTTATACACTAAATGTACCAACAATTATGGGAGAAGGGTAGGAGTTTGTTAAACCAAAAAAGGACTCAAGCTAAAGGCAGATCAGAAAATCTGAGACTGTAACTTATGTCTATGATGTACAAATGCCTCTTGCCCTTTAATAGTTGGTACATTTCTATGCGCATTTCATACACTAAATGTACGGACTATTATGGGACAGAGTGAGGAGTTTGTCAATCAGAAAATGACTCAAGCAGGGTCTTGGATTTTCTTATCTGCTTTTATTTCTCTGCTTAGCTTGAGTCATTTTCTAATTTAACAAACTCTTACCTCTGTCACATAATAGTAGATTTTAGTGTATGAAATATGTATGTAAATGTATTTCTATTATAGGACAGAGGTTAGATTATATTTCAAGGTAATTTACTTTTCATCCATAAACAGGTCTGAGCGAATTCAGATTTCATTCCATATAAATTCAGTCAGATTTTCATAAGGGGGTTTTTTGTTTTTTTTTTTAATTTAGATGGTTTAAGAGCTTCATGTTAAGACAGGCAAATACCATACAAGTGTAGGCTGATTTTCCACTAATCCAGCCCCACCCTTACCTGTAATCCAACTGCTAATTCAAATAAAATCCCAGCTATTGTCTATAAAATTGAGAAGTTATGAACAATGTTCCATGTAATCCTTTCATGGCCTCCATTGGACCAAAAATCCTTTAAGCAACTGAAGACAGTGTGCAGAAAATAATTTTTACTTTCAAGATGATCAGTGACATTTTTGTCGTTGAAAGCTTATTAAACTAAAAGGTCCATTATTTATAATAAGTGCAAAAGAAAAGAAAAAAGATTTATTCAGTGAATTCATTTTTCTTTATAATTTATTCAGTCTTTTCTAATCTAATATTTTTTCTTTATTATCTAAACAATAAGTATATTCAGTAAAAATTAAAGTTTGCTTAACTTTTAGTACTCTGCGTTTTTAATATTACTTCTTTTTCAAAGCCTTTCAATTGCAGTAACCTTATTGTTGATTTCACTCAAAGGCGTTTTCTGTTGCCATAGCAGGATATAACAACACAACTATGAAATTCAAACATATTCAAATTCAGAGATCAGAGTCACCTTCAGTGGCAGGATAAATGTTTTTCACAGCAAATGAAGCTACATACAAAGTGATAAAGGTTAATACATTTAAATACTAGCTTAAAAGTTGCCTATCAGGCGGCATTTAAGCTAGCTCCTGTGGAGGGATCCTAATTGGACCTTCATCACAATAGGTAGGAAGAAATAGATGTGATAGGCAGCAATAAAGTAAAGAACTAAAAATTGATTGCTGCATGAAAGTATTGCATTAATATTTAAGCTTACTTTTTAAAAGTTCAACAATAATTTAAAAACAATTTGATGTACATAGGTCCTTACTTTCCATACAAACAATTATTTTTATTTCATGGGTGACTTTTGCTGGATTTCACAATTAATTTTGCTTATTCCCAAATTTATTTCAAAGTTATAAAAATTGTTAACATACAAAAAATTTGTCACAAAAAAATCACATACAAAAATCACCAAAAACAATCACACTAATGAAAATTTGGGAATCCCAAACTTCAGGATTGTGGGTCTGGATCCGGCCTGGAATGTTTTTAATTTGTTCACAGAGTCAGCCTGATTCCAAAATAGTATATGTTGGCCTAAGGCCTCTAGGAATAAAGTTGAAAAAGTGTGACACAGTGACACGCATTTATTATATAGATTATATTTAACAGAAAAATTCCCCACATAAAAAATGCAGTTTACTGCCATACCCCGGACATGCTTTTATTAGAAAATGGTAAAATTTGTATAAATTCACTACGAGATACAAAGTATAGGAAGCTGTGGATAGCCATGAATGCCAACATCCTGAAGGAACATGGCATATAGAAGAAGAAACACAGGTTTAAAACTGCAAGTTTTACTAAATTTTATAAATATTAAGGACAAATTTTAATCTCAACAAATGTTCACTGCAATCCTTCCATTGCCTCTACTGGATCCAAGAATCTTTGAGCAACTGAAGACAGTGTGTGCAGAAAATAATTTAAAAATAAAAATTGAATCCATTACTAGGTCAGCTGCTAAGAAAGTTGGCTCACTTTGTCTTGCTAGAAACTTTTTCTTTCCAGAATCTATCTTACATATCTATAATTTTCTTGGGTATGACAAACTACATCTGACAACAAGATTGGAGGATTTTGAGGAGCATGGAACCACCTCTTAATTGCTGTTATACCCAGGTCTACCTTGACCTGAGTGGTAGCACCTGTTAGGGTCCCAGCTATAGTCAAATAGTGAATCCCTAAACTAAAATCAACAGTACATTTTTATAATGAAATGAGCAACAATACATTTTTATAGCAAAATGACAATCAATGCAGCACTAAAATATAATACATTTTTATAGTAAAATTACCAATAATACATTTTGATCTACAAACTATATATTTAAAAAAAAATACCTTTACTCTAAAAGTATAAAATTATATACAAAATATCTGTAGTTGAAAGCATAAAATAACTCAAAATATTTAGATTTCAGCATTAAATAACCAATAGATTGATATGCTGCCAAACAAAATCAAACAACCAACATGAAAGAATTCTTTCATGATATTAATCCATATATCTTACAATTTCTTAGAGAAATCTAACTGTATCCCAAAATATAACTTCAACAAAATTGCAACATAAAACACATCTCACCACCTCTAGTAAACATGCCCACACAAACATGTATATGCACAAAAGCTGAGTATTATTTACTATGTATTCAATTGTGAAAGCAAAACAACATTTTTATTAATTCAAAGCTCCCAAGAAAATTCAATTTTGGTATTAAATGACCTATAAGTAGTTGATATGCTGTTAAACAAACAAATCAAACATGTCTACCATTCATCCATGCTTAGAATATTGCTGACACTTATGGTCCGGTGCTCCTGTTATATATTTAGAGATCAGTGATAAAATCCAAAGAAGAATCAGTAATATTATTGGTCGTAACCTAACATCTCAGTTTCACTCTAAACCCCCCCCATTGTAACATGACTTCTCCGTGTCTTTTCTATAAATACTTTGATGGTAATTGTTTGGAAGAGTTCTCCTCTATGGCACCTAGACTTTATGAATTTACGTACTAGACTGGTATCGTCGTCTCACCAATTTATAGTTGAGTTGGCTAAATGTAACCATAAGTTCTATGCTAACAGTTTCTTTTCTTGTGGAACTTCCTTCAAGCTCGATGCTTTACATTCAACTTTAATCGTCAAAAATTTAAATGAAATGTCAATTGTTATAGACAAGCATATGGTTGCAAGAAAAAAATACGACAACAGCAGAAATAGATTTACGTGATTTATTTCAATAGGAATGTGTGGTTTTGGGACAGCTACCTTGTGGTATAGTTCATAAGCCGGCTGCCGACCTGGGTTGATCTCTCATAGTAGTTCTCACTGGTTGGTGTGGTGCCACTCCTGCTGACTGCTCATGACAGATCTCTTCCCTGGCCTCCTGTTGTACTTCCCCGTGTGACCCCTTTTATGGCGTTTTTTATGGCTTAACAGGCTCGAAAAACAATGCAAGTATAATTAGGAGGGAAGCTTTTTTATTGGTCGAGAAATAAGAACACTTTAAAATATTATTTTATTTTTTGACCGAAACTCGTGCATCGGGCCTATCGTAAACGACGATAATGGTCATTTTGTGACGGGCCTTGTCCTGTTTCATCCGCTCTCGCTCTTGAGTATGTTAGTTTATTTGCCTGCAAATCAGCCGAGATATGTCTTATTTTATTTTATAGCATTATCTACTGTTTCCTGATTCAACTACATTTTGCTTTTGTAAATAAAATGTATTTACAGTTACATGGAATTTTTGTTTGTACTTTGTGGCCTGAAATATTTTTTATGACAAAAATGGGCCGCAAAGAAAAAAAGGTTGAGAACCACTGCTGTAACTTTAGCTTCCCCTATCCAGATATGATAAAAACAAGCATTTCAGGGAATAGCTGAAGTATGGATGACCAAAATGACAAAATCCACAATAGCAAAAGTATATTCAGAATACTAATACTCTAGTATAAAAAAAAAAAATGCAACAAGTTGACCTTTGAAAACCAACTTCTGTTTATTGACACACTAAACTACATTATTGAATATCACAAAAAGTCAAACTAGAAAATGCAATACAAAATTTAATAGTTTCTAAGGTTTTTTATCATTTCACCCCAAGCAAAGCAATAAAGCCACTAAGACATAAGGAGTTACTCAGTGTTAGAGAATATGTGAAAAACTACCATTAAGAGAGAACAATAAAAGAACATAAATTAAAAAGACAAGATAATGATTGACATTGTATTTAAATTTTTGAAGATCAAAGGCAATATAGCCACTAGGATGCAAGTGGTTACTGAGTTAGAGAATATGAGAAAAACTACTATTAATGAGAGAGGACAATAAAAGAACCAGAATTAAAAAGACAGAAGATAGCGATTGACATGGTATTAAAATTTTTGAAGATCAAAGTTGACTGGAAAGCAAGAAGCTGGAAGTGAGTTTCACAAGCAAGAAGTGCAATAGAAGACTCACCGTTTCACCTGTAAAATGATGATACCTTGCCACCAATCTTGTACTGCACTTAAATTCATAAAGTCTAGGTACCATAGAAGAAAGTTCATCAGAACAATTAACATGGAACTATTTAAAGAAAAGGCACTGGAAAGCTACATTATGATGTGTATGTGTGTTTGTATGGGGGTGAGGCTGAAGCTGAGATGCCAGGAGGACCAATAACATTGCAGATTACTATTTGGATTTTATAAAGGATCTTTAAATATACAACAGAGACACCAAACACAGATGTAGCAGAAATATTCAAAGTATAAATAAGTGGTAGGCTTATATATTTATAAGACAAATTCTGGCAAAAATAATTATTTGAGTTTGTTAAGCTTTTCTACTTTACACAGAACTGTTTCTTCATTTTTATTCTTTCTTAATTCATTATATAAAACATTCATCTTATTTCTCTTACTTTTACACCAAGTAGTATTAACCTTAAGTTGTCTGAATTTTTGTCCTCTTAATTTCAGTTATCACAACTCTGACCATAATTCTACCATGCTATTAATAGTGGTAGATAGCTTGTATTTCCAATCATCACCGCTTACTGTCATCCATATAATGATTATTGTTAGAAAGTTAACAGAAATAAAATGAACAAAACGCAATCAAAAAATTAAAAATACTACTACTATTACAACTTAGTCTATGTAAGTAAAGACTATATTATATGAGGCACTAACAAACAAAAAAATACGCTTTGAATAGAATTGAATGGTTATCAGCCCAAAACTTACATGGCCAAATTGGCATTCATGTTTCTCAAAGAAATGTAAGTTAAGACAGTGGTTTACTAAACTTTACTTCTGATTTACATTGCTTGCTGACAGTCATAGAATGATAATGCAAATGTTGCAATAAAACACAGGCGAAATTAAGATCAACAAAATGTTAATTAAAAAAAATAGACAGAATATAAATAATTTATTTTTTCATATTTTCCCTCTGTGCCACTTTAGATGGTATGATTGTCAACTTCTTTATACAGGACAATACAATTTTCATTTTATATGCATTTCATTAAAAAGACAAGATGGTTATATATTTGAATAAATTTTTACCTAAACTAAACATCTATGATTCTTAGAACAACAAATCTAGCATCTCAAGTCTTCTAAGTAGACATTTGTTTATCTCATGAGATAAAGGTTGGTCAAAATTCAGTCCTTTGGTGGTGAGACTGGAGTGACTTCTCCAGGGTACAGATCAGGGCAATGGTATATAGAGGCCATGCACTGCCCAGACTGTATGTCCCACCCATCTCAGCCATGCCAACAAGATCCAAAGAAATAAAAGGCATAATATTAGGGGCCCAGCTTGGCTGCAGGAGCTATTGGCAGTTTATCAGTGTTGACAGCCAATCACCTTCTGGGCTCCTGTCTGGATTTACTTCCATAGACTTTTCAGTGTTTGGATATGACTGCAAGGTAGCAGAGGTTTCCTTACCTTAGATGGACTACCTTCTTGGGCTGTCTAAAGTAACTAGTTATGAAGTGCCAGCTGTCTTCACCCATTATTTGGTTTGAAGTTGGACTTAGTTGTCAAAGGCTATGACGTGGAAACATTTTACAGACAGTGGGAGCTTGTCCCCACTATCACACCCGACTATAAAAACCTTTAGAACATATATAATATACATGAATGCAATTTATATAGTCTTCTAATAACGACAGAATAACTATAGGGGACCTGTCCAAGATTGAAATGAACATGCATTTCATGAGAGGAGCCACATACAACACTAATCATGGTGAATTATTAACATCTGTTGGACACCTACCATAGAGTAACAATGAAGACACTACTTTCACAAATTAGTGATTACAGGAATATATAAGTCTAATTCTATCATCAATACTGAAATTACTTCCAGAACATTGATAATCCCTTATTTACTGATTTTCAATGAGCGTCACACCAATTAAGAGCTGAAACTTTGTCAAAAGCGGCAAAATTTGTCATTTAATCAATTGTTTTCCTTACAAATGAAAATTTGCCGGAATAGACAATGACAAAGCATTTCTTGTAGCAGACTGCATTAAGAGAGTTTCAGGCTGTACCTACCTTTATTCTGAGTTCAAATGCAGTCATTGTAAAAATACAATTGCAATTATTTCCTTTCATCTCTATTACTAGATTGATTCATTGTTTTTTTGTAGCTTATCAACCATTCACATGTTATTTAATGCTAGAGAATATTTCCAGAATTTAGGAAATTTTTTGAGATAATGATTTTATTGATACAAATCCTACTAATTAAACCATAGCTGAGGAGAGAAGAGGTAAATTCACACCTCTCCCAAGGGTATTTGTGTTTAAGTGAATATAGCAAATTCATCTGGAATTGGGACTCGGTTCTCCAATTTCCAATTGAGGTGTTATCCATTACACCACCCACACATCCACGCTTACAGCACCTGGTATTGCCAAGCGATCACCATCTAGGTACTAACCATTGCTTAACTTTGGCAATCATACAAGAACTGGTGTTTCAAAGTGATATGGCCTTAAGCTATCCATTGCTAGAATTCATCATTATATAGGGTGACCCAAAAAAATGGGAATTTTTGAAGTGCGTATTGCCAGACATGAGCAAGTGGCAACACTGCAAGACAGTGACCTTGAGCAAGGAAACATTTCGCCATTTAGAATTCAAGATGAAATTCACAGTATCCCAGCTGAGATGTTGCAGCAGCCAATGAGGAATCTCAACAGCAGATTTCAAGAATGCATTCGTACAGGAGAACGCCATCTACAGGATGTAATTTTTAAAAATGAAAATTCCAGCATTGTTTCTTAAATGGCATATTTTAAGGTTTTAATTATTATGAATAAAATATTTTTCTTCCATCACTCTTGGTTTTATTGGATTGTAATTTGGGTCACCCTGTACTACATGGGTCAGCATTTGTTTTAATCTATTAACTAATCCTACATCATCATCATTCCGATGACCAGGTATGGTGGTAAGGTTGCTGCACAGATGAGCACCTGACCAGCTCCCTCTGTGTGTCTCAGCTGCATATCAATGTCCGAGTCTCTGGGAATCATTTTCTAGTCTCAGTAAGGTTGTCAGTAATGTCTCGGTAATATTTTACTCCAGTTTGCTTCTTTTTCCTGGTGGTACCTTGTTGTACGACAGGGAATACATTATTGGCTCTTTGTGATGTGTCTATAATATTTCAACTTTCTCTTTTTGACAATGGTCTTCCGAGGCACTTGTTTCTAGTCTAATAGTGTCTTACATTGCACCATTTTTGAAGTGGTCTACATCGTAGATGGTAAGATTCTTCTGTAGTATCACAATTCTAATGTTGTAATTCTGCTGTTAATGTCTTACCCAGTATATCAAATGCTACATAAAGAGTTTGTCTCAGTATATATCAAATATTAATAAAAAAAAGATTTTTTTAATGCTTCCTCACATTGATTTCATCTCATAACCATTTCAATCTAAAGTGTTTCATTCCAAGACCTATGAAGATATATTCTCCCTCAGGCACCAATATAAAGTTCAAACTGACAAAGCTGAAAAACTAGTTTAAAATAATTATCTATCCATTCATACTTCTATTATTAACATTACAATCTTGTATAATCACCTGCCTAACTGGCTCTCTAGTATATCAACAAACTGGTTTATAAATTGGTCATCCGATTTCTGAAGTGGTTGGAGCAAGAAGGACTTATGAAAGAGTTGAGGATAGACAGAGCTTGAGGAACTAAATTAAAACTTAATAGTAAATAAAAATCAATAACTATATAAAAAAATGTCCATTGTGTTGAGACCAAGACCAAAGCTTCGATCTGTACAGATCAATCATGAGATGAAACTGATCTTATAGTGCAGCAACTGGCTACAACTGTCTTGGGTGTTTTGCCAAGGTGAGGGATACTCTAACAAAAAACCTACAACCATGTGACAATCTGCTTGTTGAAATAATTTAGCAATTAGATGAATACTATTGAATACCATACTATTAACATAAAATACATGGACAACACTGAGCTGCTGATAGCCTCAGAAGGAAAAACTACAAAACAAGAAGAAAAGACTAATCATTAACTAAAAGAAGACAGAATGTATGATCATCAGCAAGAGAGGCAGCCATAGGTGTAAGCTTTGTATTGGACATATCAGAAGCAAGCAGGTACAAAAATTTAATTATGAAGTGTAATAAAAGACAATAGAAAGTGTGACAAAGATACAAAGGAACATTGGGACATCAAAAGAGGCTTTCAGAAAAGCAGCAGAATATTTCATGGAGTGGGGAGGCAAGGGGAAAAAAAAAAAAACACTGACCCTGGAACACTGCAAAACGCAGCAAAAAAAATAATGAAAAAATATTTTGAATTTATGGAAGTACATATAAACATTTACAGAATGTAACTCCCTGAATATGGTCTCAGATGAGATTGAAAGTACTTGGGGAAAAATAAAAAATACTTGAAAGAAAATTTTGGTATTTTTCCTAATCAATTTTCTATAGCCACAAAAAATTAATTTGTGAACTCGAAATAATCAAAACTAAAATAAATAAAAATAATATGTCTAAATTACTTAACCAAACCTGCTTGAATGAAAATATGCTATATATATATATATATATATATATATATATATATATTCTGCAACTTCAGGTGCTGAATAGAGACTGACCGTTACATAATTTAAATTTTAATAAAAATACCTCAGTAATTCAATGTCGGTGCAGTCCATATATTATATGGAATTACTGTTCTTTATTTTTCCTTTAAAAATAAATGGGGATGATTTTTTTTAATTTTGTATTTTAAATAAACATACCAATAACTATATAAAAAAAAAAAATTATCAAGACATATATACAAATAGACAGAAAATAATCAGAGCTAATGGAAAGACATTCATATTAAAAAAAAAAAAAAAAATTATATTTACTCAGCAGAAGATAAGTAAACAATAAAATGACAGAAGGAAATGTTATAATCTAGAAATTAATCTGGATCAACATATTTCAACAGGTATTTATTTTTATGCCATTTATGGTATTTTATTAACACCAGTATTCACTGTGCAATATTGTGTATGTGTGTGTCTGTATATATATATATATATATATATATATATATATATATATATATATATATATATATATATATATATATATATATATATATATATATAATTTCAAGGTCATCTAGAGTAAATTTGCTCTCTGGCTCATCCTCTAATATCACAGTGTAGAATAACTACTTACAAAAGTGATGGAAAGAAAAAAAAAAAAGATGCTAAATGAATTCAGCTAGATATAAAAAAAAAAAAAAATTAATTCCCACCACCAGTCATTCATGCACATGTGTAGTCCTACCAACATAACAAATTTAGTCCGATGAAGTCCTGAAGGACAAAACATCACAAGTAAACTTTTTACACTTTGTCATACAATTTCCTATATATATATATATATATATATATATATATATATATATATATATTTATATAAATAAATATAGTCTTAAGATCAGTGATAGAGCATGTATAATATAAAGTGAACAATATCAGTGATAGAGCATGTATAAATATAAAGATGAACATTGAAGTCATTACATCTAGCATGAAACAGACTGTCGCCTCTAATGTGTTGATATATATATATATATTATATATATATATATATATATATATATAAATACACAAAAGTAGGTATACAGTAATAAAAAGCAAAACTAAATTTATTGATGATACAAACATATCAATCTCTCAAATGTTCAGATTAGCCACCCAGTCATTCATACACCCCTCTTTACCAGCAAAACATTATTATTAAAAAATAATAAAAATAAGAATGAATAAAATGAATTCTAGCATAAAATGAATCCTAGAACCACTACTAATAATACTAGTATATTTACTGTATACCTACTTTTGCAGCCCATATATATTTTGGCATTCGGATGTCTAGTCACACTGAGGAGCTGTGATACAGCGAAACAGTACTGTCTGTGAATGACACACGTGAGTGAGTGAATGAATGAATGAATGATACAATTACAATTTATTTATTTTTTTTCCCCTAATCCTTATTTTCCTGCACCAAATCCCTCTATATTTTAAATTTATTTTAACATTTTCCTATGCACAAATCTTATTGATTCATTCACACCTATTATTTTTAATGTTATTAACTGTAATATTTAAAAAAAATTTTCAACAGCATTTCTAAGTAGCAAGGTTGCCATGGTAACGATTATTGCTTAAGTTTTTTTAATCATTCTGATGATATTCTTATTGAAGGAAATGCTGATAACAAAAAAAAATTTGAAATTAAATATCCGACTGTTTTTTATATATTCAATCTTACATTCTTTGTTCAGATATTTCAAATCCATCATTTTATCATATATCTATATGAGACAAAATGGAAAATTTATTGACAATGTGTTCTGCTGAGAGCATCTGCTCTCTTTACAATCCTCGGGTTAGAAGCCAAAGAGAGCAGACACTCTTTGTTAAACACATCATTAATAAATTTTCTACTTTCTTTCAGATACTATTATACATCCTACAAACACACATATATATATATATATATATATATATATATATATATATATATATATATATATATATATAATATTGAAGTCAACACCTTGAGGTGACAGGCTGTTTCATGCTAGAATCAATCGTCAGGCCTGACGGTTGCTTCTAGCATGAAACAGCTTGTTGCCTCTAAGTGTTGACTTCAATGTTCACTTTTATATTTACACACGCCTATCTCTGATATTAAGCACTTTATCCCATAAATATAGCACATCTTAAGACTATATATATATATATATATATATATATATATATATATATATATATATATATATATATCTATCAATTTGTAATTTGTAATTAGGGGGATTATTCCAAGGAGGGTATTGATCCAATGAGAGGAGCTCAATATAAGTTACAGAGCAATATATAATAATAAATTAAGAAAACACCTTAAAATTCATACTGGTTATAATTTATTTCATGAATATTGTTATATTCATCTCTTCAGATTGAATGTTTTTAAGAAATGGAATCAATCTATCCAGACAGATATCCTGGGATAAAAAGGAGAAGGTGTGTGGAAGGAAAGAAAATAATATTAATAATAAAAAAATGTAAATATTTGTAAAAAAAGACAGAGGGAGGTGACAGCACGTCTGTGAGGGAGCAACTGCAGACGAGATGCCAGATCAGGGCCAATTATGTTGCATATCCATTTCTGGATCCTCTCAAGAACCTTGAGACAAACAAAGTTTTGTTTTTGAGGCATTAAAGTTAATCAGCCAATCCCTGCCCCAGTTCACAACCAATTGAAGGTCCTTTCTGAGACGAACGGCCAGGTTATTTTTGTCAACAACACTAGATTTGTTTTTGAGACAGGAGTAAATTGTAGTGTCATGTAAATTGTAGTGTCAATCTATAACGTCAGGAAGATCATTGATAAAGATAAGGAACAGAGTAGAGCCTAGGATGGAGCCTTGGGGAACACCTGCGTTTGTGGAGCTGCAGGAGAATCAGTTAAGAACGACCTTCAATACACGGTTTAACAAGAATGATTGTATTAAGTCAAACAATCGACTTGAAATTCCATAACCCTGAAGCTTGCAAAGAAGGCCGGCATGCCAAACCCTGTCAAATGCTTTGGAGATATCTAGAGCCACGGCATGAGCTTCTCTGTTATTATATATGTGTGTGTGTGTGTGTGTGTATATATATATATATATATATATTGCACACACACACACCATATCTCATAGGTTGAGCACTTTGGACGAAAGGAAATTTGTCAGTTGCTGAATGCTAAAAGCTCTTTGCGATGAATTGAGCACTCTGGTAGCCAGTAATGCTTATATCTTGTATATAAGGTGTTAAAAATTTCCTTTCTCTGCTGCCTGAGGGTGAGAGTCTCCAACTGATGTCAAATTGGTCAGGTTTCGATCCTGGCTTAAACAATCACATGTCTAGTCACACTGATGAGCTGCGATACAGCAAAAAGTCTGTGGATGATAGATATATATATATATATATATAATCAGCAATGTAAGTTCAGCTTACAAGGACTGTGTACTTAATACTTTTTTTACATTTTACCAATTTTCAATTGGTTATTTCACATCCATATCAAAACTGAATAAACTGCCCAAGGTTAGTGATTTTCTGTACTTATGACTCTCATGGTCCTTATCAGGAAGTAAATGTTGTCAGTATCATAGACAAGAGATTGTTAGCTACATCCTAGCATTTTGGGAAATGCTACATTTCAAATCCAAATATATCAGCATCATGTTCATTTACAAAGTAGATTCACAGAGCTTTACAACACCACAAATAAGTATATTGAATACTATTATTATTTTGAAATATTTTATAGACATTTTAAAAAGCTATCACCAATGGTAAAATATTTATAACTCGGACATCAATAGAGCGGTTATAGAACAAAGTTTATAGCCAAGTTTCATTCATTTGCAAAGTCATCACATTCTTGTATGCAACCACATGATCAAGTGGTTAAAATGTCCACTTTCCAACCATGAGACCTGGGTTCAAATCTCACCACAATCAATTTGCTAGGAAGGTGACTTCATAATGTTATCAGCCTGGGGAGGTGATCAGTGTATGGAACCTTTGGAAAGTGCCCGGAAAAATCATACCATAGATGAGTGAAAATTAGATGGAATTATTTTGGGATCATCAATAGTTGTGCTAGCACAAAGTCACAAGTCATCATGACCGAGGGTTTGAGCATGCTGGCCTTGTTCAGAGTGTTGATCACACTAGATAATGCGCTCTCTCCCAGAAACTGTTACTAATGTCCGCTCAACATGGTTTCTGTCCAAGTCATGCTATCAACATTGGATATATACTTATAGCTCTGTTAAATAACATTGAGCACTGTACTTATAACACCTGTGAAAGAAATATATTTATACATACATGCAAATGTATGTGGGTGTATGTATAATTTTTATCATATATATATATATATATATATATATATATGTGGGAGAAAAGCATGAATTTGTAAACAATGACTGCTGCTGCTAATATTGCAAACCTCTTCCATGAATTGAGCCCTATCGGTCATTGGCATGTTTATTGAAAGAGTAAGTATGTAAAAATTCACCTTCCTCTCAACCAAATGCTGATTGCTCAGAGGTAAAATCTCCGACTGATGCCAAATCAGTCGAGTTTCATTCCCGGTTTGAGGCAATCAGATGTCTAGCCACACTGGTCAGCTGTGAAACAGCAAAACAGTCTGTCTGTGGATGACTATTATATATATATATATATATATATATATATATATATATATATATATATATATATATATATATTAAATGGGTGTTAAAAAATAGTGGTTGATTTAATATAACAGAACTATTAAAAATTATACATTAATAAACATACATATTTTCCTCACCAGTAGCTGTCGTTGGTTGTGCCAGCACAAAATCACAAGTCATCATGACCGAGGATTTGAGCGTGCTGGCCTTGCTGTTGATCACACTAGATAATGCACTCTCTCCCAGAAACTGTAACTAAGGTCATCTCAGCATAGTTGCATTATAAACCACAGCTGGGTTCTGTGGGTACTAAACAAACACAAAATGTATCTGAGCAGTCATCTGCAACATGGGATTGGCTATCCGCCCTAATAGACAGGCATACTTGGATACATACAACCAGTCATTATTTACATTCTTGTAACTTAGCTAAAGCAGCTGATATATTTCACTAGTTTTGTTTTTTTTTTAATCATTTCACCCCAAGCAAGGCAATAAAAACCACAAGGATACAAAGGGTTACTGAAAGTAAAAGAAACAGAGAAAACAAAAGAGTAAGATTCAAGAATACAGAAGATGACAATTGACATTTTATTTGAATTTTTGAAGATTGTAGTTGACAGGAAAGAAGGAAGCTGTAACAGAGTTTCACTAGCAAGAACCTCTTCAAGTCTAGAGTTAACTGTTATCTTTCCTACATATCCTCATAAACGGCACTTACCTATTACTCTAATGCTCATAAAACAAACTCGTTCAGTATCTTACCTTGAGTCGCCCTTGGGCCTTGTATTGAGTTAACAGCTTCTTCCCAAGAACCAATACTTTGAAGAAAAGACTCTTGAGAGGAAGCTTCCCCAATTGCTACATTCTTAACCTCTTAATGTCTAAGGTCGGTCATAATTTGTACTTCCTCCTCTTATGTTCATACAACAACCTCATTCAGTAACTATCTACCTTGTGTGGCTTTTGGGCCTTGTATTAAGTGAACAACTGCTTCCTAAGAACTGCTACTCTAAGGAAGAGAATCTTGAGAGGAAGCTTCTCCAATTGCTACAATTTTAACCTCTTCAAGTCTGAAGCTATTAGCAGCTAAAACTCAATTCCAATTTTGCCCAGGAGAAATTCTAGCCAATTCTTTCCACTGAAAGCATAAAGAAGAACTGTGAAGAGAATTCCAAACCAAAATTATTTTGAGTAGACAGCACTGGACCAGATGGGATTGTACCTCCCCAATGATTTTGTTGGCTTACACAGATAAACAAGGATCTTATACAGGGATCAAATCCAGGAACCATTTCCTTTGAAAATAAAATCACATTCTAAAGATCAATATAGTTTTACTATTAAATAAATTTTCAATAGAGTAAAAGACTTGGAATGTTTTTGCCAATAGCAATTCTCTGAAAATTATTCATTGGATTAAAGTTAGTAAATGTATAGCAAACAAGACTGTTCTTTTAGATATTGTTTGGCAAATTTGCAAGCAGATTTTTGTCAATGAAGACGATCTATAGTGATTATTATGATTGATGGTGATAAAATAAATAACACATGACAGGAGAAGCAAGAAACCAACCTTCCCTGATGTCATCAACAGAGATATAGGTATTAGGAGGGAAGACCTTGGGATGATAGAACACTTTTTTCGGGATGAATGGGTAAGGTTTTGGGACTTGCATGAATGATACAAACTTTTTAATTAAAATTCTATACATTACATTTATTGTGAAAGAAAATAATTTCTTAAAAACAAATTCTTACTTCTTACCAATGGTAATGAGCTTTTAGTAAGTGGAACATACACACACACACACACAGAAAACTTATGGCAGTTGTTCCAAAATGGTGTGGCGGAAGAGGATAGCAGGCAAGGTGGGATGATTGAAAGGCAATCAAAGATTTGGAAACAGTTTCAAAAGGTTCATATGCCAAAAATAAATAAGATTTCCAAATTTCAAATATTATTATGGATTACTTGTAATTGCATGCATGAGTCCCAGTATAAATACTTATAAATAATTACTGACCAATTTTAACATTGTGATATCTTTGCATTATATGAAGTATTAAGAATATAGTAACTAGGATCTGCAAGTTGGAGGAGAGAGTTATCAACGATAATGTCCCAACTTCAAATCTACAGTTATCTCTAATTAACCCTCTGTCTGTTTCTTTATTTTTAAATATACTTTTTATCACATAAAATTTGGTGAGATGCAAGCAAATTTTAATTAAAAAAATGAAGCCCAGAGAAAAAAAAAATTTGGGAACCAATGCCTTAAAGGTTTCTTTTTAAACTAACAAATGAAACATCATGATCAGAGGACTTAAATTGTAATATTTCTGTTATTTCTCTCTAAATGTGAAAAAAATTAGGATCTAATTTTAAGAATGTAATTGGCACTTAATCTCAAAAATGATCTACATTCTGCTAACTGGGGCAAAGAATGGCTTGTTAATTTTAATGCTTCCAAAACAAAACTGCTCTCTTAATCATCTTAGAGAAGCATTTTTATGGTCTTGCCTGGGGAACTCTCTTCCAGCTTCTTGCTTCCTTTGATATTGAAAAATTTAAATGCAATGTCAATCGTTATCTTAGAAATTAAAAATGGTGTCTAGTAAAAAATGACAGGAAATCAAATAGCAACAAATAATTACAATTGAGGAAAAAGAGGAAACAATTAAAGAGTGGGTGGAAAGTAGGAAAAAAAACAAAAAAAAACAATCACGACACCGTACACGTACACACATCTGCACAGATGGGAGCATGGGCAAACACACCCTCTACAAAAAGAACTTGCATCAATGATATGCATATAAAAAAGAAAAATCATAAAGTATAAGCAGTCAATTGGTGATACTTCCTGACGAGTGAACGAATGGGTCAGTCTACAAACTCTGGTGTCAAGATGCAGAAGGTAATATCAATCAGCTAAATGACAAACATAATTCTCTCTCTCATAATATATATATATATATATATATATATATATATATATATATAGATAGATAGATAGATAGATAGATAGATAGATTGCAAAGACTCTACCACCCTGTCATGATTAAAAGCTTCATGCAATGTACTGGGTTCACAGAATAAAATGCCAAAGAATCCAACCTCCAACAATATTCTCTTGGAGTAATAAAACAAAACACATAAAAAAGTATCACCAACATGGAGGATTAAAAAAAAAAAAAAAAAAAAAAACACTTATTGAGGTCAAACTAACCTGGTTTTGGTAAGAAATTAATTAAAGGTAGGGTTAGTTTCTTGATTCTCCTACAATGTGTTATTTATAGTATCATCACTATCAATCAATCATAAATACACATCTCCACCGTAGATCATTTTCACTGACGAACAGAAACAAAGTAACCTGATTTTGTTAATTAGTTCATTTTTTTTTTTTTTTACTTAAAACATTCAGTAGAATGTATTAATTCAAAATAAAAAAAAAGAAGGAACGGTCTGCTGGTAATTTCATGCTCTTTCTTTATTCAAATTGCACTTTATTCATTAGCTAATAATCAGTAATTACTTACACCATCATTTGCTGACTAATTAATTTTTGTGCTTAGTTATTCTCATTTATTGCATTGCAGAGATTTTATCCCTTGTTTAAGAATCATCATTAGACAGAATAAACTTCAATAACATTGTCATAAGAAACAGAACTAACAAAGTATCTTGCTGAAGGCTTTAATAAACAATAATCTTCGGTGGGACTAATACCAAATATGAATACATAGAATACAAATAAATGATGATATATATATATATATATATATATATATATATATATATATTACAGCAAAACGGTGAATGATTCTGGAAGTGTCCAAATCAAGGGAAGTTAATGCTTATAACAAAGATTTTAATACATCTGTCTATATTTATGAGATAAGGTATTATAACTACACTATTTACATCATTCAGGCTTTTGTTCTCACCTTTATTGCCATATTCAGAACGTTTCAGACATTACACTCTGGCCTTCTTCAGGTGATATACATTGAAATTTCAAACCAAAACATTTATTTAGTCCATGAGGTTAGATTGTTCTAATTCTAATTTGTTGACTGCACAGTCAGTTGGGCAATGTCTGTGAGAAAAAGAGCACCATGACACAATTCACTCTACCAGAAATTTGGAAATGGCATGCTGTACTGCTAAGTGTTCACACCAGAAACTCCAATACAAACATTTTATAGTGTCTGGATGAAGAGGATACAGAAAGAGTTGGATGAGTATTGGCGATTATGAAGGTACAGCAACTCAGAAAACTCAATCTGTTCTGATAAGAAAAGAACTCCCAAAGTTTTTTGGCATGATCCAGGCCATGATTAACAATAATCCCTCCAAGTCAATCACAACCACATCACCCCTTACATCTGGACACCTAACTCCCCAGACTGCAACCCCCCTTGATTATTATGTGTGGAGCACAGTTGGGCAAGAGACCAACAAAACTCCTTGTAACACCAAAGATGAATTGAAGGCAAAGATTATGGCAGCATTCACCAACTTAAACAAGGAGACCGTCCAAAAGAGTTGCATGAGATTTTGAACTCTTCTGGAGAGTGCGATTGAAGCCAATGGTGATTTTATTAAATAAATTTACTCTTTAGTATTTCAAGATATTTTTGTGTAATTTTGCTAAATATCTCTATTAAAATGAGATGTCAGTTATTTTCATTTTTGCATAATTTAGACGACAATATATCTATCACCACCTGTATATTTTAGTTCAATGACAGATCTGAAAATATTTCTATAAAAATTTAAGGAAATTAAAACGTATATATATTTTTAATTTAAAAAAAGATTTCAAAAAAATTTTTTTTAAATTTTAAAAAATTGGTTTTAAAATAAAAATTTTTTTTACATTTAAAAAAAAAAAAAAAAAAAAAATTATTTTTAATAATTAAAAATTTTTTTTCAAAATTATAGTAATAAGTATATTTATTACTGAATAACTTAAAAGTTTAATGATGTATTATAATCATCTGATTTTTGGAGTTTAAAAAAAACAAAAAAAATTTTTCTCCAACTTCATGATTTTATTGGTGAGTCTGTGGGAAGTTTCAATGCCTAATTTTAAACTCAGTCAAATTGTGTGCGTATGTGCTTATACACACATTAAAGGGTACCAGCATGTGTAAGTCAGTTGTCCACAACAGATATAAACAGATAAATACACACACAATCAAACACAGACAAAACATGATGGACAGAGAATCAGTTGTTTTTTTAATGTTGAATATTGTATGATGAATTCAGTGAGGAGCAAAAATCATCAGCCAATGCAGCTTCATGGCAAACATCACTGGCCAATGCAGTTTTATGGCAAACATCACTTGAACACATATTCATTGTAAATCTATTTCCAGATTCTTTGGCATGTGATATTGCTTAATGAGGCTAGTTTGAGTGATCATTACTTCACTGAGTATCTCATACAAAATTCAACATTAAATAACCCAAGGTTAACATGTTACAAAATTAAACAACCAAACCCAAAAACAAGCCCACCAGACCCTTGCCACATTGACTAAAATTATAAATTATTCAATATTCTTGGTAATTAAGCAACTCAATCCCACTAATATTATATATAAAATTTGAAAAACGGAATATTTTCTTATAATACTTGTTACATTCAACATATGCATATGTAACAAATATGGGACAGAATTTTTTTTTTTTTTTTTTATTATGGTTTTGAATATGAAAAATTACAAGACGTGCTGATAAGTACTCAATCCATCCAAGAAACTACTAAACCTTTATATGTTTTGGCAGATTTTAGGAAATGGATGGGCATCAAAAACATTTCAACACCAACTCCATAAGGGTTTTCATAATCACATTTAAAAAATTAGAAATAAAAGAAAAATTAAAAATTGAATGTGCAGAATTTCAAAAATTCAAATTCTTACAAAAAGGCAGCACACATTTAAATGATAAAAATTGCCCAAATTGTAGCAGCAATGAATTTACATGGATTTATCTTGTTACAAACTCAATATCTTATTTACAAGGTCTGTGAAGAAAAAGTTAGTATTGAGTTTCCTCTTCAGCAAGTTTGATTGAATATAGCATTGAACAATTAACCCTGCAGTCCAAGGTCTATTGCCTGAAGCAATGAGGCATTCTCTAAGAGTCTTGCATTGTATTATAGAGCAGAATCTCAAGGATTTGGATTCTGTCCTCTTTCATCTTTGTTATCAGCCTTCAACAGGCCTTTTTATTTCCTGCTTTACTGAAATGATTGCCCAGTGAAAAATTTACATCAAAGGCTTTTAATGGAATGAGTTCTCTCCACAGATGACTCCCCATCTGGAAACAAAATACAGTCATTAGAATTAATCTCAAGGATAGTCATCTGAACAGGTATGCTTCCCATCTTTTATTTTGTGTGTGTGCGTGTGTGTGTGTGTGTGTTCACACAAACAACACACGCAAACACAAATATATACACACAAATACACACACATATGCATGCATGCATGCAAACACAAATATAAACCGAGTATCATGCTTTATTGCAGGTTACATTTTTGTTGATATTTTTAATACTAAACATTGTACAAAAGTGAAACTTGATACACTGAAAGATTCAAAGATGGTAAGTACACAGTGAAAATTTCCATCGTATAGATAAGATACAATGTTATGTATTTTAAAGTGTTTTCAACTGTGTTACACTTTATTGCAGTTGTACAAAAATGTCAATTTAAGGTAATGAAACAAGCTATATTATATATATATTAATTCTTTATATTACAATTTTATCGTAATAACGAAACACATGACTAAAGAATGAAAGCAAAATAAAAAACAATTAGATTGCTGGTGATGTACTTTATTTGTCTACGTAATTTCCATGTTTAGAAATTACATCAAACTTTTGTCCACAGAGGCTGCTAGCCGACTAATTTGAGATGTTATGGTACCAGCAATAGTTTTGATATTTTCCCACAGAGCATCCATCCTTAGATGAAAACTGCACATCACCTTATAAACTTTCCTCTTCAAGATTGACCAGAGCTCCTTGATAAGGTTATGGTCAGGGGAACACGGTGGTCAAGTCATAAGTTTTTGCTCTTCGAATCCCAAAGTTGCAAGATATGAAATTGTAGCCTTGGCTGAATGCAATCGAGCATTGTCATGCATTAAAATCAACTGCTGTCTACGTGAGAAGACAAAATTTTCCTCCAGAAATATGGTGTAGGAATTACTGGTGAGAACTGGCACTCAAAATGGTCCGACAAGTTCATTTCCTATGATGCCAGCCCAAAACATAACACCACCACCACTTCCTTGTTGATGTCAAATGCAATGTGGGAGAGAGGCTCCAAGTGGTACCCAAATTTTGTCCCATCCATCAGGGCCATCCAGTGTAGCTCTGGCCTCATCTGTGAAGAGAACACCATGGAAATTGGTCTTCATATATTTCTGTGCCCAAGCAATATGCTTCTCTTTGTGGGTCTTGTTTAGGATGGGTCTGGCAATGGGTTTAACACTTCTTGCTGTGTCTTTAAGAACCCTACAACAGGTACTTCTAGACAAAAGGACAACCCCAGTATGTTAAAATATGGGAGCACTTGTGCTACCATGATCTTTTCACACTTGTCTATGTATTTTTTGAATATCATACTAGGATACACATTTTCTCATTCCTTTATCTTGTCTTAGTTTGGTTATGGGGTTTTTCCACATATGACTTCAATGTTCTTATATCTCAACCAAGTTATTTGGCTAATTGACCAAAAGATAAGCCTTCTGCAAGACAAGAAACAATCCGTGTCTTTTCTGTAACTGTCAAGACATCGTTTCAGTGGCATTCTTGTACACCTGCAATAAAGTGTGACACAGTTAAAAACACTTTAAAATACATAACTTAACATAACGTTATATGTAGCTTATCAATACGATTGAAATTTTCACTACATACTTACCAAATTTGAATCTTTCAGTATGCCAAGTTTAAATTTTGTACAATGTTTAATATTCAAAATATCAACAAACATGTTACCTGCAATAAAGCATGAGATATATATATATATATATATATATATATATATATATATATATATATATATATATATGTGTGTGTGTGTGTATGTATGTATGTATATATGTATGTGTTTCATTAAAAACAACAGACAAGGTACTATGATTAAGCTTTTTATTTACTTTTCCAAACAAGAGCTTTTCTTTATGGACAAAGAGTGTGTAAAAAAATCTTTGTCCAGAAAAAAAAAGCTCTTGTTCAAGCACAAGAAAAACTAAATAAAAGCTTAACCATAGTACCTTGTCTATCGTTTTTAATTAAACATGCATAAACGAAGGATTGCTGCCTAAATATACAACTATCAAATATATATATATATATATATATATATATATATATATATATATATACACACAAATAAATATATATATATATATATATACACACACACAAATATATATATATATATATATATATATATACACAAATATATAAATATATATATATATATATATATATATATATAAAATATATATTGAGTCCTTTTTAATACTGCTGTTTCTTGGTCTAATTCAACTCTGACCATTAACTTTTTTATTATAGATAGATACATAGATAGATATAGATATGTGTGTGTGTGTGTATGTATCTTATATAATAAATGTGAAAATGTGTGTGTCGCACTTTTTCAATTAAAATGACAACTATCTGAAAAACTTAAATCTGGAGCCATGTTCAAAGACTCACCCAGAAATCAAACGTGAGAGTTAGAATCGCAGGTGACCTTGAAGTAAGAAGATTTGCAGCTTTGCTTGTTGCAGCTTGGCAATGGAACCATCAAAATGGGCCAAAATGGAGATTTCACTTCAAAATAGTTGTGGAGTGTCAGTCTCAAGTATCAAAGACTTGATTAACCATGTTTATCCAAACATTAAATACCATTTCATGGATGATTCAAACTTGCTTTGTGAGATCCCCATATTAGCTCCCAAGAATCAAACTGTGGATAGCATCAACTGGAAACTTCTTCAAGAAATTACAAAAAGAAGCATGAAGTACTTTTCCATTGAAACTGTGGTTGAACAACAGCAGGAAACAAATTATCCAATAGATTTCCTGAACTCTTTGAATCATCCTGGAATGCTATCACACAAGCTGGAACTAAAAGAAAATATACCAGTTATGCTATTGAGAAATCAGGATCCTCCAAAACTTTATAATGGAACAAGGTTAACTGTCAAAAAGATGCTTTCTCATCACTTGGAAGCAGAGATCCTTACTGGTCCAGGAAAAGAGAAAAGAGTTTTAATTCCAAGTATCCCCTTAATTCCTCCAGATTTTCCTGAGTTCAAAAGGACTTCAGTTTCCAGTAAGAGTAACCTACAAGAAATTCCAAACTGAAACCTTTATTTAATCTATAAAAGGTAGATTTGTTTTAGTTCCATTGCCCAGGAGTATCTTGTATAGATTTTATTTAGTACTACTCACTTATTGCTTGCCCCATTTCCAATGAGTGTAAATGCCAGATTAAATAAATAATTCAGTTCAAAATTCCCTACAGGTTACGTGGATCAACATACAACTGATGAAGGCCGGAGACCACACAGGCCAAAGTCTTATGCTTAAAAAGAGTTTCGAGGTTTTCAAATCTGAAACTGACAAATACAACAGCAGCTCATTTGAACAGAAAGAGGATCTGTTTGTCAAAAGAGTTCCTTGTTCTGAACAGACCAACGCAAATTCATAGTTGCAAAGCAATGTAAGAAATATTTGATAATTTCAAGACAAATGAAGAGAAAATTACAAAAATAATATAAAAATATATTAAGAAAATGAAAACAAGAATTCAAAAAGCCTTCAGAGAAGGGAAGGCTGAATCCCATTGTTGCAGTCAATGAAATTCAACTTTGAATATTTTGTATTTAGCTTGAATATCAATTTTATTTCTTTCATATTTTGGCAAATGTCCCATGCTGAAAATTCTGTGTTTGTTTCCAACTTTTGTCTTCAGCATAACTTTAGATTTCACATCAAAAGATTTTTAAGCCAATTTTCTATGACACCATTTTTAATTTCATTTTCTCTTTTTTTGCATGATGACAACTGCAACTGACTTTGACATCAATTGGTTTTATTCAGCCAATTCATGTAGAGTTTTGTTTTTCTTTATTTTCTTTTTGTCCTATTTCTATTGTTTAACTGTCAGTTTATGTGAAGAGCAAAACAATGAATATAGAGGATTCTATCTCAATAAAACAACCACAAATACAATTTTATTTTGTATGTCTTCAGATCCACATTTCAAAGATATGACAAATAGAGTGGGATAATCTTGTTAAAACTCTTGTTATCATAAATAAGAATAAACCAATATTATCACTACATAAATTAAAATATTTTCTTGAATTATCATTAGCATTACTGCTTTCCCTCTAGAGGTCAGTATACAAAATTGATTATGCTGATGACATAGGTATCCATAGTTGGGATAAGAATGAGCTAAAAAAGAAAAACAAACAAACATCAAAATGCTCTACAAAGTATCCAAGAAATAGAACTAAAGAGAAATCTTTACAAATCAGAAAATGTGGTCTGGAATTGGTATGAAAGTATACCCTGAATCCCTCCAAAACATGCAAGATGAAGAATTAGTAACTAAACCCTTCAAATACCTCAGTATATGATTTAATATAACAAATTTAGGAGATAAATAAATTTAATATAAAATAGGCTGTGCTAGAAATAGTTTTACCCAATGCCACAAATTACTACAAAACCAAAACATTAACCTAAAATCTTGAGTAATGGTCTTAAATAGCATCGTCAGATCAAAATTTTCATATAGATGTCATGCATGGTGCCAAATCTGTCTAGAAATATCTAAACTGCCAGCTGTATCCAACTGCTTTTTCTGATGATTAAAATGTCTGAGTGAATGAAGCCTGTAGGTTTTAGCAAGGACTATCATTCTCTAAACCTCCTGGAATAGTACTACAGAAATCACATCACTTGAGGACTTTCAACAGCAGCAACAACTAAAATGGATAGCACATGTAACTCAAAGAGAAGATAATCATATGATCAAAATATTAACTTTACACAATATTTCTAAGAAAATATTAGGATGGAAGCCTCCATCAATACTGGAAAGAGCAATAACAGTTACTGAATTTGAAAAACCTATTTTCCTGAAAAATTGTTTTAATAGAAAGATCTTATAAATTTCAACTGAAAGTAGCACTGATTGCTCTGTCAATGAATGTCAAATATTTCCTTATAAGGAAACAACTAATATTACCATTTGATATCATACGAGACATTCGACTGATAAGGAAACATCTAAGCTGTCAACTGTATATGAGTTTTCTCAAATCATTGGTTAAAAATAGGATTCAATGAATTAATCCAGTAAATCTTAAAGACATCCTTGATAAGTCCTTAGAGATTAGTGATGCAAAACTCCAAATGAAGATTATAGAGTGAATGGACATGTTTAATTGTAAATAAATGGCAGAACTGCCCAACAAACAGAATTGACAAAGTTTGCAATAAACAAAAAGAAAAAGAACAGGGTAAAAAATAAAGCTAGCAAATGATATGTGTAAGGTAAATTAACAGTAATATGACAAAAATTCATAAACTAAAATTTGGGTTTGACACACAAGAGTGAATTTGGATAAAGTAACGTAGTGTTTTGACTTCAAGCAAGACAGACAGGGACTGAGTCATATGAAACCGAGAAACAACCTATTTTATTGGCTAGGAAGAAATCCCAGCATGCATCTTTGTCTTTCTACCTATAAACTGGGAAGGGGAAAGTGTTTTGCAGTCATTCCTAAATTGAAATTGGAGCCAAAAAAGAGCTCTATTAAATAACAAAAAACCATATCACTTGAACACATCCAACAATGCCAACAAAAATGGCTAACATGTGAATAGGAGATAAAATAAACACATAATCTAGCTGTTAACTTTCCACATCACAAAAAAAAAAAAAAAAAAAAAAAAACCTAGGAAGGAAACTTCCATCAGTATCAGAAAGAGCTATAAAAGTGGACATGAATTGCAATTGACAGTAACATTAATGATTCAATTAATGGATGCTAAATGTTTCCTGTATGGAAACGGTTAATAAACCATTACCATTAGGTGACTAATTTTGTATTTAGAGAAAATTTTCTGACCTCCACCAAACTTAAGATCGCCTACTTATTAATTTCATACTTTTTACCATTTTTTTTTTTTTCAAAATCTGCTTTTATTAAGACACCACTGTTTATTGCATATTAAGAAAAATTCCACTCTCCACCATCAAGACAAAACTCACCCACCTAAGCATGTAAGTCATTGAGATTTTATCTTTCTACACTACCAAAAACAAAAGGTTAGGAAGGAAACTCCCATGAATATTACAAGGAGCCATAACAGTGGACTTGAGAATTCTAATTTTCTGAAAAACTTAATATAAAAATTTCATAAATTTCAATCAACTGTAAAACTCAGTCAATGAATAATGAATGCTCCCTGTATGGAAATGGCTAATTTTATTTTTATTGTTGCCTTAGAGAGTTTAACTCTAGCTGAGATTATATTAACATATGTACACTAGATCAAAGGTATTCATAAAAGAACTTATTCTGCAATCATGTTTCAGTCAAACAAGTTTAAACATTCCATCAACAAAGATAAAAACTCAGTCCCACATGACTAATACATTTAATTATAATTATGTAGTTAATTATAATTTTGATTGGCCATAAAAAAGCCAGTACATAAGCCAAGGTCAGTTTTGGACTCTCAAATTCTTTCCGCAAACATATGTCCACCCTCCTCTGAGTTGAGGTTGACTTCTGACATTGGCTTGCCAAAAAAAATATAAGTGGCAATGAAAATTTATACAGAAAAAATTACTTTTGTGGCGACAACAGTTTCAGATTTTCTATTATCAGCTTCTTGTTAAATAAGTTTTTGTTACTATGATTATAAATAACTAATACTGAGAAAATAAAATTATACCCTGTAATGCAAGGATGTTATTGAACCTAGACACAAGTATAATTCAAGGGATATAACTCAAATAACAAACGCAATGTAGCAATTCTATCCCCAACTCTGGTTCTTGTTGAGATGAAACCAATAGTGCAATATACCCAAGATAGTTGAGAACAGCTTTTCTTCAGTTGGTTTTGATTTGATCGATTTGTTTTCTTACAGTTTAACTTTTTACAGGTTATTTCCTTGCAGTAGATGAAGCAATTGATTTGATATAGTCAGTCTACTTCATGTCAGTGGAAAATCTGAGGGAATAACTGTAAATAATAATGATTAGGAGGCACAGTGGAATAATGGATAGCGTCTCGTATAGAGGAATCACAGAGCAGAGTTCAAATTCCAGTTGAGCTCATTATATTCACATACGTGCAAATACCTTTGGGGAAAGGTATGAATCCAACTGAAACCCCCCCACCATATAGATATGGATAAATAGCAGAACAGACTATAGCTTTGGTTTGAATTCAGAGTTTTTCCTTCTAGACTGCCAACCAGTCTGGAGATTGTTAAGCTGTATCAGGTTGTCTTGCCAAAGAAACGCCACTGTTGTTATGACTGCAGTAGCTGTGGTACCCCTATGATCCTAAGGGCTACAGGATTTGATCTCTTGAATAATAATTGGGATCACTTTTCAGCACTAAGCAATGACAGCCTCAGTTGATTCTCAAATATCACAGCTTGCTTGTACTGTAAAAAAACTTTTTTCCTGAAAATAAAGGAAGTTCTCAGAAGCTCCTCAACTTATAAGCACAGCATATTTCCTACCAACTGAAGGAACCGAGTGCTGTAAGGTTGGATGTGCAGGTGGTGTAATGGATAACGGCTCAAAATTGGAAACCTGAGAGCCAAGTGTCAATTCCATTTGGATTCATTATATTCACTTATGTGCAAATACTCTTGGGAAAGGTATGGATCAACTTTATACTTTCCCTATTTAGGAGTTAATTAGTCTTTGTATCAGTAAATAATTATTTTCAAAAAAACTCTTACAATTTAAAAAAAATATATTCTAGCTTCTCATATGATCACCTAAATTAAGCAACATAGAGCCTGGTCAGTATTAGGATCACGACTCAAATTTGCTTTGTCTACTTACAAGGAAAGTTGGTTCACTGTATCGTGCCAGAAAACATTTAATTTTCTTTGTCAGAATCCATCTTGCACATTTATAAATCTACCATTCGTCCACCCACCGAATACTGTTGCCATATCTGGTTTGGTGCTCCTGCTGTATATCTTGAGATTCTTGACAAAATCCAAAATCCTGACTAGGCGTCTCAACTTCAGTCACTTTCTCACTCATGGGACATAGCTTCCCTTTGTCTTTTTTACAAATATTTTCATGGCAACTGCTCTTACAAGTTTTTTCACTGATACCCTGACTACATGAATTTAAGCATGCTACTAGATTTGTAACTAGGTCTAACCGTTATACTGTTAAACTAGATATATGCAAATGCCATTTCTCTTTTCTTTCACTTCCCCCCTGTGGAACTCCCTTCTGATTTCTTGCTTCCCTGATAACTACAATCTTCAAAAATTTAAATGCAACATCAATCACCATTTTCTGTCTGTTCCTTTTTCTTTTTTTAATCCTCCCTATTCTCAGTTTTCTCATTCACTTTCACTTCCTGTAGTCCCCTGTGTTATCACCTTACTTGTGAAATGATTATGTTGTAGAGTAGAACTCAGCATACTCCCTTCTCTACCCTACTACTGTGACAATAGACTGCTCCTACTTACAAATATGGCAAGTAGCCACATTAGAGTAGGATTTGAGTAGTATTTGATTTCATCAAGTTTTTTCTGTTCTCTGTATGAGTATTTAATAAACCTTTACCTAGTCTTCTGTTCCTTTGATACTCTAACTATGGCCTTCCTAATTCTCGGCTATTTTGAACAAAGATAACAGTACAACAGATTAAAAAATATATATTATTCACACAGTGCATTGCTTCCTTCGTGTTTTATATTTAAAAATGCATTTAACTTCCTTGATACTACTAGTCTGTTGGCTCCCCTAACCTCACCTGCCATGGGAAGATTCTGTAGATGTTTTTTTTTTATGATACTTTGTTTATTTACTACCTTAAAGGGTATATAATTTATAAGTTTAATTAATAGACCACATACAGGAATAAAGTTTACCATCTGGCATAGATAACCTTCCTCTGGGGTTAATATAGGCCGATGAAAACCCTAACCTTTGTTCACAAGGACGCACAGCCAATTTTTTTTACTTATTTCAGGAAAAAACTGTCCTCAACACTGGCAAATACTGCATGTAGACTTATACTGCTAAAAATCTAATAATACTTAACTCCACCCTTTCCTCTTACAATTAGAAATGAATAATGGCAATAGTTTTTGTTTTGTTTTACGGCATATCAATGTCAATGGGTCATTTAATGCCAACAACTTTTTTTTCCTGGTAATATTTTTGTTTTGTCAAAAATCCATTTCTCTTAATATTTTTTTCTCAAAAACATATAGCTGGTAATATTATTTATTTTTCAAAATAGTTTATCGCCATACCCAGGGCGCAATGACACCATATTTTTCCCATGCAGTCATAACATGAGAATGTCAACCTCTTTGGAAAATAAATTACATCCAATGGAACTCTGGCTTTTGTCTATTATTGAACAAAGATTTTCAAATATGCTCCATTCTTTATGCCATCAGCTCAAACTTTTAAAAGCAAAGATTCACTTGCTATGCCCACTGGATTGAATAACCTATGTATATTTTTTTTGTAAAAGGGATGCTCCACACAGCTTCTTCCCAAGAACCATTACTGGGATGTGTGGGTGATGTAGTGGATAGCATCTTGAAATGTGAAATTGGAGATCTGAGCTCAAATTCCAGTCAAGTTTATTACATTTAGTTATGCACAAATACCCTCAAAAGATATGAATCCATCTCCTCCCTTGGCTACATGTTAGATCAGTCAGTCAGTTATGTGCCATGTGTGATAGGCAATCATGTATCTTTTGATACATGACTGACAAGGCAGATTTTTCCCCACAGTAGGATGCCATTTCTTTCTGCAGTAGACTAGTTGCAGCCATGGCTATAGAACCCGGTCTGTTTGACTATTTACCCATAGCTGGGAGGAGAAGAAGAGGATTCATACCTTTCCCAAGGGTATTAGCACATAAATGACTGTAATGGATTCTACTGGAATTTGAACCTGGCTCTCTGATTCGTCAAATGGAGCTGCTATCCATTACTCCACCATAGTAGAATTATATCTAGAAAAATCATTGTTATTCTGAAAAATCTGTTAATGCAATATTCGCTCACTAAAAAAGAATTATTCTTACACTCGAAAATGTGTCGGCTTTAAATAATCCACAATGGATTCATAAGCCATAAATAACAAATCAATTAATCATGAAAGCTTCAATCTTAACCACTTCCAGTTTAGGATCAATCATTATTTGTCCTCAATATCCTCAATCTTCACTTCCTACTTTATCCTCTTGTTCATATCAAACATCTAATTCATTCAATAACTACCTTGAGTGGCTGTTGGACCTTGTATTGAGCAAACATTAGTTTTAAATAAATAAAAAAAAAAGAAAAAAAAAAGAAGAAAAAAAATACATATATTCTGGTGACCTGGGATCAATCTCCCCAGCATCACAATTCCATCGCATTTTATTATGAAAATAAATACTTTTGACATTGCAGAATGTTTGGGTAAATAAAGTTGATTATTATTTGTTAGTTTTTGTTTGTTTTAATCAATTCACCCCAAGTAAAGCAATAATACCACTAAGATGCAAGGGACTACTTGGAGTAAGAGAATGAAAAGACTTTAGAAATTTGATTGATTTTGTTTAGCAGTATATCAATCTCTATGGGTTATTTAATGCCGAAATCTAAACATTTTGTATGCAATTTTATGCTTTCATCTACATGTATTTTGTTCATAATTTTATACATTCAGGCTATGATTTTAGATACACCAGGTGTAACAGCAAAATTGTCTAATTGTTAGATTAAGCTTTGAACTGTTGTATCTTAGAAATGATTAAAGATACTTTACTGGAATTCTCTGATGTTTTTATAACACTATTGGACTCTACTTTGAGCAATAAGAATGTATAATTACTCTCCAAGCTGAACAGAAGAATCGTGATGAAACTGATCATAAATGAAAATGACATGTTTATCATTAATTAATCATAGGTAAGGATCAAAAACTAATAAAGGATTGAAATAAAGTCATATATATATATATATATATATATATATATATATATATATATATATATATATATATTCCAGGATCATTTCCCAACTTATTCAAGATGATCTTTGCCCTCTCTAACCTAACTTTCTTTCCTAGAGTAACAAGGTCCTCACATGTTTCCTGTATGATTTCATTTTCAATTTTTTTTTTTTTTTATAGTTCTTTGGACTGTCAGGTGAGACTACTTTCTCACCTGCCAAACATCTTATGAATTGAGTTGGATCTTTTCTAATAGATCTCTTTAGCTCTAAGCTGAGATGATGAACCCCCTCCCTGTTGTGACCTCATCCTGTTTTCCTTTCTACTGTTATCACTTTTTTAAACTTATTCATCATTCTCTTGATGGTTCTTGAATGTACTTTGAAGATGGAAGCCAAAGTATGAATGTTGGGACCATTACTGAAGTCCTGAATGAATTTTTTCCTCTCATTATTGCTCAGTTGGGAAGACATAGTGGGGCTGACACAAAACAATTTTAACCTGTTCTCTTTCTAGCTGAATAACTCAAAGGGAATTCAGTGATTCTTACAACAAATGGTGTCAAGATGGCTAACTGTATTATCTGAAAACCGGTAAAAAGAAACTCAATTAGCGTTTTTTTTTTAGATATTAAACATTTTATGGGATGTACAATTACGCTGTAACATGATTTGGACAATTTTGTTGCTACACCCAGTTTAGTTTGTCGATCATAAAATGTATTATTGTTAATTTTATCATAAACATGTATTTTCATATTTTTTTTTTTAGTGTTGCATTGTCATTTTGCTATAAAAAAAGTATTGTTGCTCATTTTATTATAAAAATATACTGTTAATCTTTTTTTGAGGTTCACTATTTGGCCACAGCTGAGTCCCTTTTCTTAGAAGAAACCGGAAATCCAATCCTAAACAGGGAACAAGGGATAAACCCCTATTTCTGTTCAAAAGACTTTTTTCAGTTTAAATATTGTGCTGAAAGGGATAAAAAAACATTGCTTGTTAGAGAGCAGATCATGGGATGTAAGGTGCTTAACCACTTTAGCGTTGATTAAAGCTTCAAAGACTTTGCTGAAGAGTGGTAGGAGGTATTTAGATGGGCCAGAAGGGTCTCCAGAGTCCTTAAAGACAGGTAAAAAAAGATGAGGACTTCCAACTGGCTGGAAAGCAAGAGTCATTGAGGCAGTAGTTATATAGTTTGGAGAGGACAGGAGTCAGTTCAGGAGCACATTTCTTCAGAACAATAGCTGGTATCCTGTCCCCACTGCTAGCCTTATGGGAGTCTAATGTAGAGACGATGCCCAATACCATTGATGGGGTTATGTGCAACTCGCTCAATAGAGCCTCAGTTCTAGGGAGAAAATCCGGTGTGGGTACACCTGATAAGTCGAGCATTGAACTGGATTGGTGGAAAATAATTCATCATCAAAATGTAACTTTTTTCCTCATCTCTAATATGTTTAATTATAAAGAAACCTTCAGCATTCATTGATCGAGTGGCCAGTGCTACTAAAGTTATGCTTTTCTTCACTAAGTAAGGGGGGTACAAATAAAAAAATTTATAATTGACAAGGTTTTTCCTTTCTCTCTCACTAGAAATATCAACTATCCCTTAATTCTTAAACATGAATGTAGGTCACTATTTAAAGAAGTAAGAGGGTACAAATGAAAAGATTAAAAATTGTCAAATTTTCCATTTCACTGAAGCCGACATTAAATACATATGTTACCTTTTATTCTCTTTCTTTCTTTCATTTTCTCACTGAAACCAAACAGCATTTCTGATAGGTCTTTTCGGTCTTTCCTTGCAATCAAAATGAAATAGTTCATTATTTATGACTTATTCTCAGGACATAACCAAAGTGCTAACTAACTGAAGAACAAAGAAACAAGCAGATTTATGACTGGATTTTTATTTTTATAATTGATACTAGATTTAATGTTGGGTATTAATGTGTTAGTTTAGCTTAGGCCTGAACTGGAGTATAAAGGTTGTGTTGCATTTATCTTCCAAGTGAAGGCGGTTATCGCCATGCCTTGTAAATAAGTAACTGAAACGTAGCTTTTTAACTGACACCCACAAGAATCATAGAACTAGCTTGGCATGCTCCCTTCCCACAACATTTAAATATATCTATATTGAATTATGTAATATCTGCACTTAGCTATCTCAAGAAATTTTCCTTTCTAGAAAAGGTTTTCATAATATGAGACGGTGCCGGGGGGGGGGAGTAAAGAGATAAAAATAGGGATGGGCAAGGAAAAAAAAAACAAAAAACAAAGCATAAACGAGAACAAATAAAAAGTGTTTCTATACAGATTTCAGGTCAGTGAATAATTTTTTTTTTTTTTTTTTTAATCAAATAAATAAAATAAAACTTATCTGTAAGAATAGTTGTAACAAACAAAATAAAAGTAAAGCCTTCCATGCATTAAAAGAAAGAAAAGGACAAACCATTTTCTTCTTCCCAAATCACAAACAGATCCTACTTAACTACTTATAAAGACTGTCATAACAATTTTGTATTACAAGGACAAGATGTCAATTTTTGTTTTTAAAATAGACTGGGGGGAGGGGGGAGGGGGGTATTCATATCAGTTTTACAGCATCTGACATTTGTACAAAAGAAAAGTAATTTCTGGCTGGTATTTCATCTTATTTCTGTTTATTTTTTATCGCAACTCTCAGACTAATTCTATGTTCATAAGTATACATGATCATTATCTAAAATGAAGAACAAATCTTCTACAAGAGTCAGCGGTATAATAGATAGTGACTCTGAATGAGTTTGTCACAATTACTTATATGCAAAAATCCTTTGGAAAAGTAGGAATTCATCTTTTCTTACACCCTCCCACCAGCTATGAGTTAAATATTAGGATTTGAACAATCTTTAACCTTTGTGCCCACAAAAAAACATTACGTCAAAAGGACAGTTTTTTTTTTCTTGTGACACTTCTATTACTTTAACTATCTTCACTCCTGCTTCACCAGGTCTACATACGGTTTTGAATTCAGAGTTGTCCTAGACTGGTTGCCAATCAAGGCAAAACAGCCCAGTCTGTCCTACTATTTAACCCATAGCTGGGAGGATGCATGCCTTTTCCAAGAGTACTTGTATAAAAGTGAATGTAACAAAACTCAACTGGAATGTAAAATTGACTCCAATCTCATTACACCACCTGCACATCCCCAAGGTTATTTCGAGGTTTTGGCTTTAAATAACACAAAAGGTTTGATAAACTATAAAAACAAATTTTAAATTAAAAAAAAAAAAAAAAAAAAAAAAAAAAAAAAAAAAAAAAAATCGCTATTACAAGAGTCAAACTCATATCAATTTTTCTTATAAAGTCTGCCAACACAGGGAAGCTGCCTTGATAATTACACAACTGAGAAACTCAAATTTAACACTGTCAGATTTTATTAGGCAAATCAATGACTGAAAAAAAAAAAAAAAAAAAAAAAAGAAGAAAAAGAGAAATTAAATAAATAACACTGGTATGAATCAGTTAATGTTTATAACATTTTTGATATATACTTGTATTTTTCAGAGCAATCAGGACAGAGAAAAGAAACTTTTAATAGAGGTTTTCTTACCTTGATAAAATTTCTGTATAAATAACAATTTCTACAGGGTATTTATTTTGTAAATTTCTTTTTGTCATTATACTCAGTCCTCTTAAATTTCCTACTCTAAACATATCTACATAGAAGTAACCACAAGAGGAATATTTGAATAATTTTCTGTTGTTGTCAGAAGGGAAAAATAACTTATTGTTTTTTTTTTTTGTTTTTTTTCCACTTGTTTAAATAATTTGTTAGTCTTATGAAAATCTAATTAAACAGATTATTTTGAATTATTTAGATAATTCCATAAGAATCTTTCAACTCTGCTCAGCTGATTTGTAGAAATGAACACTGCAGGGAATAAAAGTGTGCAAAATTTAATATTTAAAAAAAATTATTTACTTTGTCCATAAAAGAAAAAAAGAAAACTAATCAAAAACGTTATTTTTTTTTTTTTTTTTTTTTTTTTTATAAACCAAGATTACAATGACTTTATTTAAATGCTGGTATTTTTCTGCTAACTTAGAAAATTTTGACAAGAAAGACAAATTCTTTCTGCACAAACAAATAATTAAGATGTAATTTTCAGATTATCTATCCTGATTAAAAGTATCAATAATGTGGGTTTTTTTTTTTTGGTGGTGGGGGTGTTACACTTTATCATGCAAACAAACTGAATGCAAGAAACTTGGATGTCTACGCCCACAAAAAAAAAAAAAAAAAAAAAAAAAAAAATCCGAGTATCAAAAAGTTTTTTCCCTTGACACCACTATTATTTTAACTACTTCCACTCCTCAGCAATATTTATTGTTTTAAAAAGTGATGATTAGAATTGTGATAAAACCTAACCATATGATAAAAGCGAATTTACACAATATTTTTGTTCTTGAGAACTAACAAAAGTACATAACACTATCAGAGTGTTTATTTACAAGAATAATTTTATATTTAAAACATTCTAGAAACTAATACAATTAAAATTAATGCAATGGAATATTTGTCATTTACCAATTTATAAAGAAATAAAACCTAAAAATATGATGAAAATGAATTTATGTTTTTTTTGTTCTTGAGACTTTACAATAAAATTATTAAAACACTATTTATTAGATTGTTTATTTACAAGAATAATTTTAGAATGGATTTTTTATTCGAACAGATTTTTATCACTTTAATGTCATTTCTCATGGATACCCATATCTGAGAATAATCTATGTACATAGAACATTCTAAAAATTAATATAATTAAAATTAATGCAATGCCATATTTATCGTTTACCAATTTATAAAGAAATAAATGAACAATTTTTTTTATTCATAAATTTATAAACATTTGCTAAATTAAAATATGTGAATCAACCATGAGGAAATTCTTATTTACCATTTTATAAAGCTCAATATGATTGACAATTAATTGGTCAACCATTCCAATAAACAATTATAAACTAACCATTATCATTTTTGTTCCACTTCTACTGATAAAATTCTCTGATGGCACACAATAATCTATTATTTAACTCCAATATTTCTTCCCACTGCAGTAATTGTAGCATTGCGTGTATCCTACGATGAAAAAGAAAATTACTTTAAAAAAAAAAAAAAAAAAAAAAAAAAGAGAGCACGTATTCCACAGGACATACTGAAGACAGAATATTTAAATTAAAAACAAGTCCGTCGCAGGAGTCTCTATAAAAGTATTTTGATATGCAAAAATTTGGCGTCCTCTCCCAGTTGTCGACGAATGAAAAAAATGCTCAGCGGATAAAAGCAGTTGGTGTTCTCAAATTGGGAGGGGAAAAATTGACGTATTTTGCCTACTGCATTCGGGATTTGTGAGATAGTACCTGTGAATCAAGTTTTCGGCATTTCTTTCTGCCCCCGATATTAGAGTCTGAACTTACAGTGATTTGTTCTCTGCGTTGTGGAATTAATCTGTGACAAACATTTCCTTTGCTGTCAGAACACTTACAGGAAACATCCAGTATTTATTGACCAAAAAGCTAGTGCTACCATTGGTTGAAATTTATATAATCTTTCAGCAGTCTTTATGGCTCAAAAAAAAAAAAAAAAAAAAAAAGAAGGTGTGTGTCAAAAGGACAGTTCTTCCCTTGACACCACTACTATTTTAACTGCTTTCACACTTCAGCAATGTTTATTGTTTTAAAAAGCGATAATTAGAATTGTAATAAAACCTTAACATATGAAAGTGAAGTTATTCATTTTCTTTGTTCCTGAGAATTGACAATAAACACTATTAGATTGTTTATTGGAATGGTTGGCAAAACATCAGCTAATTGTCAATCGATTCAAACTTTATAAAATGGTAAATAATAAGGTGGCGAACAGGCTCAAGAAGTCAATTTGCCATATGATTTATGCACACACCAGAAGCAGAAATGAAACTGAGAAAAATGGGTGTGGATAAATGTGCCCGCAATAAGACGTTTAACAGACAAAAGAAAAGTTATTCATTTTCTTTGTTATTGAGGATTAACAACAAAAATAATAAATATCATTTATTTATTGGAGTGTTTATTTCCAAGAATAATTTTATATACTTTTGAAATACTGGTCAAAATACAATTTTGAAAATACTAGGCAAAAACTAATAATTGCCAATGCTTCATCTAAGAAATTCAGACAAGACTATTACTACTTAGAAAACTTGGAAAAACAAGAGAAATCTGACCAATCAAATATCAGACATAATTACAGAACATATGATGGCATAAGAACAAAGAAATAATTGAAATGGCTAAGGTGGTTGGTACAAAAAAAAAAATAAAAATAAAAATAAAAAAAAGAGAGGAGAAAAAAAAGAGGAGAAAAAAAAGGATATGTTAAAACCAAAAAAAGGGAAACAAACACACAATAATTGACAAATACTTGCAGCATTTCCAACGAATATTTTTGAAAAGGCATAAATATTCAAATTTCAATGGTGTTTGTCTAATCATGTTAAACCGTTCACGAACAAGCAATAAAATAAAGGGAAGGTTGAGTTCATCTAACTGGCCATAATTACTGCCCAGGCAAAAGCAGCAAAAACTCCATTTCTTGTTCAGCCAAAAAGCAAAGTAGGAAATGAAGATTTCAGAAAAAGCGAATAGTTTACAAAGACAAACAAATCAGAGAGACAAGTAGAATGGCTTGATCTCAGGTTTTACAGAGAATTCAATGACAACTGCATCTGTTAGAGACATCAGATAGAGGAACCACTCAAAAGCTATATGATAGTAGGTGTCACTGAACATGCCAAGCAATCATAACATATCTCACCAGGACATAAGCAATCATGATTCTCCAAAGTTTCACATCTTTGCAAATTGTGCATCACTATGGTTGCTCTCAAGAAAGATAGTGGAGTGGCCTCAGATAGTTGGTAACCATTTTAATGGAAGGCTAAGACTAGAAGAAGCAGTCTACACTGATATTTAACCCATAGCTGGGATTGTTAAGAACAAAGATTTCAAAAGGTTTTTTTTTTTTTTTTTCAAAGGACAATTAAGAGCCAGACAAAATTACCATTTAGGTTGATAAAGTTATAGTTATAATATTAAACAAAATATTTTTCTGTATATGCTTAAATAATTATAACTAAACATACAGTTATCAATAATATCAGATCACTGCAGGTCATGCCTGATTTTCATTGTTAATATAAAATGATCACCACTTGATGCTGGCATTTGTTTTGGTGCGGATTTCTATTTTGTTCTAAATGGACTCCTTGTATTGTTCAGGAATGATTTTATTTTTTGTTTTTTTTAACCAGTTGCCATCCAAGGCTATAGAACCTGGTCTGTCCTGCTATTTACCCATAACTAAAGGGAGAAGAGGAGGATTCATACCTTTCCCAAGGTTATTAGCACATAAGTGAATGTAATGGATTCGACTGGAAAGACAGTTATGTACCATGTGTGATACACACTTAGACGATCATGTATCTTTCGATACATAACTGACGAGGTAGATTTTTTTTCCTGCAGTAGGTTGCCATTTCTTTCTGCTGTAGACCAGTTATAATAATTAAATATACAGTTATCAATAATATCAGATCACTGCAAGTCGTGCCTGATTTTCATTGTTAATATAAAATGATCACCACTTAACAGTGGCATTTGTTTTAGTGATTTTCTGATTTCTATTCTGTTCTAAATTGACTCCTTTTATTGTTCAGGAATGAGACTTAAACATATATCATTAGATTGATTTAGTGTTTTTTTTTTTTTCTTAACCAAGATAGCATTAAAATATTCATTGAATTGACAGTACAGTCAGTTATGTGCCATGCGTGATAGATGCTTAGGCGATCATGTATCTTTCGATACATGACTGACGAGGCAGTTTTTTTCCGCAATAGGTTGCCATTTCTTTCTGCGGTAGACCAGTTGCTATCCAAGGCTACAGAACCCAGTCTGTTCTGCTATTTACCAATAGCTGGAGAAAGAAGAAGAGGAGTCATACCTTTTTCAAGGGTATTAACACATAAGTGAACGTAATGGATTCAATTGGAATTCGAACTTGGCTCTACAATTCAATCCGAGCTGCTATCCATTACTCCACTGACAGTACGGTCAGGATTTGTTTATTGCAGTGTATTTGAATTGAATTTGATTTTTACTTGAGTAGATATTAAAAAGCCATAAAAGTACATTTAATGGACCAGTAAAATAAAAAATAAAAAGAAACAGATTTTAATGAGAAATGTTCTGTCAACCATTTACACAAGCTCGTTAGGTAGGTTATCCACTGCTTTCCTCTCTCCCTCTTGTCTTCAGTATGCCCTATGTATGTCAAATTCTCCAAGCCCTCTTTCCTCATTACACATCCAAGAAATCTTTAATTATGAACTCCAACCATTATTTTGAGTTTTTTCTCTACATAAAAGTTTTATAAGTCAACACTGATTTTCCAACACCAGTGGTGAATCCCTATTACAATTAACATATATGAAATAACTGACAAAATTATTTCTTTTTTGTATAAAATCAGTCTTTTTGTAGCCTTTTCCTAACATTAAATGACATGACAACAATGTATCAGACTGAAGATGTTTAAGACATCTATCATGAATCAAGTTTTATTTGGTATCATACTTCCACATTATAAAAATATATAGTACTTTAAACTATATATCTACTTTTCTGCCACAAATGCAAAAAAAGAAAAAAAAAAACATCAAAAACAGCAACTATCAGGTCATCCCATAAGTTCTGTTCGAATTTTAACTTTTTGTTAAAATGAACGAAATTTAAAGAGTATTTTATGATGTCTAATGAAGCTGAACATTATTTTTATGTTTAAATGCATTTAAACTGATCAAATTTTATTTCAGAGAACAATAAAATTAAATTTTGTTTGATTAAAACCCTGCTAACATGGAAGTACCCAAGAATCATTTGAGGCTCATAATGCTTTATAAGTTCAAGAAAGGAAACTCAGCAGCCAAAGCGGCTAGAAACATTTACTCAGTTTATGGAGAGGAATGTGTAAATGAAAGAACTTGCAGAAGATGATTTGCAAAATTCAGAGGTGGAGATTTCACCCTTGAAGATGAAGATTGAACCGGACGTCCAGTTGAGTTTGATGAAAAGCTTCTTGAAGTAGCCCTTGAAGAAAATCCTGTTTTATCAGTTGAGGAATTGGCAGTGGTTCTCATTTCAAACCATACAACTGTTCATCGTCATCTTCAACAACTTGGAAAAGTTCCTAAACTTGGAAAATGGGTGCCTCATGAATTGTCTGAAAACAACCTCAAATCCCGAGTTGACATCTGCTCTTCTCTCCATTCTCGCCAAATTGTTTCACTTTTTTGGATAGACTTTTGACTGGCGACGAAAAATGGATCTTTTATCGAAATGTTAAGCGTCATAGACAGTGGCTTGGTAAAGGGGAAGGACCCCAGCCACAGTCGAGAAGGGAACTTCATGGGCAAAAGGTTCTTCTTTCAATCTGGTAGGATCGCCAAGGAATAATCCACTTTGAATTCTTACCACCTAATGCAACAATTAATGCTCAAATATACTGTCAGCAATTAGAGCGTTTGAACCAAGCTTTGAGGAAAAAAACCTGCTCTAGTGAATTGAAAAAGAGGTGATGTTTCACCAGGACAATGTGCGACCCCACACAGCAAGAATCACGTCACAAAAGATTGAAGAACTTGGTTGGGAGAAAATTCCTCATCCACTTTATTCTCCCGATCTTGCTTCTTCAGACTACCATTTGTTTCGTAGCTTACAGAATCATTTGGAAGGAACAGGTTTTGTAACACAGGAAGAGGTTAAAACTGACATTTGTGAGTTCTTCGAATCAAAGCCAAAAGAATTTTACAGTAATGGAATTAGTAAGCTTGTTAATAGATGGAAGGAAGTCATAGATAATCAGGGAAAATACATTGTTCATTGTTTCTGTAATTAAATGTAACATTTGGTCACTTGTTTTCTTTATTCAAAATTCGGACAGAACCCAACTGTTCTATAGCATTGATGACATCAGAAGCATGTTTTTAACACCTTCATTTAAGAGCCAACAAAAAAAGACACAGAGTTAAAATACATTTTCAAAGTAGAATCACATATTAAAGGACTAAACAAGGATTTGGGTTTACTCAGAGACCATAGTTTCCACAGGGAGCCCTCTAACAAACAACAACAACAACATTCTCCAGAAGAGAGAGTACCACTTTGTTTATTTCTCATCTTTAAAAAGGACACACTCAAAAGTTATAAGATGGTAGTGGGTTCTGAAGTTAAGTTTTTTTATTTAATTTTTTTTGTGTTCTTATTTTTTTTTCTCTTCTGGACTTCTGTAGAAATTGTCTAAATGTTCTGTATGTCTGAGCACTTTTGGTTATTCTTTTAGCCATTGTCAAAGATGATATTATTTTTTAATTTAACTTTTTTTTTTTTTTTTTTTTTTAAGCATTACGCCCCCGAGCAAGGCGTGAAGCCACTAGGATGCAAGAGGTTGCAGAAGATTTGGAGCAAGAGCAGATAGGAGTAATAGAAGATGAGGAGAAGGATAGTGGGTAGATCAAGGTAACTGGAGATGTCGATTGACATTACATTTGAATAGTTGGAGATTATAGCTCTCAGGGAAACAATAATTGGGAAGGGTGTTCCACAGGTGAGAGGTGCGAGGTATGAAGCTATTGGAGTAGAAGAGACGGCCACATTTAAAAGTTTCTACAGTGTAAGGGTGGGAGCGGGATGCCAGCCTCATAGGGCGCTTGAATTCATGGAGTCTGGGAACCAGTGAAAGCAGCTCATCGGGGCAATTACCATGAAAGTATTTGTAGAAAAGACAGAGAGAGGTGACAGCGCGTCTGTGGTAGAGTGACTGTAGACGAGACACCAGATCCAGGCCAATTATATTACATATCCGTCTCTGGATCTTGTCAAGAACTCCAAGGTAAACAGAAGGTGCCCCAGACCATATATGAATGTATGGATTTTTTTTTTTTATGTGTGTATCTAGAGTTAAACAAATGTTTTCATTTTCTAAACATGGTCAGCACATTGTGGTCATGTTCATAATTGCTGTTATCAAGTGTTGGCTTTTCCCTTTTTATTAATAATGCTTCCATCATTTTTAGCCTTTTTTGTATATGTGGACAAGGCTATTGTCTATGAATGTTGCGGATGGAGTTTGGTAGGTCTCCATCCATGTGTGTTTAAATGAAACCTAATTGAGCTATGGTCAGAGAGATGTAAAATGAGTCTTCTTGTTAGGCATGTAGTGGTATGTCCAATATAATTATTCATGAATTTGGTTTGAACAGGAACACAGCAAATTCATAAATAATATTGGTTCTCTGTAATTTGCAATCTTGCAGGTGAGTTATTGTTGCTGATCATGATGTCAGCAATTTTTAATTTTTTATATTTTCTTTTTTGGTTGACTAGAATTGTATATTTCTTTTTAATGTTTCTCAGGGAAGATTCACCCTGCTCATAGTCACTGTGCATTTGATTGATTGCTGAATCATCCCATGGGAAGTTGAACTGCTCCCGTAGTTAAATGTTTGCATACAACATTGCTATAAGTAATATTTGTTTAAAATCAGATTAGTTTAACTTTAAATTTGTTAATTTTCCTCAAATAACATTTCATAAATATATATTTTATTTTTGCAAGATTTTTAAAACCGTGAATTAACTTTTGTTTACAAATCTATCAAAAATGACCGTTTTGATCGATTTTAAGGGGGAAAAAAATAAAATAAATAAATAAAAATCGATTCCGATCAATATAATTTCTGTTTGAAATACACCACAGAGTATTTTGTTCACTGGAAATAAATGTTAAATCCTTTATCTTTCAATTAAAGCTAAAATGAAAAGCTTCAACAAAGGTTTTTCATTTAAAAAAGAAAATAAAAATCATTTAAACCTTACATATACTGAATTAGTGTGTGTGTGTATATGTATATATATATATATATATATATATATATATATACTTGTGTGCGTGTGTGTATATGTATATACATACTTATGTTATAATTTTTTTAAAAAATAATTATATATATATATATATATATATATATATATATATATATATATATATATTAGTGACACGCATAAAAACAACTTTACGAGATATTACTTGCCAAATATCAGGCAAAATGGCGAACATAAACTAGTTATAACAGAAAACATGTATCCAATACTTATGCGTGTCACTGTATGTGTGTGTATATATTCATTGGCCAGATAGATGTTACATGTCCATTTTTTTTTTTTTTTTTTTTTGTGGCATTAGCATGTATATTTGTGTAGAGGGGCTTATTTTCTGTGAAAGCAGAAAAACGGAATGGACGATTTGAAACAGAAATCGCGGTTTTGAAAAGGAAATTTGTCAACTGCCATTTTAATTTGTTACTATGTTTGCCTTTCAACTCTCTCTTTCAACAGACATCAAAGGATAAAGTCGGTAATGTTTTAATACATCCCGCCTCTTAACTACTGTCTCCCTACAGTTTACAGTATTTAGGAACCAAGTTGGCATGATTTAATAAATAAAAAAAAAAAAATAAAAATAAGGTGATAGTAGTGGAGGAGGTGGACACAAAAAATGTTGACTTTTTGTTTTATCCTTTTTTTTTTTTTTTCCTATCACACGTGGTAACGGAGGTGGTGGGGGCAGTTTGTCATTTTAGAAAGCCAAATTTTGCGAATTAGACCTCTTTCAAAAATGTTATTTAATAAAGTTTAAGTGACCAAACGCTAATGTAGCTTTTTGTTCCTAGATGACTTTGTGGTGCTAATTTTCTGTAGGTTTTTTTTTTTTGTCGCTTTCACTTAATTCTTATTTAGGACTGTAGAATTCTTTACAATGGTTGTCCCAGAAATTCATCGAGTTAGAAAGACAAAAAGTATGAGGTACGAAAGCCTATCAAGCTGGAGCAACTTATCGAATGGGTGGATATTCCAGCTAGTAAAATTTTTCATTTTCCTTTTATTTTAATAGCATTGTTACACTTTCTCACTAAGTATTATAATGAGGCAAAAACAAATCTATACTGAAAACAAGAAAAACAACGGAATTCCCTAAAAAAAAACAAAAAAAAAAAACACCACCACCAACAACACGGAAAATTGGTCACTCAATGTATGTCTTAGCTCTAGTGGGCATCCTATGTTTATTGAGAGAGAGAGAAATTCTCGAAATGGTAGTGAAATGTAATATACAACATACTATACCTCCATTTTCTGGCATAGAAAAAGGGATGAGAGAGAAGCCAGTTACACCTGAGCACAATGAAAGGCCACAAAATTTCATCTGGCCTATAATGCTGGCAACATAAGCAGTAGCCCTGAGTGCCAAGCACCTGGGGACACCTGTCATGTGTCCAAGACAACAGGATTCCCCTATTACATACAGCTAGAGAAATGAAAACAATCAAAGATAGTCAAAATAGAAAAATTACCTTATGTTAAGTTAGAGTCACTACTATAGGTAGATCGGTCTGATATGAAAGGTAAATAGGGGTGCAGCAAAGTTACAAGTGAATTTCGAGGGTGGGGGGTGATACACTTGCTTTCTATTTTACAATAATCATAACCATATTAACTATCCTTTTCTCTCGTAATATCTCCACTCTCTTTATTATCTGTGTTGCAGCAGTTTAAGAACTCCTCTGTCTGTCATTTGAAACATCTCTAAGTAACCATTTTTTTTAATCATTTCACTCCCAGCAAGGCAATAAAGCCACTAAGATGCAAGAGGCTACTGTCATATGCCCCAGTCGACGAATGAGTTTATAGGGCGATCATATGCCGACTAGGAGATATATATATACACACATTCTCACACCTGTAGAGAGATACAAGCTATCTCTCTCAGATCGTGAGAATGGACAATTGATAAACAAAAAAAAATATGTTTAAGACCACTGTTCGATTGGGATAATCGAACAATAATCTTTCCCAGGTCCACTTCGTTTTCAACACGAATACTGATCCACAATACAAGGATGAACTATAAGGCTTAGCGATTTTTGATACAAGAATTTTAATATGTACAAATATACAAATGTCAAAATAAAAGAACAGATAAGTACGAGTTAAAACATCCGACGACCAGATCTCAAAACTGACGTTGGGATATCAAAATTCGCCTAACACCAAATGGATTCAACTGAACCCGAACATACAAAATATAAGTATGAATTACTATGAATTGAATTGAATGCAGAAGCCAACGCACACACAAAAGAGATGGGATAGGAGTTATAATTATTGTTTTACATGTGGAAAGGTGTTTGCAAAAACATAATATTCATGGATGTATGTATATCTTTCTACTATGGGTCCAAAATATGATTACTTATCTTTTATATTCAGTTCTCTTTTTTTTTTATAACAATGTCCTTTTTCTTTTCTCAACACAAACACAATTTCACACACTGTCTGGCTGTAACAGAGGTATACACTTTCTTCCTCTTTTTGTTTCGCCTTTTTCTTTCCTTCCTTTTCTTCTGTAGACAGCTCGGTTTCCAAACCTGACTTACTGCAACAGGGATGTACGCTTTCTTCCTATCTTTGGTTTTCTTCTTTCTTTCCTTCTTTACACAATTCAGCTTATAACAGAAGTAGTATACACTTTCTTCTCTGGTTTTCCTTTTTCTTTCTTTACACAATTCAATTTGTAACAGAGGTATATGCTTCTCTGGTTTTTCCTTTTTCTTTAAACGCAGGTTGAATCCTCAACATATAAAGTTCTCTGCGTCTTCAATTTGGGGTTATCGAACAGGAATACTTATATTTCTTGTCCGGAGTTGCCTGGGTTGAACTGGATAAGTTCCATCACTATCAAATGCATCTTATCTTTCCCTTCATAAACTATCAGCGCTTCGGCTTCAGGTCTTGCCTTTTCAAAGTCAAGATAGCAACTGATTCTCGAGTGAATCTGACTGTCACGTGTCTTAAGTTTTGGCGCGAATTCTAGCTTACATCCGTCCTCTGTCTAGCTTCTGTCTAGACATTTGTCGCTACGGGTAATTGGGTCAGTCAACCTTTTGACCTGCCTTCCCAAAATGTCATGAGACTCCCACGTGACCTTTATTATGTTGCTAGTCGGAAATTAACCTTAATATATGCATATATGCGTGTTTAGGCTATCTGCTTTCATCACGTCACACTACTTAGAGAATATGATAAAAAATATACTATTAAAGAGAGAGGACAATAAAAGAACAATAATTAAGACAGAAGATAAAGATTGAATTTACATTTTAAATTTTTGAAGATCAAAGTTGATTGAAAAGCAAACCGGAAGAGAGTTCCACAAGCGAGAGAAGAAACTATTAACATAGAACTTAGTTATATCTACCCATTTCAATTGTAAAATGATGAGACCTTGCTGCCAATCTAGTACTGCACTTAAATTCATAAATTCTAGGTATAATAGAGGAAAATTCATCAGAATTATTACCATGAAAGTATTTACAGAAAAGGCACAGGGAAGCTACATTACAGTGATAGGAAAGTGAAACTGAGATGCCAGGTCAGGACCAATAACATTGCACGATTTTTTGGATTTTATCAAGAATAAATATATAGCAGGAGCACCAGACCAGATGTGTCTGGAATATTCAAAATAAAAATGAATGGTAGATTTATAAATATGTAAGATTCTGGCAAGAAAAATTGCCTAGCAAAACAGAGAACCAAATTTCTTAGCTGCAGTATTTATTTGAAATAAGATTTAGGATGTAGTAGAATTCTCAGAATGTCATTGTCCTGAGACTTACCAAAGTGACCAATGGAAAACAGAACTGGTGACTATTTGTCTTCATCTACAAAAAATGCAAAAAATTTTTTCCTCTCAGAGAATTTTGTTAGCAACCAAAATCTTAAGAGTTAGATCATATAGTGTCAGTCTGTTTGTTAGCAAAAGAAATTTATTATGACAAAGAAAAGTCTTTACTATTGAAGAATGGCTGACTCTTTAAGACAAAAGGCCACATGCCAGAAAAAGAAAAACAAACACACAGGAGGTCAGTAGATTCTGTATCTAAAGTTCATTTTATTTTATTTTTTGGTCTAAGATAAAAATCATCTCTCAAAACTTCCAATTCTGATATTTTTTTTATTCAAAGATGATTATCGAGTTAAAAATTTTTTTTTTTTTTTTTTTTTTTTTAAAAACCTTATCTCATGTTAACACATTTTTAAAACAACTGTTTTAGACATCCAAAAATTGAAGAATGATACTGCACAGTAGTAAATTGTTTTTGTTTTTTACCTTGGGATATATTTTAATATCACATTTTTAAAGCTGAATTTTCTTTCCAGCCAGCTGAATATAAAAGTATATTACCAATACAATACTTCATTATTCAAGTTCAGTAGCTTTTATTGCTATTTCCAATATTGATATGAGTTTCTTTCCTAACCTTTTATTTGAACTAGTGTTGAATGGCAATATCTTCATTATTATTTTTTCAAGTTACATGTGCTATCCATTTTAGTTGTTGCTACTATTGGTAGTCCTCAAGTGATGGGGTTTCTGCTATTTGGTGCAATCATTTGTTTAGAATTCTGTAGCGTCAGTCCACAACATTCAAAGAAGGATGATCTTTGATAAAACCCTGAGGCTTCACTCACTCAAAGCCATTTTTAACCATTGATCTTAGGAAGCAGTTGTATACAACTGACAGTTTAGATATTTCTGAATAAGTTTTGTGCCATGCATGATATCCATATAGAAGTCTTCATTTGATAAAGCTGTTTAAGAACATGACTAGAGTTTTTAGGTTGATGTTTTTGTGGCTCTATGCAGCATTGAGCAAAACTACCTTTGGCAAAACCTATTCCATGTTCAATTTCTTTTTCTCCTGTACTTAATTTGTTATAACCGATCCATTTGCTGCGGTATCTGAAATATGAACACACTAAATTCTTAATAAAGTCAGCAAACAAATGCAATAAATCAAGATTTTTTATTTCAAATTATTACTAATACTAAGAAAAATAAAAAGTAGTTCACCCTGTTGCTAACCACTGAAATTTTTATCATATTTCAATCCGACCAAGGGCGTTTTAATATGGCTTTTCACATTTTTTTTTGGAAGGGCGGGGGGTTGTTCGCCATCCATTATATATACATCTCTTTCAATATGGTAATTCTTTCATAATAGACAATCATTAAAGTTTTGAAATTCATACTTAAATCCTATTGAATGTTATTAGATTTTATTATAAGCAGCATTGGTTAAAGATTTCAAGTGAATTAATAATCATTTTTAGCAGACACATACTCAGATGTCATCTACAAATTGAAAACTTACAAGAATTTCTTTCATTAAAAGACAAAAGAAACTGTTTTAACTGCTTTGGGCATTTTTCATAATGCTTTGTTTGGTTCTCAGTTAATGTTTAAAATGTAAACTGATGAAATAATACCCCTTTGCATTATGTCTTGAGTATAAAATACATTATAGATTTAGGAGCCTGCTTATAAAACAAGTATTCAGTCATTTGTAAAAGCAATGTCTGATTTAAGAATCAACTTTTTTTCCTGAATTAATGTATTTAATCGGTGCTTAAATCAGTCAAAATAGGAACACTGAACATATATACATTTCTGTCATCAAGTTAAGTTTTACCTTTACAATAAAACTGTAAAGCTTTGGACACTAAGAAATCTTTGAATGCAGTTTCTGTAATGGAATGACTTTTGGCTTTACAAAAAAAAAAAAAAAAGTCAGGATACTTGAAAAAGTCGTAGATGGTGGGTGAGAGATCAGATAAATAAGGTGGATGTGGCAAAGTCTCATATCCTAAGTCAGTGAATTTCTGCAGTGTCAACCTGGTAACATGTAGCCGAGCATTGTCATGAGGCAAAATTGGGCTGGGTCAATTAACCAATGCCAGTCGTATTTTGCTTAAGTGAATATGCATTTCATCCAATTGCTGGCAGCAAACTTTAGTAAAGATGCTCTCAGATTCCAGGAAGCTGTAATGGGTAACGCCAATGGTGGATGACAAGAGACATCATAATCTTCTGTTGGTGCAATTTTGGTTTTGGAAAGTGTTTTGGGTGCTTCATTATTATGGAGCCATTGAGTTGAACGCTTACAACTGTCATAACAGAACCATTTGATAAAAAAAAAAAATGAAAAAAAAAATGGGTCACTTAAATCTTGCAGATGCACCATCGAACACATTACAAAACATTGAACTCTTTGATTTTCACCGATTTCGTGTGGAACTCATTTATAGAGATTCTTCACTTTACCAATTTTCTTGAGATTGTCTGATATTGTTGAAATGCTGACACCCATTATCTGAAACATTTCTCAGACACTTTGACATCAGTTTTGCTTGACTAGTTGTTTTCAGTTGTTGATTCTTAATTGTAGATGGACGTCCTCTACCACTTTGATCTTCAAGACTTGTAACCGCACTGCAGAACTTCAGAAACCAATGCCGTACTGTCCAATCACAAGTCAATCCTTTATCCCATGCTCTGTTAATGTTGGCAGCAGTTTGAGAGACATTATGAAGTAGCTTGAACTCATACAAAAAAAAAAAAAAGTAAATACATTTCTTTTTTATGTTCAAGATGAGGGGTATATAATGTCTTAAGTTAACTTTATATCAATCTCTTCCAGAATTTAACAAAGAGGAGACTTCAATCATTAAAAAATCATACTTATTATAAAACCCAGGTTGTGTGTGTGTGTCTGTACATTTATATATTGGATCAGATTTATTACATTTTTCAACTGATTTCAACAAAACTTCACAGGACTACGTAAAATTACCTTGCGGTGGTTCAGACAGCGCCAAAAATTGGAAAACAATTGTTTTTGCACAAAATCAATTTGAAAACACAATTAAGAGGCATCACAAGAATTAAAGGAGGACAACTTATATCGAGTTATACTTATAAAACCCAGGTTGTGTGTGTGTGTGTGTGTTCCTTTATATATGGGATCGGATTTCCTAGATTTTTCAACCGATTTCAACAAAACTTCACTTTTTTTTTGGCAGGTAGTGTTTCTTATTGTCTTGCACACTTTCTTCTTTATTTTTACATTCAGAATGCTTTAAAAATTCCATTTACAAGACAATTGTTTATAATAAAATTCTATTCAATCGGTAGACTCATAACGATTGAAAACAATGTTTTTGTTCGAGTTTGACCAATTAAAAAAAAAAAAAAAAAAAAAAAAACTAATTAAGACATGCGTGTCCGTCAAACTTAAACAATAATTGTTGTCAATTTTATTTTTCAGTCTTTATGATGGTCAATACTTGATCTATCTCTTACTGTTACATCCCCGGGCAACGCCGGGCTCTACTGCTAGCAAGTAATATATTTTTGTGCAACTATTTTAATAATATATTAGAACTCAAAAGGTTTATTCTCAAATCGGACATTACAAACAACTTAATACTATTTTCTGATGAATACACAAGGGGTGTTATGTATTTGAGAACATAATTCTGAAAGAAATTGATATAAAATTAACAAAGAGGAGGCTTCAATCATTAAAAATAAGTAATATTTTTTGTACAACTATTATAATAATATATTTGAACACAAATGGTTTCTTCTAAAATCAGACATTATTTTCCAAACAGCCTAATGCTTCTCTAGAATAAATGGCCTAAATCAATTACTGTAGTAGGTTAATAGTATAAAGATTGTGAAGATATCACAAGATCAATTTCAACAAACTAATATTAAGAATTTTCTAAAATCTTTCTTCTTATGAATAGCATTAAGATGATTTACAACAGATTTGGGTGGTTTTTTTTTTTTAGCGTTATATATGGCTTTGCTGTCAGATGCTCAAATGTTTTAATTCAAAATGCAAAATGAGAATTGTGTATCCCTTTTGAAATGGCATCTTTTATATAGAAGTACCAGACTAGATGGCTATCATATCTGGTCTGGTGCTTCTGCTATATATTTAGAGATTCTTGATAAAATAAAATAAAATAAAATCTGTAATGTTATTGGTCCTAACCTGGCATCTTGGCTTCAGTCACATCTCTACCTCCATAATAGATTCCTGGGCCTTTTCTATAAACATTTTCATGGTGATTCTTTTGATGATCATTCCTCTTTGGTACCTTAACTTTATGAATGTAAGTTCAGTATTACTGATTAAGGCCTCATCATTTTACTGTTGAAATGGATTGATAGAACCATAAGTTCTATGCTAAGAGTTTCTTCTCTTGCATTTCTTGCTTCTGAAACTCTTCAGGCTTCTTGCTTTCCAGTCAACTTTGATCTTCAAAAATTTTAATACTATGTCAATCGCTATTTACTGTCTCCTTAATTCCTGCTCTTTTATTAATCTTTCTTCAATATTTTTTTCGCATATTTTCTAACATTCAAATAACCCCTTGTGACCTAGTGGATATATTGCCTTGATTGGGGTGAAATGATTAAAAATTTTGATACAATGTCACTTGTTATCTTCTGTCTTAATTCCTGTCCTTTTGTTTCTCTCTTCTTAATGTTTTTCTTTTGCATGCAGTAACACTTAGTGTCTTAGTGGCTTTATTGCCTTGATTGAGGTTAAAAAATATATATTTTGTTTTAAATACAGAATAAAACATGTAATGAAATTAAAATTATTTAGTAGATGTGGTGGTGCCTTCCTTCTACAGGCGCTTACTTGGCTCCTCTTAGCTTGAGAACCTGCCTTTGACATCCCTAATATTTATTACTTTATTCTTTTAGCCAAGTGTAACAAAATGTGGAATACAAGGATGCAACAGACTTGTATAATTTTGATGAGCGAAGTCAAGCAAATTGATGAAGGCTTTTCTTGCTGGAAGTGATGATACCAGTAAGCGATGATCAGTTACTTCTGGAAGTGTCTTCTCACGGAAATTGACTGTCCCAAATACCACAGCTCGGGACTCAGGGTTGGACATTAGGGATCTAGGGACAGCAACGCATAACCAGTGTGGAAAGGGATTGTCAATGGAATTCCAACCAACAATAGGGAGGCCGAAGGATGATGATCTTTTACTTTTATGGAAACAAAGATCAATGAGTAAGACTGGGAACATGTTACTGCATTTGTGAAAGAAAATAATTCTGTTTTCATAATAAGTGCCATCTCATGAAGATGGTCATTGCATCTGATAAATAAATCTCATTAAAAAGAATTTTTACAAACTTTCAAAATTGAAATAGAAACTACAAGAATATGGCATTTAAACACAACTGATATTATTCTTCTATATGACTTCATAAATACACTATTTACATTATTCAGACTATCAACGTTGTAATAAATATGGCAACAAAGATGAGGACAATAGTCCAAATAATGTAAATAGCATACATAATATCTCATCTCAAAAATATAGACAGAGACTTCATAAATATTTTAACCCACTGATACTGATTTTTATGAAATTTGATGCAATAGAAGCTGTTACACATGCACACTGTATGGAAATTAATATTGGAACACATGAATTTAAACAAAAAAAAAAAAAAAAAAAAGGGAGTGGCATTCTGAAGACATGCATTCTAGATGTGCATTTGGTTCAAATAATGCCTTCTCAATAGACAGAAAGTTCATCATTTCCCATGGTTGGTTTATTTCTGTTTTCAAAAAGCAGCATACAACTTATGCTGTCTTCTTTTTTTCACCTTTGACATGACTTCAAATTATTAATGCAAATAATGTCATTTTGGGGATTACTAAAGTCAAGCCAGGGTTACCCTTTTTTCTTTTTTTTTAAATTTACTAAAGCCAGGGTTACCCTTTTTTTTTCTTTTTTTTTTTTTTTTTTACTAAAGCCAGGGTTACCCTTTTTTTTTTTTTTTTTTAAATTTACTAAAGCCAAGGTTACCCTTTTTTTTTTTTTAAATTTACTAAAGCCAGGGTTACCCCCTTTTTTTTTTTTAAATTTAATAAAGCCAGGGTTACCCCCTTTTTTTTTTTTAAATTTACTAAAGCCAGGGTTACCCCCTTTTTTTTTTTTAAATTTACTAAAGCCAGGGTTACCCCCTTTTTTTTTTTTAAATTTACTAAAGCCAGGGTTACCCTTTTTTTAAATTTACTAAAGCCAATATTTCCATTTTGAGTTATTCAATAACTCAATGAGACTAATTGCTGTCAGAAGTGATTAATATATATACTGTAGAGTGCAAGAGAAGAGATAGTAAATAGTTATATATGAAAAAGTGAACAAAATAGTAGAACTGTGAGAGCAGTTAGCCACGAATGGTATCAAAACTGACACAAAATGTGGTACATGATATTTTGAAATATATGCTTACATTAGATTCTCTTGTACTTTTGCATTTTTTGAAGAAATATTTTATCAATAGAGTGCAGAAATATCTTCAGGACCCCAAAATGAATTTTACAGAAGCAGCTGCTGATCTAGATTCTTTGAATGAGAAATTGATAGATTCATATGAAAAGTGCTGTCAAGAAGCACTTAAAGTGGGCAAGAATCAATGTGAAACATGGGGATTGACCGCTGAAAGAAAAATATGTCAAACAAATGTACAGGGAAAATGCAACTGATGTTGGATTGGCTGCTGAACAGGAAATTTGTCACATCATGAAAAATGTTATTGATCACAGAAATAACTAAAGCATTTTCTTTCTTCTTTCTAATGGTTGGAATTTCTTCTAGATACGTAAAATATTGTTCCTGGAGATTTCAAAAGATGGAAAAACTGCAAGAAAAATGTTTTGGCTTAGCAAATAGGAAGCAGTTGTATACAGCTGGATAGCTAAGATCAATGGCTAAAAAAAAAAAACTGAGTGAGTAAAGCCTGAGGGTCTTGTCAAAGATCATCCTTCTTTGAATGCTGTGGACCGACGCTACAGAATCTCAAAGAATCATGCCAAATAACAAAAACCACATCACTTGAGAACTAGCAACAGCTAAAATCAGGGTGGTAGCACCTGTTAGGGTCCCAGCTATGGACAAATAGTGACCCCCCCAACGAAAAACATTATGAAAGTATAAAAATACCAGTAATACATTTTTCTATTAAAAAAAAAAAAAAAAAAAAAATACCAATAATATCTATTTATAGTAAAATGACCAATACATTTTATCTGTAGTTGAAGGCTTACAATTGCATTCATAATATTTACATTTTACAATTAAATAGCCTATAGAGGTTGTCGCTAAACAAAACTAACCAACAGCTAATATGGATAGCACATGTAACTTGAAGAGAAAATAACATAATGATGATGTTAGCATTCCAAACCACTTCAAATAAAAGGTTGGGAAGGAAACCCACATCAATACTGGAAAGGGCAACTGGACTTGAGAAACCTGTTTTTCTAAAGAACTGTTTAAAAAAAAAAAAAAAAAAAAAGATTTCATGAATTTTAACCAAAAGCAATACTGGCTGCTTGGTCAATGAATGGAATGCCAAATGTTTCCTTGTTGGAAACAGGTAATATTACCATTATCATCCAGGTGATAGTGATAGACCAGACTTATACAGAGAACTTAAAGACTGTAAAATGTTAACCAAAATACAGACCAATTTTCCCAAACCTAAGGTTGAAACTGATTTGGTAACAGACAATTTCATATTGTGAAAAGGTTTTACAAAATTTAAGAACTGCTTTAGAGATTTTGTTAACAATTAGGGTTTCTGTTGAAAGATGTGAAAGGTCCTTCAGCAGGTTGAAATTAAGTATAGTACTTCAAAATATTGACCTTGTGCCAGACTTCTAATTCGAAATAAAAAAAATATTTGCCTTGTGTATAAAATATTCCGAGTTCAAACTAGACAAGGCTCTCCTTCCAAACTCTTACCAGACATGTCACCAAGACAAAAGGCCATTGAGAAAGAACTGGCAATGGTCAAGAGGAAAAAATTAAAAGCTAATTTCTTAATCATAATCAATGGATCTCATAATTTGACTATTTTCATCATAAATTTTTAATTACATTTTAATAACAATAAAAGCTTAAAGATTACTTGGGGTAGGGGGACTTGTATATTTATGATTTATACCAGTGATTCTTGACATTTTTCCTTATTTGCACCCCATTCAAATTGCCAACCAGTTCTCGCACCCCTTTCAAACCAGCAACCAGTTCTCGCACCCACTTCCAGAATAGATGAAAAATAATATTGATCTCATGTGTAAATATCAAAACCATTGTTTCTTTAATCTTTATTCACATAACTGACAACAAAATAATGCATTACAAAACCCCAGATTACTTTCATATTAGCAAAAAAAAAAAAAAAAAAAAAAAAAGAAGAGGGTAACATGTACTTGTACTATGTATGGTGTGTTGCAAATGGTTATGGTTGACTAGCAGCATGGCCAGGCGTTGCCCGTGCTTGATTCAAAATTCGTACGATTCATACAGCAATCGCTATCACTTGACTTAAAATATTTTTGCCCTTCCTTGCCTTTAAAGGAGTGCCCTTTGCCATGCTGACGTTGCTACATGCATGCCTTCTTGCCTATCTCACACTGCAAATTTTTTCTAAGCTCTATACTAAACATTAAATCTGTTACGAAAAAAAAAGAACTAAACAAAATGAACACAAAATGATCAGCTTTAAAAAGGACTCGTAACTGGAAAAACTGAATGAAAAAAGAATGTTAACAACAAATACTTTTTTCACACCCAACCCAGTTCTGCGGAATCAGAATCAATATTGAGTTTAAGCAAGCGAATGAGCCAATTGGAGTAAAGTGCCATGCAGATTTAAATTTTTCCCACTTGTGATGAATGCAGTTATTGATTTTTTTTGAATGCTAGCATGCTAGTTAACATTCATGTCAGTCAGCTGTTGGCTCTCATGCTGGCCAATAGAATCTTTCCTGCCTATTTGTGGGAGCCATATATAGGCTCTCACTCTGGCCAGTAGAAAATGGCCGCAAACTACATGAAAACTGCCGTAGAAGCATGAAAAAAAAAAAATCGATTATTTCCACTATCGATGGGAGTTGGGAAATGCAAAGTCAGTCTTGGCCTTCCCACTAACTTGGAGCCTGTGCATGTAAATTTTGGTGCAAATCTATCGAAAATTGTGGCCATGCATTCGTTACACACACACACACACACACACACACACACAGCCTTTTATAGATAGAGATCAACAAACTCAGTGACTCTGTTGCTGTTGTTTTCTGTTTATGATGACATCAAGTCTTGGTGCTGAGTGCTACTAGCATGTCGTGCTGAGGATTCAGTCAACTTCTGCTTAGTTTTGATGTGAAGCTGACAGAAAAATACAGTTTCACAGATATGTAGTCACAAAAGGCACCAGCACAGCAAGAGCTTTTTTTTTTTTTTTTTGGCATTACAGGATACGTTTCCAACTGAGAAGCCCAGAATTGCTCCAAGTGATTATTGGTGAACTACATTAAGATTCTCAGATCAAGATCTTCCTTGATGTCACTGTCATCATCATTACATTCTACAATGTAAACTTTTATGTCAGATTACCAAATACTAGTTTTCTTAATAAACCAACCATAATGATTTACTTGTACTCCCTAGGCACCGATATTGCAAGCACCCTGGTTAAAAACCACTGACTTATATATTGAAAATGTATAAATAATAAACATACAAATAGCCAACAAGATTATATTTTCTATAAATATTGACATTATTTTAATAAAGGCATTTTTTTGTCTCATCTTTGTAAAGTAGAAATGAAGAGGCATTCTTATTTGGATTTGTACACACTGTTTTTCCTTTCAATATAACATCACATACTTGGCTTCTTCATTCAAAGTTCCCAAAAACTATCAATGAGAAGAGATTCCAATGCACAAATAAGACAAACTTATCATCAAAATCAAGAATCTATTGGCATAAACCATCTTTTTAATGGTGAGAGAATGGATTTGGAGAAAGCACTTGAGTTGATGTCAATGTATGGCAAATCAGACAATTGAAAACTTGTCTTTACATTAGGGATTAAGCAAAGAGTGGCAGGTGAAAGAAGAAGGGATGAAGTAAAAAGAAGAGTTTGGAAAAGAGGGATGGAGAGAAAAAAAAAGATAAAGGTAGTGAAGTGAAAGCGTAAAAAGAAAGAGGAAAAAACTGGGCAGGTGAATGAAGAAAATGAAAACAAAACTGGAAGTGAATGACGCAAGAAGGGGGGAGACCTGGTGGGGTGGGGTGAGGTGAAGGTGATGAATCAAAAGATGACACACGTCCTTCGTAGACAAACAAATGACAAAACATACAAAGGAAAAATAATAAATTATATTTAAGTGCGGAACCCACACTTACAAGAAAAACGAAGAGGACAAGAAGAAAAGAGTGCCTGTATATCATACATACAGAAAAAAAAAATATATGAGCAAGTGGAGGCACTGCAACAAATTATATATATATATATATATATATATATATATATAAGAGAGATACCTGGAGAAATGAGATAAAGTGGAAAAACTGTCTTACTTCTTTACTTTTGTTCAAATATATATATATTATATATATATATATATATATATATAAAGTGGGGAGAAAGGTAAACAGAAAAAGAGACAAAAGGAGTTAAAATAAACCAGTGAGTGGAAAAAGAAAAACAAAAGTTCAGATTGTCACTTCTCCATGGAAACCTTTTACTGAAAAATTTTGATGGGAGCAGAGAAAGTGATAAAAAGTAAACAGAGATCAGAGAAAACTTGAATTTACCATCAGGAACCAGTGAATTGCAAACACATCAAATGACCGTAACAAAGACCAAATGTCTCTAAAACGAAGGCAATAGGCATGTAACAACCACCATTAGGAAAGCTATGGCAAAGATTATTCTCTTTCAAGACATCAAATCAATAGCATTGTAAAAACAAATCTGGGACAGTGACTGGTCTATAAAACAATAACAAAAAAAAAGTCTTTGAGCATTGATGGGCAAGCCACAAGATCCAATTTTGAGAACATGAGGCTCATTAACCCTAACACTTGAAAGAAAAAAGAAAGCTTTTGCAAAAAGGTGAAAAGATCAGTCACACCCCAGAACTATTATGTATAAAACTGATAGTTACTGTGTTCAGAAAGTATAGACTATGTCATGGTAATGAAAGATTCTGCTTTTATATGTCTATATCAGTGATTCGCAACCACTGTGCTGTGAAATATTGTCATGGCATACATATACATAGGCGTGTGTGAGATGGAGTTAAGTAGTAATGGTACAGTATTAGTATTTGAATAAATGAATAAGTATTGAACTTTTTTCAAATAATTCTCTTCACTATTCTTTGATTATGTTATCTTAAATACTTTGTTTTAAAGTTCATTTTTAAAAAGTATTTTTATTTTTTTAATTTAATTTAAAAATTTTCCTTTATTTGAATAAATATTAACCTTTTTTTCATATAATCGTATTCAACATTCTTTGTTTAATTCAAAATTTTTACAAACTTAAATTATGAATTAATATTGTCAAAGTTTTTAATATGCAGCATTGAGCATTTGACTTCCAATTTTTTAAAAGTATATTACTCTGAAAATTTTGATAAGTGTGCCATGATATTTTCATTTGCTCCTAGGTGTGCCATTGCTTAAAAAGATTGAGAAACACAGGTCTATTTGCAATGGACAGACAAACAAACATGTCTTTTGGTAAAGAGGCATAAATCATAATATTGAACTTTCTACTGTATGATTTGCTTTGGTTGTTTTTGCTATGGGTTATTTAAATAATTTGATTTGTTTGGTCTGGTTGATTTTGTTTAGCAGCATATCAACCTCTATGTGTTATTTAATGCCGAAATCTAAATATTTTGTACACAATTTTTTATTTTGGAGATAATATTTTAGTGATACAAGTTTTACTAATTAACACCTACCTGGAGAGAGAAATGGTGGGTTCATACCTTTCCCAAGGGTATTTGCATTATCCATTACATCAAACATACATCCATGAAAAAACAAGATATTAAGACATCGAAGAAATCCAAGAGAATGTGACAAGGTAGCTGCTCGCTAACCTCAATAAGGAGTTCCAAGAATGTTTCAATCAATGGAAAAGATGCTAGATAAAGTATATGGCTTCAAGTAGAGACAATTTCAAAAGAGATTAAATGCCGAATTGACGCGTCTTGGAGTTTTTTTTATAGCATCAGTCCAGACACTTTTTGATCAGATCATAGACATTTACATATACAGGTAAATAGGTGGCCCATTTTGAGGTAGGAGGTCTTACCACTCCAACAGGGAATGCAGCCAGCATATTCTAAGCTGCACCAAGAGGACAGCCAAAATGTCTCATTGGCACTATACATTTGGCGCCGTGATAGGAATTTGGATATATTCCTACTGTAGCAGTTAATTAACTATTTAACAATATAGCTGAGAGGTCTACTTTTAACCTTGTTCACCCAAAATTATCTCCCCTGGAGTATGAGTGGTGGGGGTGGAGTTAGTCCAATGATGACATCCCTACTTTAACCAGCTTAAGCTGAACATAACATCCTTTTCCTCTCAGATTACATACCTCATTGGGTAAGGGAAAGACAATCAACTTTACACCCCCTTGACTTTGTCAGGTGGCCAATGTTAATTAATAGAGGAAAACCCAAAATTAAGCAGGATGAGAGAAGCATTGCTAATTGGAATTGGAATCATTGGAATTGCCTGATTGATGTTAAAGAATCAAAACATAGCCTCAAATGGAAAAGTCTTTCAATATATTCATCAAATTTAAATACATGTTACTCTGAAAATTAAAATCATGAAACTTACAACTCAAAGAGAACTACCTGCTCATTATATTATATATTATGCACAAACAAGTTTGATTAAAGATGGCTGACAAGGTACTGAGATTAAGCTTTTTATTCAATTTTTCTTGTGTTTGTATATGTGTTTATTTTCGGGACATAAAGTGTGTAAAAAAATCTGTAAATGTTTTACATATCCAAACACTTTCAGTTATTTTAAAATATATATATATATATATATATATATATATATATATAAGAGAGAGAGAACATTACAACATATGCAAATGGATAAATTGTCATCTAAATGACACAAAAATGAAAATAACACTGACATCTCATTTTAACAGATATTTACCAAAATTACACAAAAAATATCTTAAAATACTGAAGAGTAAATTTATTCAATAAAATCGCCTTTGGCTTCAACCACGGCACCCAGACAACTTTGGAATCTTCTGCAACTCTTCTGGACAGCCTCCTTGTTTAAGTTGGTGAATGCTGCCATAAGTGTCACAGCAGTCTTTTCACGTCCTTCATGGCTTGGGATAAAAATTGTCCCTTTCTCATCTTGTCGGAGAAATACCAAATGTCTTCATGCACTACCTGCCTGATAAGGAACTCAGATATTCCTTTGCCCCTGGCTATGAACCTGATTGACTCAGAAGGATCATTGTCAATAATGGCCTGGAACTCACCAACAAATTTGGGAATTCTTTTCTTATTAGAAAAGATCAGAATGTGTTTTCTGACCTACCAAACCTTCATAATCATCCAACTCTTTCCAAATTCTCTGCACTGTTCTTGACACCTGAACGCTCTGAAATGTTCACATTGGAGCTTCTCACACGAGTGCCAAGCAGTACAGTATGCAGTTTCTAAACTTCTGGAGGAGTAAATTGTGTCATGGTGCTCTTATTCTCACAAATGATGCCTAACTGACACTACTATACGGTTCAGTCGACAAAAACAAAAACATAAAATGCTGACAATTTACCCATCGCACCATATATAAGTAAAGACTATCCTTCAAAATCCATCTTGGTTATAATTCATTTCATGAATATATTTAAATATTCATCTCTTAAGACAGGTTTGTTTGTTTGTTTTTGTAGGAATGAAAAAAATTTTTCCAAACAAAAAGGAAAAGGCGAGAGGAAAAAAAGGAAAAGGCGAGAGGAAAAAAAGGAAAAGGCGAGAGGAAAAAAAGGAAAAGGCGAGAGGAAAAAAAGGAAAAGGAAAAGGCGAGAGGAAAATGAAAAGTATAAAGTTTTATAATAAGAGGAAGAAAGAAAAATTTGAATATAAAATTAAAAAAAATAATTCAGGGAAAAGAGAAAGAAAGAGAGGGGGAAAGGAAGGAAGAATTAAATATCTGTGATAGGTTGACCTAAGAATAATTTTTTTTCCTTTAAAGGGTTGAATAAGTTAATATATAGAGTAAGGGTAGGGTGATGTCTTCATTGGAATTATCCCTTCCAATTAGCAATATATATTTCTAAAGAATCAATAGATTTATTTTTAATCCAACATTTTTTTTTTTTATTACTTCAAATGATATTATAATAGATAATCCTTATTTGAAATAAACACCCCATTTTTATTTATTAAACAGTGTGTATTACATGTATCAGCTGTGGATTAGAAAAATAAGATGGGCTTCCTTAAAAAAAAAAAAAAAAAAAAAAAAAAAAAATATATATATAGAAGCTTGCTTGCTATGTTGCTCTCTGTGGCTGAGCAGTAAAGCACACTGGATAAAACTGTGGTTTCCCCTACAAAGGGCAACACAGGTTCATTCCCTGGCAGAAAATAAACACATTTTTCTTTACTAAGATTCCTCGAATACGCAGGCCAATAAATGATAGGCTTAATATACACCGTTTAATAAATACAAATGAGGTGCATCTATTTCAAATACGGAGTATTCAATCCACTATAACCTTTGAATATATTTTGCTATTGTTTTACTATAATCACATTACTCTCACTGCTAACATTTTTTTTTCAGGTCAAGAATATAACACAGATTCCTGAGACTAAATAGCATTAACAGCTGTATACAGAACAAAAAAAAAAACAAGATATTTCAAAATGATGGACATTATATAATTTGACGTCGTGAAAATATCAGAAAAAGATTAGAAATTTAGAGCACAATTTAAACACTATGTGGAGTTGTTGATATCATTAATCAAGAGTGTCATTATGGAATAATGGCTAATGTTTGTCAATAGGAAAACATCGGTAACTAATTCAATTATTAGACTTCAATCTAACTGAGAAGTTGAGTCTACTGTACTTTCAAAGGAAATTTATTACAATATCAGATATTATTTTTAAAGTAGAAAATGTTAAATTGGTCACTTAGAGCATCTAAAAAAACCCTTTGCAAAATCCTTTTTAAGAAGGTTTTATCTCCCTGCTGAAATATGTAATATTGGTTCTCCGATATTGCAGTGAATGCCGGTTAATGTCTTCTTATTGATGAAGAGACTTGAAGCAAAAGAAATGTTGTTCTACAAAAGGATGTCAAGAATATCATGGACTGAACATGTGAGCAACAACGAAGTTTTAGAGGAAAAAAAAAAAAGAACAATTATACTTAGAATCAGAAAGAGATAAATGAAATCTCTAGGATGCATGAGGAAAGTGGGCTTAGGAAAACTGACACACACAGGATGATTTGAAGAGGAAAGCACTGAATAACCTATCTAACAAGCTTGTGCAAATGGTTGGCAAAACAGAGATTAGACAAGATAGCAAAAAGACAAACCTTACTAAGTGCTACAAAGGACAGGAGATTGCGGAGAGCCTTGATCAACCACATCTTTAATTAACATGGCACATAAAAGAAAATCCTTCTGAAATGAATGAGTGTGATGTATAAAGTCAAGGCATATCTTCAAATGAAAGAATTTAAAAATCAAGTATTGACCAAGCTTAATCCAGTCTCGAAAGAGTATATTTTTTTTTAAGCATTTCACCCCAAGCAAAGTGGGAGTGCCAATAGTATGCAAGGGGCTACAGAGAGCGAAAGTTAGGGAAGAGACTGGGTATGGGGGGGGGGATGAAGAAAGGATAAAAAGAAGAACAGGGATCAAGTCATCAAAAGATGTCAATTAACATTAAATTTTTGATGATTATAGTTATCAGGGAATAAAGTAAGAGGAAGGGAGTTCCACTGTGAGAGAAGCTGTTGGAGTAGAAGAGGCGGTTAAATTTAACTGTTTCGACAGTAAAAGGGTGGACTCAAGATGCCAACCTAGTAGCATGCTTAAATTCATGCAGTTGGGGCACAAATGAAAATAACTTGTCAGAACAGATGCCATGAAAATATTTATAGAAAAGATAAAGGGAAGCCACATTACGTCAGTGAGAAAGTGACTGGAGTCGAGACCCCAGTTCAGGACTGGGTGTGTGTGTGTGTGTGTGTGTAAGAAAAATAGAAAACCTATCTTAGTCAACATGTTTAGTCCTCTGAGGGACTTTATCAAAGCAAATGCAAGGATTTTTTTTTTTTTTTTTTTTTTGTAACAACTAATATACAAGAGCAAAAATGCTATTGATTTTCCTAATTTTTAAATTTAAGATCTTTCAAGAAATATTCAACAGGTAAGCTGAAAAGTTTAGATAAGCTATGGAAGACACTAAATGACACAATTCAATGTCTAATAAACTAAAATAAGTAAATGATGTTCTTGAATTTTTTTTTTTTTTTTTTTAATGCAAATTAGTATTTAGATTATTTTAGTGTTGAATCAATTTATGTGTTATATATTTTAAATAACATTGCTTGTGGAACTCTCTTCTGGCTTCTAAGTCAACTTTGATCTTCAAAAATTTAAATATAATGTCAGTTGTTATCTTGTCTTCTTAATTCTTGTTCTTTTATTATTCTCTCTCCTTAAAAGTATTTTTCTTTTTTTCTCATACTCTCTAACACTCAGTAACTCCCTTTGCATTTTAGTGGCTTTGTGTTACTTGGGATTAAATGATTAAAGAAAAAAGTGATATGAAAACTCCTGATATACTCCAACCTGGTCATGCCAAATATTTGTACACCAAGGTCACTGAAGTTTGGCACAATTGCAATTTTTTTTTTTTTTTTTACAGTAAGGTTCACCCTGTACAAAGCCTAGGGTCCACTCAAGTTAGAGGGTTATGTAAAGGGGTAGTTTATACAGATAGGAAGTGAAGATAACCTGTTCAATCCTAGAGTTAACCATTAAGATTGTAGTGGTCAAGGAAACAACCTTGGGAGTTGGTTCCACAGAACAGGAGTTTGCAGGAAGAAGCTGCTTGAGTTGAACATACTTCTGACCAATGAAATACAGAGGGAATGTGGGCGGTTTGTTACAAAGTAAGTAGCATGGTGGTGGAATCAAGGAATGCAGATCATCCAAGCACTTTCCCTGGTAATAGTGATATAGCAGGGAGAGGCTCACTACATACCACCTGGGAGAGAGAAGCTGGATAGTGGATAATAATTTGTCACCCACAAAGACTTGAAGATGCTTTTGAACTATCAAGATTGGAAAGTGAGGACTGGGCAGCACACACCCAAATATGACAACAGTGCTCTATTTTCAGCCTGATCTGGCTCTTGTAAAGATAGAAGATAGCATGGGGAGTCAGGTACTTACTGGAGCAGTACGGGAAGCTATTTTTAATTGATTTGATTTTCATGGTTTTATCAACACTTTGTGGGCTATTTTTGATTGTAGGAATCTTTCATTTTTTTTTTTCAAGTGAATATTGCATTAACAATTTTCTTTTTTTTTAGATGACAATTTTTTCAGATAGAAGTAGCCCAGGGGTTGGAGTGGGGGAATTCACACTTTTTGCAAGGGCATTTGTGTGTAAGTGAATGTAATAAGCCTGAATGGAATTCAGGCTCTGCTCTCAGATTTCTCATTCCAAGTTATTATTACATCACCTTCACATCAAAAAAAAAAAAAAAAAAAAAAAAAAAAAAAAACATTTGGGAAGAAATATTATACAAAAAGATAAAGTGAATGAAACAGAGGAAAAGAGAAAAAAAAAACTCACTGTAGATCTGCCACTGGTGTGAGGTAGAGTTATCACTTGATATCCTTTCCCTTCAAACCCTACATCTGAAAGGATTCATTTTAATGGAAGGGTTTTTAAAGCAGTATACATCAGAACCCACACCGGATACTATACTTTCTCTACTTTAGGAGGACCCATTGTCAGCCATTTGCGAATTACAACAGGTCTATTCCCCAGTTCATACTCCTCCCATCTATTGAATGGGGGTAGAGGTTTACTGCTTGTTTCTATTTTAGGATTAGGTTTCCGGTTCCTTCTAAAGTCTTCTCATTCTTGTTCAGTCCAAGTAACCCCTTACGTGGCATTAAAGTCTTGCTTGTGGAAATGATTAAAAAATAAACGAAAAACATGATCATAACCCATCATTTTAAAAACCTACAAGAATTTATGCAGCATGGAAGATTTTGATAATGCTTTTAAAAATTAATACATTCATATGAGTAAACACTAGCTTCTTGAAGTTAATAAATTATTTTAATTTGCTTCCAATTAAGCATGCTTCTCCTTAGACTGTTTTACAGAGGAGTAGGTTCAACTGGCCACTCTAAGAGAAGATGTTAAAGTGGTTGAAATATTTTTAAGATGAAGTAATGAAAAAGATACTTCTGCTTGTACATACACACACACACACACACACACACACACACACACACACACACACACACACACACACACACTAAATCTAAGACCATTTAATTTGGCTGCTGGTCAATAATGCTATCATTAATTCCAATCTTACCTTTTCCCAATATCTAGTTGACCAACATACAATGATAGCCTTATAATATTCACTTAGGCTGGCATCTTTTATACAGACACTTTCAAAAAAAAATAAAAAAAAAATAAAAATGCTAGTCACTCTAAAATGAGTAATTCTAAGTGACTTTACTATTAACGTTATCAATTTACAAAATTAAGCTTGGCTAATCAATTTTTTTTTTTATGTCTTACAAAGATTTTTTTTTTTTTTGGTTGTTTTACTTTCAACAACATTTTCAGTCACTGATCTTAATGTCTGTCAACTAATACAACCACTTGCTATCACTCATCCAACTCTAGGTAGCTCTTGTGACCTGTCAGTTCAGAAATACCTCTGGATATCAAGGTCTCCTGTTAGTGTAAGTAGTGAGATTGTATCCATTGTTGGCTTGCTAGACCTGTTGCTCTAGGTGGTTACCCATCTAAATACTAACCAGACATAACAATGCTTAACTTTGGTGAACAAACGAAAACTGGTCTTTCAATATGATATGGTTGTGAGCTGCTAACAAGGCCAATTAGAACAAAGCAAGTTACATTTCTAGGTGGGAATATTCAATTTTTTTTTTTTTTTTTTTTTTTACACACTTCTATGAATTTTTAAGTGCTACAAAAGCAAATCATAGTAATGATATCTGTTGCCAAGCAAACATGACTAAATCTCTACCCTATCTTGACCTGATACATTTAACTCCATTTCCAGGAATAAAAACTCCAGAACACACTGTCAACAAGAAACAAACATCTTGGGGAAATTTGACTTATACTTGACAAGTTTATAAAAATGTGTGTATGTACATCAAAAGTACATATATATATATATATATATATATATATATATATATATATATATATATATATATATATATACAACAAGGAAGAGTGATCAATATCAAGGAGAGAAAGAAAAAGGTTTGTCACTTAGCTGATTGATGTTACCTTCAGCATCGCTAGTCTAGAGTTTTGTAGATGGAACAAGGCCAGTATGCTCAAACCCTCACTTATGACAACTTATGACTTTAGGTTAGCACAACCATCGACGGATTCCAAACAGTATTGTCTAACCAATTTCACTAACAACACTTGGGTCAGCAGTTGGTATTGTTTACAGGCATTTTCCAAAGGTGCTACATGTTGGAATTGCCTCCTCAGGCTGATATCAAGTAGTCATTTTCCTGACAAATTGACCATGCTGAGATTTAAACTAGAGTCTCATGGTCAGAAAGTGAATATTATAAACACTCAGCCATCTACCAATATATAGGAAAGTGACACGTTACATCTTCTTGGGCTAACGTTCTTAGTTGACATGAAGTGAAAAGACTATGTTGAATCCATTGCTAATTCAGCTGCTAAAGAAGTATGCTCAGTGTGTCAGGCAAGATAATTTTTCTCTCCAGAATCTATCATACATATCTATGTCTACCTGTCGTCCATGCTTAGAATATTGCTGCTACATACGGTGTGGTGCTCCTACTATTTACATTGAGGGCCTTGATAAAATCCAAAGAAGAATCAACAATATTATCAGTCTTGATCTGGCAGCTCAGCTTCAGTCACTTTCCCACCACTGTAAGGTTGCCTGTCTATGCCTTTTTTATGAATACTTTAATTGTAATTATTCAGATGAGTTCTTCATTATGGTACCTAAAGTTTTTTTAATTTAAGTGCCGTACTAGACTGGCATAAAGATCTCATCAATTTACCATTGAGCTGGTTAGATGTAACTGTAAATTCTATGCAAACATTTGTTTTCTCTCACACTTCTCGTTTATGGAACTCTCCTGGCTCCATGCTTTTTAGCCAACTTTAATCTACAAAAATTTAAATGCAATTTGAATCGCTATCTACTGTCCTCCTGACTACTCTTTTTTGCTCCTGCTCATTAGTAATGTTTCTGTTTCTTCCACACACTGTTATACCTTGCATCTTAGTGGCTTTACTGCCTTACTTGGGATGAAATCAATGAAAATATATTGGATGAGAGTTGTTATTTTTTGATGTTTTGTCTGATTTTTTTTTTTCCTGTATTGTTTATCAAAACTTATTTGAAAGAATTTTTGCTGACTAGATATACCTTTTTTTAATCATTTCACCCCAATCAATGCAATAAAACCACTAGGACGCAAGAGGTTACTGTGTGTTAGAGAATGAGGAAAAATTATTAAGGAAAGTGAATAATAAAAGAGCAGGAATTAAGAAGACAGTAGATAACGATTGACATTGCATTTAAATTTTTGAAGATCAAAATTAACTAGTTCCACAAGTGAAAAGTGTAAGAGAAGAAACTGTTAGCATAGAACTTACAGTTATACCAATCCATTTCAACTGTTAAATAATGAAACCTTGCCACCAATCTAGTACTGCACTTAAATTCATCAAGTCAAGGAAAGAGGAAAGCTCATCAGAACAATGAAAATACTGATAGAAAAGGCTGAGGTTAACTACATTATGGTGGTGGAAAAGTGTCTGAAGCCAAGATGCCATGTCAGGATCAATAACATTGCATATTTTTCTTTGCATTTTATCAAGAATCTGTAAATATATAGCAGGAACACCAGACCAGATGTGGCAGCAACATTCAAAGCAAAGATGAATGATAGATTTATAAATATGCAAAATACAAATTCTGATAAGAAAAATTGTCTAGCATTAACAGACTTTCCTAGCATCAGAACTAGCAATTGATTCAATAGAATCTCTCCACTTCCTGTCAATGGAAAACATTAGCCTGAGAAGACGCAAAGAGTCATTTCCCTTGGAGGTTAGCATCAGCCATGCTGATGGAAGGCAAATAAGATTCTCTCGGACAATTAAAGTGAACAGTTTCATTTTAGAGGTATTAAAATTAACATGCCATTTCCTGCCCCAGTTAACAATAAATTGTAGGTAATTTTTGAGATCAGCTGCCACTTTGACCTTATTGAATGTCTGTGTTTCACTGAAATATGTTTGTGTATAAGCTGTCACATACTACATTCAGATAGAACTTATAACAAAATTGTCCAAATCATGAACTTTGGACATTTTCTTTATAAATTTTATATGGGATGTGTGACAGCTTATACACAAAACAGGAAAAAAAAATGAAAATGACAGAAGCCTTGTTGGTCGATTTCAATAAAACATGTTTGAAGCATGTGTCATATAAATAAGCAGATGTTTTATAAATTTTTCCCCTGTTGTTGTCATGGATTTGCATGTATACAGTTTTATTTTATCTTATTTTTTTTATTCCCTGTGCTTGAGTTAAAACATGCTGTACTATCAGTAAGTATAGAAAATATTTTTTTCCATAAACTAAATTGTGATAGCATTTTGAATGTGTTTTTGTTTTTTTTTCTATTTATTCTTCTTGTACTACATTCTTTAAAGAATTGGGTCTTTTCACCTCCCAGGGTCGTAAATGTCTTCAAACAGTCTGCCATAAGATTGTGCCACTTAGTGTCACCAGTGCAAAGTGCATGACTAGTATAGCAACGAAAAAAAAAATTAGACATTATAAGCAACAAGAAAAAAAAAAACTTGGAATATTATATATCACATGGGTAAGTTTGTTTATATATTTTTAGTTATGTTGATGCAAGTAAAGCAGTTAAGTAAGAAAGACTAAAAGACTTCAATTCTGCTGTTACAAAACAAATCACAATTACATATATGCAGGTAAAAATCCAAGTTCATAAAAAATAAAAAAACTACCAACTGAAACCATTTTTTCTGTGCCACACAGGAAATTTTTGCAAAGGCAATATTTTGAGAAAAGTCGCATTTTTATCATTAACTTTCATATACTCTCATTTTGAAGATATAGCAAAAAGACATTTTTACTAAAAGTTCTAAAGGACAGGAAATTGTGGAGAGACATCACTGTCTATGTCCTGTCTATGTCCCTTTTTTTTTTTTTACTATTTGACAACATGACTTATGCTCATGGACATTGGTAATTAGTGAATAATTGAACATGGCATAGGAGAATTACTAAATAAAGGCTTAGAATAAAATTTTTTGCCAGGCATCTAAAACATAAAGCTTTAATAAGTTAGTAATTTTACTTGAAAATAGCTTGTATATATGCACACTTTGAATAGTAAACTTTATAACTATAGAATTTCAATTCAATGAGAGGATTATTAAGAGGAAGCAGTGTGAAGTAATGGATAGAGGCTCAGATTGAGGAATTGGAGTCGAGTTCGAATTCTGGTCAGATCCATTTCATTCACTTACGTGCTAATACCCTTGGGAAAGGTATGAATTCTCTTCTTCTCCTAGCTATGGGTAAATAGCGGGACAGATTGGGTTCTCTAGACTTAGGTGGCAATCAGTCTATGAGAAATTAACTGAATTCAAAACTGTATGTAGCCCTGGCATAGCACATACTATGCAGTTAAAGAAAGGATGGTTTGCATTGGCTCGATGATCCTGACTACAGTCGAATGATGATAATAATACAAGATGAACTTCATTTAGGGCAAAACACATACCAAAGTAGATTTTCTGAAAAAGTGAAACAGGAAAAAAAAATAAAGTGGAATAATTCATTCCAGGCAAACACTTGCACATCAATGTTACACAATTGCACAATTCATACTTCTTTCTTAGTCCATTTAGTCCATGGGGGTAGACTATTCTAATTCCACATACCATGCCTTTGGAGATAAATAAAGGGTTCAGTTGGAATTTCCTACAAATATCACCTGAAGAAGGTCAGAGCATACCACAGATGAAACATTGCGAATGTGATAATAAAGACGAGGACAACAGTTTGAACAATGTAAATAGTGTAAATAGTTACAATACCTCATCTGAGAAAGAGAGACAGATGTTGAAGGTGAATATGGCAATAAAGATGAGGACAACAGTCCGAACAATGTAAATAGTGTAAATAGTTACAATACCTCATCTCGTAAATAAAGACAGATGTTGAAGGTGAATATGGTAATAAAGATGAGGACAAACAATATAAATAGTGTAAACAGAATTTATCTTTTTTTTTTACAGTAAGGTTCACTCTGTACAAGACCCAGGAGCCACTCAAGGTAGAGGGTTATGATAAGGGTTTGTTTATACAGATAGGAGGGGAAGATAATGGTTGACTCTAGACTTAAACAGCTTAAGATTATAGTGATCAGGGAAACATCCTCTAGTGGTACCAGAGAGATACAGTTTGTCCAAGCACTTTCCATGTTAGTAGCGATAGAGCAGTGAGAGGCTTGTCACATCCCGCCTGTGAGAAAAAGGTTGGCGTGTGGAAAATACTTCTTCTCCCACAAGATTCAGAGATGCATTTGAACTCTATCAAGACTGGAAAGTGAGGTTTGGGCAGCACCCACCCAAATATGGCAGCAGTACTCCATTTCTCGCCTGATCCGTCTCTTATAAAAAGTAGAGGATAGCATGAGGAATCAGGTACTTACTGGAGTGGTACTGGGAGCCGATCATTTTACATGTATCATTAGCAATCTTGAAGAAAGTGTATAAAACTCAATTGTGTCACAATTATTTGTAAGTTAATTTAACCATAAAATTAAGCAGGATGTAAATAAATGGTAAAGAATGCTCATCTCTTAAACTTTAATGAAAACTACTTTGTGATATTTGTCCTTCGTAAGTATTGACATTAAAGATGAGTAATGTTGTTCGATCGATGAATGCTAAGAACACCATGTGTGCAAAGATGAAGTCTTAAGAAAAATAGGAACAAAAAGGAAACTTATACTTACAATCAGAAAAAAAAAAAAAAAAAAAAAAAAAAAAAAAAAATTTCTGGAATACATAATGAGGAAAGAAGGCTTGAAGAATTTAATACTCAGAGGACATACTGAAGTAGGAAGAAACAAGTAACCAACTTGACAGGTTTTTGCAAATGGATAACAAAACAGGAGCAAAGAGCGGTCAAAAGTTGCTTAGAGCAACAAAAGACATGAACACTCACACCCTAAATTTTTCATTAAATAAACAGAGTTTTGGTATATTCTTGTCTAATGCAAATTATGATTTTATTTTGTTTATCAGTAAATGACTTCATACTATCACTTTTCACAAAAATTTAGCTTTTAAAGAATATCCTTTATATTTAAGTCAAAACTTTCAACAATCTTTACAAAGGACACAAAAATTTTGATTTTAAGAGTTCAGGGGTTTTTGCCCTTCAACTTTCAATTTCCAAACAAAATGTTTCCTCCATAATTTTAAACTAATGATTACAAAATTTAAATGACTATCGATGGTCCTGATCTATTGCCAAATACAAAAGGTACAACCTGTAACAATTTCTATGTTCCGTGTTCCTTCAGGACATGGGTGGTCATGGCTTTCCACAACTTCCTATCCTTTGTAATTCTTTTAGCAATGTTTGTCTTTTTATTACCTCTGTTGTACCATTCATTTACACAAGCTTGTTAGGTAGATGATCATGGCTCTCCACAACTTCCTATCCTTTGCAGCTCTTAGCAATGATTGTCTCCTTATCCCATCCACTCCCTATTCTGCCATCCATTTAAGTAGTTGTTCCCCTTTGTTGACTTACATTAAATGCTGTGTAAGTGTCAAGTTTTCTAAACCTTCTTTTCTTTTATTTTCATTTATTGCTTTTTTTGGGATCTCAGTTACAGTTAATTCCCTTGAATAATGCCACTCTCTGAGGAGACAAAAACTTGGAGTTATGTTGAAATACCTAAATATTGTCTTTGAAATCTACTTAAAAAATTGGTATGAATTCTTGTTCCAACCCAACAGAATTTTCTATTCTTTTAAAACATGACAATTAAAATACCATCATTTATTTAGGCCTCCAATTAAGCAGATGTGTGTGTGCATATATATATATATATATATATATATATATATATATATATATATATATATATATATATACACGTTTTGTTAAAACATTTGGACAGTTTTTGCACACTTTGTGTTCCATGAAGACATTTGTAAAAACAAGAAAAATTAAATAAAGTTTCACCGCAGTACCTTGCCAGTTGTCTTTAACAAAACATGTATAAAAGAAGGATTGCTGCCTAAATACACAATATGTGTGTGTGTGTGCGGAAATATTTGTATGGGTATAAAATCAAAAATAAAATAATAGTATTAATACTTTCCTACATTTTGAAGGGAATCGGTAGGAATGTTTGTTTTTTTTCTGAAACTCTATTCTACAGTTGGTTTTATTTTAAAAACTAGCTTAAATGCCACCTTATTGAACAGAATTTAATCTAGCTCCTGTGGAGGGCTCATTATTGGACCTTCCTCACCATAGGTAGGTAGGGAGAAGTAGATGTGATATACAACAATAAACTACAGAAGGACTCAAATTTGATCGCTGTATTTAAGTATTGCATTAATATTTAAGCTTACCTTTTAAAAGTTCAACGATAATTCTTCTGCCATCACTTAATTTTAACACAGTTCGATATATGTAGGTCCTTACTTTCCATACAAACATTTTTATTTCATGGATGACTTTCACTAGATTTTGTAATTTCAATTATTCCCAAATTTATTTCCAAGTTATAAAATTGTTATCGTACACAAAAAATTTTTTTTTAAATTAGAAAAAAAAAAAAAAAAAAAAAAAATTGCTGAAAATAATCGCTGTAAAGAAAAACTGAGATCTGACCCAAAATGTTTTTATTTTGCTCAGAGTCACCCCGATTCCAAAATGGAATGATATATTGGGAGTAAAGTTGAAAAAGTGTGACACAGTGACACACTGACATTCATATTTATTACACAGAAGACCTGTCAGATCTGATTATTTCATTGATAAAAATACCAAAAGGTTGAGATACAGGTGTTAATCTTTTATAATGGACATCATAATACTTTTGATGGATTTTAAGAAAATACAAACAAGAACAAAGGAGAAAAAGACAGGAAGGAAGGAAGGAAAAAAAAAAACATTCCTGATGCATGATGGCCTAAACTTTTTCTACTTTTGAAATTAACATCAAATTCAGCACTGACAAAATCTCTTAGCAAATCAGAGATGAAGACAGAACAAGAGCAAACAATAAGTACTTTTGCACAAATTTAAAGACTTCAGCTACTTACAGTATTTCACAACAGATGAAAACTGTTAAAGTGCCTTCTTCAGTCAGTTTTTATTATTATTATTACTACAAGACAGAAATCCAGCTTAAAAAAAAAAAAAAGTAATTCTAAAAGATAATAAAAATAAACATTTTAAGGTATACCTGGATTTATTTAAGTCTTAATCTTAGTGGTTATAGTGACAAAGTTTCAGCTGTTGTACTCTGGCCTTCTTCAGACACTTGTTGTATTCAGTAACAACACAACATTCATACTATTTGTCTACTGGAGTTGCAGTTTACTTAACAGTTGTGACTTCAGTCCCTGGTTCAGAGCGTAAAATCCATATACTTCATGGAATAAGCAGAACTGAAATCAAAGGGGTGCATAACAAAAGAATTAATAAAATTATCCTCCAGTGTGAAATGAGAACAGTCTACCCCTGTTGGTTAAAGAAAGTGTTTTGATTTGAGATCTCAAGAAAGTTATAAAACAATCAGAATTTATAGTCAACAAGGTCTGACTATAATGACTATGACAAATATTAGTTGAATGTTCATTTGTTGTGAACTGGCATTACAGAATCACAAACAAAGAATTGTACTGAATAACAGAAATCACATCTCTTGAAAACTGGCAACAGCTTAAATGGTTAGCAAATGTAATCGGAAGAGAAAATAATGACAAGATGTTAACAGTCCACACTACTTCAAATAAAAGGTTAAGGAGGAAACCCCCATCAATACTAGAAAGAGTGATAACAGCAACTGGACTTGAGAAACCTGTTTTCCTGAAAAATTGTTTTAAGAGAGAGATTTTATAAATTTCAACTGACAGCATTACAAGCTGCTCAGATAATGAATGCTGAATGTTTCCTTATAATAGATATTGCAAACTATTTTTTTCAGTGTATCTAAAAGCTTTTCATGTAGGTATATTGAGCATGACAAAAAAAAAAAAAAATATATATATATATATATGTGCATGTTATAAGATCACTAATGATTTTATAACATGCATATATTATAAATGTGAATAAATATTAGCTCTACTCAGTATTGAGCACTCTTTTAAGAATAGTGTTTTTGGTTATTGGAATTTTATTCCATGTGTACCAACTGTGTGTGTGTGTGTGTATATATAACAAATATGAGGAGTGCTAAAATCAGTCAATCAAAAACAACAAAAAAGGTGTTTTACTAAATTTTTCTTCACAACATAGAAACACTTCTTCTAAATAAACGTCAAATTCTGTCTGTCTCTCCATGTGTCTGAAACCCCTGTAATTCGGGCCACACTTGTTCTATGTATTATACCTTTTTGGAATCGGGATGATTACAGGATTGAAAATCTACCCTTCACCTGGTGCTTGAACTTAGAGCATTGAGATTTGTGTCCAGATAAGAAGGGAATTGTTAAAAATTCAACTTTTAAAATAACTGGGAAAAAAAAAAAAAAAAAAAAAAAAAAAAGGGATTTTAAGTTTTTAATTTATATTGAATTTCAAGTAACACAAAAACTTGTGAATTTAAAAATTTTTGTTTTAAATTTGGATTAAAATATCTCCAAAACTTTGTGAATTGAGGAAATCAATTTTATTTCTTCAAAATGCCAAGGAATCAAAGTTAAAGTTAGAGGATTCTTGACATGAGGTTTTGAAGTTCCAGAGTTTGAGATTTGAAGAACTCAATTTTCAGTCAGAATTGGAATTTTGGCCCAAATCAGTCTTTTGGTCGAAATTAGATTTATAGCCCAAATTAGAGTTAAAGTGCAGCTTTGAAGTTCCATGAAGTGAATTGAGGAATTCAAAATTATTTCTTCAAAAATTATCATTCATGTTTTCTAAATTGGACCAGGGTTTCCTTTACAGATTCATAGGCCAGAGACTCCTTAGTTTTGTGCTCTGCAGGAGCTAGCTTAAGTAAACACAGAATGCAGCTTTTTAAGCTAGTTATTAATAGATGACAGGAACTAGTTGAAACCTTGGGTTTGGCTTAGAGTCCAGTGGAATTAAAACTTTTCAGGGTGCTGTTGAGTAGAAACTTGGACTGATTTTTTTTTTTTTTTTATGATTTATCAACTATGTGACACTGAAATTGGGATAGCAGAAGATGTCTTCCAAAAGCTAAACAAAGTATTAAGAAACAGGAAAATCTCATTAGAAACAAAGAAAAGAGTTTTTAACTGTTATGGAACATCAGTCCTCCTATATAGCAGTGAATGCTGGACAATCTCCTCACAGATGAAGAAGAGATTTGAGACAACAGAAATGTGGTTCTACAGAAGGATGCTGAGAATGCCATGGACTGAACATGTGAGCAATAAAGTTTTAGAGAAAATGGAAACAAAAAGGACACATACTTAACATCAGAAAAAGTTGAAATTTCTAGGGCATATATTGAGGAAAGATAGCTTAGAAAATTTGATACACACATGACATATTGACAGCAAGAGAGAGAGAGAGAGGAAAGCATAACCAAACTAACAAGTTTGTGTAAATGGTTAACAGAACAGGGATTAGCAAAAAGACAAAATTCAATAAAAACTACAAAGAGCAGTAAATTGTGGAGACCCATGATCGCCCACATCTTGAAGTGACATGGCACACAGAAGAAAGATTTTTTTATCTCCAGATCACTTGTAAATTTTAATTCCTCAAAAACTAAACTTGTCCCTTTTAATCATCTGAGAGACTTCTCTCTGCTTTCCATCAGTATGGCTGATGCTAACCTCCAGGAAAGTGACTTATTGCACCTTCTCGAGCTAATGTTCTCAACTGAAATGAAGTGGAAAGACTATATTGGATCCATTGATAGGTTAGCTACTAAGAAAGGGGGTTCACTATATCATGTAAGATGGTTTTTCTCTCCAGAATCTATCTATAAGTCTCCCATTTATCCTTGCTTAGAATATTGCTGCCACATATGGTCCAGTCCTTCTGCTATTTACCTTGAGCTCTTTGATAAAATCTAAAGAAGAATCAGTAATATTATACGTCCTGATCTGGCTGCTTGGCTTCAGTTATTTTCCACCACCATATAGTTGCCTCTCTATACCTTTTCTATAAATAATTTCATGGTAATTGTTCAGATGAGCTCTTCACTATGGTACCTAGATTTTATGAATTTAAGTGCAATACTAGAAAAAATAAAAATAAAAAATAAAGTTACACGCTAAAAAATATTTTCTGGCTTTAAATAACCTGCAAATGGCTGATAAGCCATAGAAAATAAATTAATCTTTTTTTTTTTTTTTTCATTGTTTCATCCCAAGCAAGGCAAAAGAGCCACTAAGATCCAAGTGGTTACTGAGGATGAAAGAAAATGAGGAAACATTGAGGAGGAAGGACAATAAAAGAACAGGTTTCAGGAAGGTGGCAATGACTGACATTGCACCTAAATTTTTGAAGATCATAGATGACAGGGAATCATTAGGACAAAAGAGTTCCCCAGGGAAGAAGTGCGAGTGAAGAAACTATTAGAATAGAACTTATGGTTGCATCTGGCTATTTCAACAGTAAAATGATGAAATCTAGTTGCCAATCTAGTATTTCACTTAAAGTTTTTGCTGTTGAGGTAATAAGTTAATTCATTATTATTATTATTATTTTTTGTTATAGCAATTATTTAATTCCGAGGAGAGGGGGGATCATTTTTTGAGCCAATTGGGAGAGGCAGTGCACTTCCAAGGACTGGGAAGGCAGAAATACTGATTTTGTCAAAAAAAAAAAAATTTTTTAAAAATTGTCCTATTGATCAAGAGAAAGTTGTTTTGAGGTCATCTACTAAAAATAAATTTCAATAATTTTTTTAAAAAAATATCAGAGCATGAAGAATACTGTTTAACAAGGAGAGGAAAAAAAAAACAAAACAAAAAAAAAAAAAAAAAAAAAAAAAAAAACAAAACAAAACAAAAACAAAACAAAAAAAAAAAAAAAAACAAAACAAAAAAAAAAAAAAAAAAAAAAAAAACAAAAAAAACACATTCACAACAATTTTTTAAACTGTTGTTGATTTGTTTTTTGGTGTTTTTTTTTTCTCTCTCTCTCTCCTGAAAAACTACAAATTCAAGATTCAAGTTGATTTTTTTTTTTTTATACAAAATTCTTTCTGCTGTCATTTTTTAAAGCAGTGATTCCCAAAGTGGGCAGCCAGAGGGTGGCAGTAGCATAACTTGACTATATATATCATTCATTCACACAGTACCTGAAGTGTCATACCTTCACTTTAGAATGCATCTCATTTATATAAGATGCAGTAGAAACACCTCCCACATAATGGTAAGATGAAGACACCATTGCCACTAATGTCTTACCATTATGTGGGAGGTATTTCTGCCACATACTGTATCACAATTATTATGGAAAGTACTAAGATACTCATTTGACACAGCACCAATAAAATCCTATACATTTTGGGGAAGGCCTTAGGCTTGTGTCTATACATTTTAGGGGGAGGAGAGCATTAGGGTTGTGTTTAGTTTTAGTATACAAGGGAGCAGCAACCTCAAAAAGTAAGGGAGCCACTGTTTTAACCCTTAACATTCAGGAGATAATTTTGTTTGCAAAAATTTTATCCTGCCACCACAAGTGACTCAGATGAATGAATGATACTGTTTTTGAATTTTGCAGTTGTGTTGTCATGTCCTACTATAGCAACAGAAAATGACCATGAGTGAAATTAAGTAGCCTTGAAAAATAATGCAGTGTAAAGAAAAGTGGTGAATAATGCAGTGTGTTAAAGAATTCATAGGCTAATTAACAAGTGTAAAAATAGTAAAAATAAATGAAAGTTATTGAAATGCTAAAATGAATTTTCTATTGTTCTACCGATACTATAGCATTTTTATTAACAGGTTTTCAGCTAGTTACACGTGAAAAATGAAGTGTAAAACAAAAAAAAAAAAAAAAAAAAAAAAAAGAATTATACTTTACTGAGGCTATCAACTCTGATAGACAATACAAAAATCAAAACTAACGTTCAGTTATGTGCCATACGTGATACACGCTTAGGCGATCATGTATCTTTCAATACATGACTGACGAGGCAGTTTTTTTCCCCGCAGTAGGTTGCCATTTCTGTCTGCGATAGACCAGTTGCCATACAAGGTTATAGGACCCGGGTCTGTCTTACTATTTACCCATAGATGAGGTAGAAGAAGAGGATTCATACATTTCCAAAGAAGGGTAATTACTAATTAGCATGTAAGTGAATGTAATAATGGATCTGACTGGAATTCGAACTCGGCTCTCAATTTCTTAATCCGAGCTGCTATCCATTACGCCACCGTAAAATCAAATTAAAAGCTAAATACAAAAACGTAGAGACAATAACAATAACTGAATAATTAACTCTGATAATATATTCAATCAATCAGTAAAATAATTAAAAATAAATATAGAACAACCAGTGAACAGGGGGGGGTGACACAGAAACATTACGGCTTAAACTTGCCGACTAAAGATAAAAGTAGTGTAGTGGAACATTCAGTAAGGACTGAACTTACACAGTAACTGTAAACATTTTACTTAAAAAAAAAAAAAAAAACAAAAAAAAAAAACACTACCCCACAAAAATGACTGTTATTTCACTTGAGAAACGATAAAAAAAGTCTGGTAAAAATCAAATTGTGACTTTCTTTTTTCTGTGACTTTATTACCGGCCACGACCTCACCACTGACGACATGAAAAATTTTACCCGCGTACATTTTACAACCAAATTAATTAAAAAAAAAAATTACAGAAAAATGTAATCGGTATTTAAAATGTTACGTGAGGTTTTATTTAATTTGAATAAAAAAATTTTATAGATTTTTTTTTTTTTTTGCTTGCACCAAAAGCAAACAATGAGGGAGAGGAACTTCATTAAAAGTTACGAAAATAAAAATAAGGAAAAATCTTAAAAAAAAAAAAAAAAAAAAAAAAAAATGATCTGAAAATGTGGAATAAATTGAAGACTTTAAAGTTTAAAAGTGAGTTTTTTTATTATTCAAGAGTTCAAAATGAGAGAATTGAATTATTGATCGAGTGTTTTAGGTGGTTGCTCCACTAAAAATGGTATCTTTTTTATTTTCTACTTTTTTTTTTTTTTTTTACATTAACCGTAACGTTATTTTTTAGTGGATACCCATATATTTAAGTAGATGCCCTGTTTATTTATTAAACAGCGAATCATTTATTTTCAATTTTCATCTACAAGCCTTATTGAAGAAATCTTATTAGAAAAATGAAAAATATATGCTCTCTCTCTTGTTTTTTTTATTTTTTTTTATAATTTCAACTATTTGTTCATGAAAGTGTTTTTTCTTTTCAAAATCATATGCCTTATTTAATGTGAACAATTTTAAAATGTTTTAAAAATCAGTTTGCCATCTCTAGGATCCATAACTGATCTTTAAGCGAAAGAGATTGAGGCAAGGTAAAGACATAAAAGAGAATACGATAATAGAAGTGTTTTTTTGTTTTGTCTTAGGAGATTTTGTTGTGTAGGTGTTTGTCTAGAGAACCCACATATATACTCAGGTCGAGGGAGAAGAGAGTCAGTGACTTAAAAAAAAAAAAGTGCTGCGTCAGATCGGTCACGAATTTCCCCACCCGCCCCAGCAAGAATCAAAAAAAAGAAAAAAAAAAGTCAGTTGCTCCTCCTCATTTTTTTTTTTTTTAAGAGATAGATAGAACTACTTAATCGCTTAAGGAAGGTATATGTATGGACTATGGACTCAAACCTCAAAAAAGTTACCAGGGTAGACATTTATGACCGGCCCTTGTCTCGTATAACACAGAAACTCACTAGCAAAGCAACTAGTGAGGATTTAACTAGTTTTAGCTTGATTTAAAAAAAAAAAAAAAAAAAAAAAAAAAAAGGTAAGAATAATGCAGAAGAGGGTAACCACATTGCACTTCTTGCTTCTTTTTGCCGCCGAGGCGGATACCAAATCGTAATAAATATACACACACTACACAGTGGATATGTAACACGAAAATTTATGCAGAATTTACACACGTGACCATATATATATATATATATATATATATATATATATATATACACACACACACACACACACAGGACTGAATCTTGAGAAACGAATGTAAACACTAGAAGCGCACATGTTTGTATTGAACAACAAAAACACAATATGTTATTACACACGCAATCTAACAGAGACCACTCGAATTTCTTTATGTCATGACTTTGTGAATGATTGCTTTCTAAAAACTTAACACGATGAACGGGATATTTTATAAAAATAAAAATAGCACAAGACAACAAAAAAATATGGTTAAAAATAAAATCAAATTTAAATAAATTAAATTATACTTCATTACAAATTACATGACTACAGGTTTTTTCTTCAGTCTTTACTCTTTAGGTTTCAGGAGGTTGCATGGAATTGTCAATGAATAAATAAACTGAATTTTAAAAACATTTTCTGCTCGTTCGAAGACGTTTTGTTAGTTAGGCTTTATTTTTTTTTTAAAAAAAAAAAAAAAAAAAAACACAGATCTTTGATTGATCATTATTATTAAATTTTTAGCCTAAACCTCATAAAGGCTAAGTGCGTGGTGGAGCCACCAAGCAAACAAAGTTACTTTTAGTTTTACTTTTATGTAACCAAAGATAGAATATCCGAAGAATTTCTGTCTCTAAGAAATCGCGATCTCTAAATAAAAAAAAATGTTTTTCGAAAAAAAGTACAGATTTGCCAAACGAAAGTAATGGTGAAGTTGTGATTAAAAAGGGAATTTAATTTAAATAAACAAGATAATCAATTTCATTTAATTCAACGAAAAATAATAATAACATGGAGTAGAAAACATTTTTTTATGCAGTTACACACACACATCCTCACGAAGGAATACTAAGAATTTCTCAGTTCGACCCACTTCCCAAAATTTGACGAAACATTTTTAAGGGTTTCTTGGGCAAACCTAAAAGTTTTCAGTGCTCTCGCTTTTTTCGAATAGATAGATAGATAGATAGATAGATAGAGGTGGGTGTAGAGACAGACAGACCCACACAATTTTTGTAGAGTGCCCAGATACTAAGTACATTCTGATCCCAATCAGGGTGTCAGGGAGCAACACTTTTTGACACAGAATTACAGATCCGCAGATAGTATGCAAAAATACGCATCTAATCCCGCCATTTTTTACGGGTATTATATTGGAAAAAAATAACTAATGATATATATCTTTTAAAAGAGTTAACGAAAGATATGAGTGAAGTTTTTATTCAGTCGTTGATGTTCTTCAGACTTTCTTTTCTATTATTTTTTTACCCAGTCACCGTACACGTGAATCCAGAAGAGAGGGAAAAAATTACATAATCGAAATTTGATTATCAATTTTACATTTGGAGGATTACAGACTAGAGATAACAGCGTGATGCTGCTTGATATAAAAATATCAACATCTTCCAAAAATAAATATCTTTGACAAAAAAATGCAAGAAAAAAAAAAAAAAGGTGCGAGTATGACAGTTCCATTTTTTTTTTTTTTTATATACGGATGCCCAAAAACGTCATTTTTTTTTTTCGTCGTAATAAACAAACTTTTTATGAATATAAAAACTTTGTTAGAATAAGAAAGTTGTTTTTTTTTTTTTTGTTGTTTTTTTTCACAATTTTCCATCTCTCTGTTTACAATCGTTATTTTAAGAACGAGAGCATTTAAAAAATAAAGTGGCGGGTAAAACCCCAAAAATGTATTTTTTTTAACGTGTACATGAAAAATACAATTATACAATTAGTAGTTCTAAAGATAACATATTTCAAAACTTATTCAGGTTTTAAAACATTACGATACACACAGTAAAAAAAAAATTATCCGGGAAGAAAACGACGAGAACCTTATGGGTGAATAAAATTATCAGGGGTCTCAAACAAAATGTTGCCAAGGAGTAGGGTCTAAAAAAATTGGGGCACAAAAGTTGTTTTTCACTTCAAGGTCTTTTTTTTTTTCATTATTATTCAAGGAGTAAACAAATACATTGTTTATTTACTTTGTATTCTTATTCTTAAATAAAACAACGATTGAAATTGAATTGATCCCAATGAATAAAAGACAAAAAACAGTCAGCAATTTCCAATGTATCTCTTTCTCTCTCCACCTTGTGGAAATTCATAAAGATTAATAATTGAAAACAAAATTATTAATTAAAAACAAAAAAAAATGTCAACTATTTTATTTAAAGGTTGTTTTTCTTCATCTTCTCTTACGGGGAAAAAAAAGAAAGATACGCAAAAAGAATTTTTTTTTTTTTTGGTGATGGTTAAAAAAAAAAAAAAAAAATTTTATTTTTTTATTTATTCCCCCCAGAAAAGATAGGGTGAGTGATTTAAAAAAAAAAAAAAAAAAAAAAGTCCCCCATTTTGTGATCAAATCTGAACCTTGTCCTTATATAAACACTGTCGATTCATGCCCATACTTCATTTTTCTGCCCTTTTCGTCTATTTTCGGGTTTGTATGGAGTTTATTTATTTAATAATAAGACGGTGACATAAAGGCGGGTCTGAAGGCAAAACAACACAGAGAATCTCTAAAAAGGAAGAAGCATGATCGTCGTCTTCTTGAACAGACAAGTGTACAACAACACACTGGGATAAGTGGTCTCAAACTGGGGGACCAGTTTTATATTTTCAAATTTTCCTACATCTTAATATGAAAACTCGTTGTAAAACGACGCTTTGATCTTCTAAATGACACGGAAGATATTTTTAAAGCAATTCTTTTTACACTTAGATTTACTTTAGAAAATAAGACATTTTTTTTAATTATTTACTTAAAGTCAGTCGTTCAACAAATCATAAACGAACCAAAATTTGTTTTTCTTTATTTCGCTGTTTTACGTCTGTAGGGAGAGTTAAATAAATAAGAAGAAAATTATATATATTTTAGATTTTTTTTTTTTTACTTCATTTTAAAAAGTGAAAAATAAAATAAATGAACAATTTTTTTAACGAAATATTGGGTATTTATTAAATCGAAATGGGTGGGTTACATCCGGGACAAAATGTATCGCTATTTGTTCGTTTCTTTTCTTTTTTTATTTCTAAGTAGATGAAAGGGGTCAAAATATTATTATTATTCAAGAGAAAAGTAAAGAAAACAACCTTTAGTCATTTAAAAAAAAAAAAAAAACAATCTAACAGCGACCGGTCAGTAGGAGGCCGTCTCATGAAAAAAGAAGTAAGATTTCGTTACGTTCGAAGATGGGCAAAGAAATATTTTTTTTAAATTAAAGCCATCAGCTTACCTATGTCATGGGTGGACTGACTGGGTGGCTGTCACAGGCAACCAGACGGCAGTGTACATAACCAAATATCTAAAGGAATCAAATGTATGTATATACGACGGCAAATATACTTGTGTCCGTGTTATCTTCTTCAACTCAAAGCAGCAGCAGACTACAAATGTTGCTCTCCAATGACAGGAGAGTTCTAATAGTCGTCTTAATATTTAAACTGTATTAAAAGTTGTGGGACCCTCGTGCACTGACCATCAGAGTCGGTTTTTAATTAAAGATTATGGACTATTATTACACATTTAAATATATATGTCGCTACTTGAATTCATTCATCTTTTATAGTAGAGGAAACAAGTGGAGGCCGATAAATCTAGAGCTTCTTGAAACACTTGAGTCTTGACTAACTAATTAAAGAAAAATGTTCTAATTTCATCTCAACCCCACTATCATCACAAAATGGGTCTTTCCAAACTCTCTTTTATTGCGTTCTTTGGAGCTAATAATAGCATATTCGTCAATTGATCCTGTCTTTGTCTATTTTCCTAGTTATTTATTTTCTCTTTTTTAATGTGTTAAATCATTTTTGCAGTCATCATTTTAGTAAATTAATTTTATTTTTAATTAATTTATTTTTAGTTTACTAAAAAGTAAAAATCGATTTGATACGATTTCGAGACAAAACTAAAAGATAAAAAAATGCTATCAAAAGTTTTCCTTTGTTTTAATTTGAAAAAATGGGGTTAAAATATTTACTAATCTTTAAAAAAAAAAATAGAATCTCGTAGTCGACGATGGATGCGCGAGTAGTGTGACAGTTATCGGCGCCAAAAGTGAAATCGACGAGCAGTGTTCAAATTGCGTTCACTTTCGCACAATCGTTCTTGGGAAAGGCATGAACCTATCTCTTTTCTCCCACACCGCACGAGCTATTAGTCAAATAGCAGTGTAGATTGGTCTCTCTAGTTTCGGTTGGCATCCAGTCTAGCAGAAAGAAAACTGTAAATTCCAAACAGTGAGGAAGGCAACGAGAAACCACTCCGTTTATATCTTCTCCCAAGAATTCATGGCAATTCATAGTTAATAAAGAAAAGGTATCTGTGGAGAGCCATGATTGTCTACGTCTTAAAGAGAGATAGCATAAAAAGATGGGGGCTAAAAGGTACGGTTTAAAAGGAGGTGAAAATACGAGCTCACAAGCAACAGCTGGTGAGACTGATTACCATTCAATAACAAAATGTTTCTACTTGACTAAGCTTAGCTTAGCCTATCAAAAACTCATATTCGTGCTACTCTTGGAACACTGTGAGTATCACGACAGTGTTATTGCGGATTTGAATCAACCCACAACAAAGAAAAAGGCGAAAAATTTTTTTTAAATATAAAAATATAAGATATTATTTTCGTGTTTTTACAACTAAATTTTTCTTAGCATGTATGATAGTTAAATTTCTTACAGTCCTTTTTTGTAGTTGTTTGTTAAGATGAAAAGAAATGTGACTTTTTCGCGTGTATGTGAGAAAGAAGAGGCAGGGGAGAAAGTAAGGAGGAAAGTGTAAGTGTCACGTAGATTGATGAGAAAGACGGGCAGATGAGTAAAGGAATTTCTATTAAGCCGGGCATCGGTGAACTGTTGTCGTCTGTATCTCCTTAATGGTTTCTCTGTTTAGAAATTTTGCTTAAATACCCTTCAAAGGGATCACGAAGCGTGTTTTTTTTTTGGTGGGGGAGCAATCCGTTAGTTGAAAAAAGTTAAATATTTATCGTCAAAGAATTAATTTATTAACTGGAAGAATGAGCACTCCTCCGATTCATAAACTTCTTCTTTTTTTTTTTTTTTTTTTTTTTTTGTTATTTGGTGTTTAACGGACTTGGTGTTTATTTCCGTTTTCGCTTCACTGTTTCTCAGCTGACAACCTCTTAGCATTGGCGGTCACACTTTTTTTTTCTTAAGTAAAAACCCTCTTTTTAATAATACAAAAATCTGTACAATAGATAATATTGAAATTTGACATTTAATCAGTTCTTGGCTCAGAAGCTGAGTTTTACAGTGCTATTCAGATTTTGTAGACAAAAAACGATTTCTGAATTTTGATTTTTTTTTTTCTTTTTTTTTTTTTTTTTTGAATAATCGATAATCCAGACCTAGTAGAGATAGGAGGTTGTGAAAGGTAGCAGAAATTGGATTGCGTTCTTACCAATTTTCTGGATATTGTTGCTATGTTTGTAGACTTTCAATCAGAACTCTGCTCTAAATAATTTCTCAAAGTGCCATAATTTTTTATTACCGACCGATATTAGTTAAATAAAACAAAGCGAGGAAAAAGTGAAATTAAAAAGACGAAGAGAAGGGGAAAAAACAGCTGAAGCGGCCAAATCGACACTTTTAAGATCCGCCTGAAATGCTGTAGTGTTGAAAATAATTAAAATCTTCCGTTTATTTATTTTTATTCATTCAGTGTTCACGCCACTAGTAAATGGAGGTGAAGTGACAACAAGTCTTCTTAGTATTAACTGTCAGCAATCCTGAGTATCGTAATTATTTTCAGTAATGTTCTCTACATGGTCTCGTCTCTTCCCATAATTTCAAGTTTCTCCAGCCTTTTCCCATGTTTCTTCGCGACCATTTTAGTGCTCCGATAACGACTGGTACAACTGTCACTGTTGTGTTCCACAATTTCTTCAGCTGTGCGGCCAGGTTGAGGGATGGAGTCGTATAATTGGCTCTGCAACCAGAAAAAAATCTTAGGCAATCTAGCTCACGGATATAATTTTTTAATTAAATTTTATAAAAATTAATTGGGGGATTCCAGGTTATTATGTAAATCCATTGTAAACTGATAACCCTACGGAAGCAAAAACAAAATATGCCCATACCAGTGGCGTAGCTAAGGTGGGGCGAGTGGGGGGCGGACCGCCCCGGGTGCCAGCACAGGAGGGGTGACTCAACGTCACCCCCAACAAATTTTTCAACCAGGCTAAGGTGCCAAAAATAGTCTGAAAACAGTGGTGGAGACACAGGGTTTCGCAGGCGGGTATATGACCCCCCGAAAAAATTTTATGACCCCAGTTTTGTCCCCTGTCAGAAATTTTCTAATAAATTGTCGGGAAATTTGTGAGTAGGAAAAAATAGCAATGTTTTCAGCTTTTGATTTGAACTAATTATTTTGTGGTATTGGATTTTGTCTTGGATCATACATGTAAACAGTAACGTACCGGTCAGTAGAGTAAAGTAGAAGTAGAGCATGTATGAAAATTTAGCTACAGCTAACCATTCAGCATAGGGTGAATTGGGGTCATTGGGGTGACATTTGAGCGGACCGCCCCGGGTGGCGTTTACTCTAGCTACGCCACTGGCCCATACGACGTGATTTCTTAAAATGTAATTTTTTTTTAATTCCTAATTTTTGTGGTGTAATTGATATCGACTCGGAATGAGAAATCGGGGAGATAAGTTCGAATTGTAGTCGAGTTCGTTACATTAACTTACGCACAAATACTCTTAGGAAAGGTATAAATCCATCTCTTCTCCCCCCCTCCCCAGCTATGGATTGAATAACAAGACAGGGTGGGTCCTATAGCCTTGAAATGGTAACCTATTGGAGTAAATTCTTCTGTCAAGTCAATCATGAATCGAAAGAGACATGTTCGCCCTAACGTGTCAGGTATGGCACTTACCTGACTAAATCTAGAGTGCTTAATCGATAGCAATATATAAGAAAAGCAGATAACGAATTTCGATTTTTTTTTTAATTTTGAGAAATCACATGTTATGAGCATATTTTCTTTTGGCTTCCGTAGGGGGGTCAATTTACAATGAATATATCATTTCACCGCCAAGAAAGACGATAATGCCCCTAAGACGCAGTCGGTTGCTGAGAGTGAAAAAGAATGAGCAGACGTTAGTGAGGAAAAAGACAATAAAAGAATAGAATTCAGGAAAATAAATAGCGATTGACGTTACATTTAAATTTTTGAAGATTGTAGGTAGCAGGGGAGTTCCACAGGCGAGAAGTGCGAGAAAAGAAACTATTAGAACATAAATTACGATTACACTAGTAGTACGCTTAAACTCATGCTTTTGAGCTATCAAAGAGGAGGGTGATATTTATTTCCACTTCAAATACAGAAAATATGGTAAAAGGCCAAAAATGGAGAATGGCGAAAAAAGACGGTCTTGTTCTGTCTTAACTTTAAACTTAGCTAGCCACAGACACTGACCCAAACATACCACAATATTCCTAACACCAAAACAACGCATTCTTACTTACCTTTCTTACTACATTCACTATAATACCACATTGTCTCTATGAAAGTCCTAACTAGTCCCCATATGTACAATTCACTGTCTGTGTGGGGAGGGGAATAAAACAACAATTTAAAAACTAGCCTCAGTGAGCATCAAGGAGGAGATATCGTTAGAACAACTGCCATGAAAATATTTATAGAAAAGACAGAGGGAAGCTACGTCATGGTGGGGAGAAAGTGACTGGAGTGGAGATGCCAGGTCAACACCGATAACATTACAGACCTTCTTTTAGATTTTGATAATCTCGATGTATATAGCCGGAGCACCAGAGTAAAAATAGTAACAATATTGAATGCATGGGTGAATGCTAGATTTATAAGTGTGCAAGATGGATTCTGTCTAGTATGATACAGTAAACCAACCTTCTTAGTAGCAGACCTAACAATCGATTCAATATAACCGCTCCACTTCATGTCGGTAGGAAACGTGGGATTAAGAAGGCGCAATGAATTGCTATCCTCGTGGTTAGCATCAGCCATGCTGATGGAAGGCAAAAAAGGTTCTCTATATTGATTAAAATATAGCAGTTTCGTTCTGGAAGCGTTAAAATTTATAAGCCATTCCTTGCCATAGTTAACAACTGATTAAGGTCATTTTCGAGAGCAGCTACTAGTTTTATTAACTTTTATGTTTTTTTTTTATTTTAATATTTGTGATCTGTTGTAATGTGAAAAAATTTAAAAAAAAAGATTATTTCTAGTCGCATTGCTTATGTACAATGCCTATTATACATTGCCTATTGTATGTTGCCTTTTGTGTATTGCCTATTGTACATTGCCTATTGTGTATTGCCTATTGTGTATTGCCTATTGTACATTGCCTATTGTGTATTGTCTGTTGTGTATTGCCTATTGTACATTGCCTATTGTGTATTGTCTATTGTATATTGCCTATTGTATATTGCCTATAGTACATTGCCTATTGTCTGTTGCCTATTATATATTGCCTATTGTACATTACCTATTGCATATTGCCTATTGTACATTGCCTATTGTATATTGCCTTTTGTGCATTGCCTATTTTATATTGCCTATTGTATATTGCCTATTGTGTATTGTCTATTTTATATTGCCTATTGTGTATGCCCATTGTACATTGCCTATTGTAAATTTCTTGTTGCGTATTGCCTATTATATATTGCCTATTGTACATTGCCTATTGTGTATTGCCTATTGTATATTGCCTATTGTACAACTCCAACAGTTGTGTTAGTTATTTGTATTTTTCTTTGTTCTGTATTAACTATGTGATCTGTCAAGACGGCGAAATTCACGATCTTGCATATATTTATTTATTTATTTTATTGAATAAAAGTAAATTCGATCTACTGGCCTGTGTGGCTGGTTTGGATCTCAAAGCCGCGAAGAATTTTGATCAATTGGTCTGTATCGTCAGGCCTGTCTCTCTGCCTTTAAAGCGCATGAGTCAGCTTTAAATGAGGTGGAAAGCCCACACTAAAATTATTTCATATCATTTCCAGAGAAGAGACAAACGATTTGCTCGCGGTAGCATCCCCACCTCAGCAGACATGTTTGCGTATGGTAAAAAAATCGTTTGCATAGTTCTAACTAGATCCTATTCCATCCCCAGTCAAGTATATTCTTTCTGTGCTATATCTGTTACTTATGGATTCATTGTATCATATTTATTTTCACGCGGTCTACCGTTGATGTTTTCCCTGTGTATTACCTTAGCCTTTATACAGTTCGTTCTTTTGGCTAGTTGTTATTAAGAATGGAATGGTTTCTCTCTGAAGATTTTTCCTTCTCTACGTTACCATGTCTATGTCAACATAATTACCATTCCTTGGGCTTGTCTTATGAAATGTCCACCTAATTCTTCCAGATTTCTTCCTAGGCTCTTTGGAATCATTGTCAACATTCTAAGAACGACTGGTATGACTATCAGCTTCATGTTCTACAACTAGCTAGAATTTCTTTCATTCACTTCTACTCTGTGGATTGGTTAAACAAAGAACTCCACAATCCCACATGCTTTCTTCATTTTGTCTACGATGACCAAATCCAGTCTTCTGGTTTAGAGTGGGAGATCTGTTTGTATTTCAAATTATTTTATACACTAGCCGAATTACCCGCACCTTACTGCGTGACACATTTTTTGTAAGAAAATGATGAATGATTTTGAATCATTGTTATAATTTGTGGAGAAAAATTATGTATTTCAATATTACTCAATGATCTTGACGATGTGAACTTCATCTTCTGGCTTTCTCCTTCTATATTTTGGATAGGAGTCATTCCCTTGTTCAAATTTAAATCTAATTTAAATCAAAGAGAAAAAAATCAGTCGGGGGAGATGTAAAAACAACTTGATCTGACCCCTTTGATATGTATTTGATGCAATGCTTGATTGAATGAATTGATGAGCAGATTTCAACATTGACATGACAGTTAAATTGTCGCAACAAATATGTATTGTAAGGCACTATCCACTGATTGGTGATCTCTTGCTCAACTTGACGTCCATATTGGCTCATTTTGATCTTGCCGATGCGATCTCCATCTTCTGGATTTCTCCGTCTATATTTTGGATAGGAGTCATTCCCTTGTTCAAATTTAAATTTAATTTAAATCATTGGAAAAAAATTCAGTGGGAGGGGTGCATTCCCGGGGACCCAATTTGACCAAAATGATTTTTCTGATGTGACCTCCATCTTCTGGATTTTTCTTCTATATTTTTGATAGGAGTCATTCCCTTGTTCAAATGTTAATTTAATTTCAATCAAAGGGGAAAAAAATTTAGTGTGAGGTTTGTGCCCTCCCACCACTCGGGACCCCATTTGCTCAAAATAAAATATATTTACCCAAGTATCCTAGAAGTCATTCTCTTGTTCAAATTAAAATTTAATTTATATCAAAGAGGAAAAAATTCAATGGGGTGGATGTACCCCCGGGGACCCCCTTTGATCAAAATGGACAAGTATCCTTAGTAATGTAGTTTCAGAATATATGTAGTTATGGGGGTCTCTTTCCAAAACTCTAGGAGGAGTTCGATAACAAACAGACAGAGGTTATAACTTTATATATATATAGATTACATTCTAATTTTTCTGATGTTCTTTTCACTGAAACAATCGTGGAAAAGGCATAAATGCATCTCTTTTCTAACCTCAGCGGCCACCAGTCAGTTTAATTTTTCTGATATTTCTCTCTGAAGCACCACGGAAAAATGTATAAATCCATTTATCTTATCCCCAGCTATGTATCAAATAGTCGGGTTAAACCGGACTGTCCAGCCCCAAGTGGTCAGCAGTCAATTCGATTTTTCCGTGTGATTTTCTTCTTTTTGACGGAATCTGTGCATATGCCACTTACCTGTATGATAAAAACGCAGAAACCATTCCAAAGCATGCAGTTACCAATTTGACCACGGGAAAACGATCTTGATATTTGAACTTTATATTATGAAGATGTTTTCCCGTGACCAAATTGGTAAGAACAGGCTTCAGCTATAGGATTGGTTTCCCTGATGGTAAAAGTCACACAGGTTCGATTCCTGTCGGAGGAAAGGTGTATTTTTATTGAGTTAGATTTCTTGATCTAGACCAGTTGTTATTAATTTTCTTATTTAAGAAAAAAAGAAAAATCGGGGCTGTCTACTCAAAAACAAAATAGTAACAACATTTATGCTAATAAGAAGTAGATCTTTATCTCTTCGATTCGTTTGGCCTTATTTTGAGCAACTATTGAGAGCGAGTCGTTTTCTCAGTTAAGATTTCCTCTATGTAACCATGTCTATTACGCACGAGGCGGGTTGTTAGCAAACCTGTAGGATGAAAATAAAACTTATCAAAGAGCAGAAGAACTCCTAACAAGTCATCGGCCAGTTAACTAGATATGGTGTCTCAATAAAATCACCGTGGAGAAGGCAATGACAAACTACTCTATTATCAATTCCAAGAAAGTCTGTGACTCTCGACAAAAGAAAACGGCGCATAAACTACCTAACAAGACAGGGTTTAGGAGAGATCGCAAAAAGACAAAATTTGCAAAAAAAAAAAAAAAACTACAAAAGACAGGAAATAGTAGACAGCCAACATAAAAGAAGAACTATTTTCATTTATTTTTCTCTTTATTTTTGAATTTTCGTTTTTTTTTGTTATTTTTTATTTTATTTATTTATTTTTATTTTATTTTATTTTTTTGAGTTTTTTCTTCTGTTTATTGGAGTGCAATAAGTGGCTGTTCTGAGTTGTCTTTCCTTACTTTGTCTTATGTCCTCTTCGAGTCTTTTGATTGTGGAGTCAGCACAATCTCCGAAGCTGACTTCTCCTTTTCCATCTTTTAACCTAAAACCTGTTGGCATATCATTCACAGCTAGATAGACCGGTTCTGACCACTTAACTTCTGTTTTAAGAAAACTACGTCTTTTTCTCTTTAATTAACATTTAGCAAATACGTGACAAAGTAAATTTTGTTGCAGCTCAAGAGGTTGAGCACTTAGTAAGGGATAGGGTTAGGGTTAAAGAATGATAGTCTATACCGGTGATTCTCAACCGGGATCCAGAGTGTCCATGATTCCACGGTAATATTTTAGTGGTTCATAGAGCAATTTTACTTGGGAATAGTTGTTACGACTGGGAACTGGAATTTCTACAGTAATCTACGGTATTTGAAAATACTAAAAATAGAAAAACAGCTCTAAAGCTAGCAAAAAACAAGATCAAGCGATGTAAATCAGCGTGATATGGTTTATTTGGAAAAATATATTTACTTAATAAACAGCTCCAAGGAAAAACATTCGACCATGCTTAGAATGTTGCTGCCACATATAGCTCGGTACCCCTGCTATATATCTTCAGCAACTTGATAAAATCCAAAGAAGAATCAGCAATATTATTGTTTCTGATCTGGCTACTCGGCTTCAGTCACTTACCCACCACCGTGAGGTTGCCTCTTTGTGTCTTTTCTAAAAAATACTTTCATGGTTATTGCTCGGATGAGCTCTTCGCTATGGTACCTAGACTTTATGAATTTAAGCGCAATAATAAACTGGCGTCGAGATCTCATCAGTTTACAGTTGACCTGGCTAGATGCAATCGTAAATTCTATGCTAGCAGTTTATTTTCTCACACTTCTTGCTTGTGTAACTCCCTTCGGTCTACATGCTTTCCAACCAAATTTAATCTTCAAAAATTTAATTGCAGCCTCAATCGCTATCTACTGTCATCCTGATTACTATTTTCTCTTCTCGCTCTTTATTAATGTTTCTGTTTCTAATTCTTCCAAACCCTGTAACTCCTTGTGTCTTAGTGTCTTTACTACTTTGCATGGTTTGATAACGATTAAAAAAAATCTCATATCCTGTAAAGGTGCTATTACTGCTTTTCCAAGAAAACTACAGTTGTACAAAATGAATATCAGACGTTATGCTTTTGATCAGTTTCCTTGTTTGGTCTCGATTAGCGACCATTTGCACAACGATGACCTTGTATTTTATGGTGAACATTTGAAAAATTTGACGAAGATAATGAAGCTTGGTTTAGTGACCTACTCATGGCCGATATACTAACTTTGGTGACAATTCATTTTGAAGTTAATGCTGCCAATATAGACATGTTTTTGCAGGAGACCTTCATTGAATTGCAGAGTGATGAAATATTACCAGCAAAATTCATAGATTGGAAGCATAATATATGGAAAACAAATGACACTGAATTCATAGACTAGAAGCCTAATATATGGAAAACAAATGACACTGAATTCATAGATTCTAAGCATAATATATGGAAAACAAATGACACTGAATTCATAGATTCTAAGCATAATATATGGAAAACATTGACACTGAATTCATAGATTGGAAGAATAATATATGGAAAACAAATGACACTGAATTCATAGATTGGAAGCATAATATATGGAAAACAAATGACACTGAATTCATAGATTGGATGCATAATATATGGAAAACAAATGACACTGAATTCATAGATTGGAAGCATAATATATGGAAAACAAATGACACTGAATTCATAGACTAGAAGCATAATATATGGAAAACAATTGACACTGAATTCATAGATTGGATGCATAATATATGGAAAACAATTGACACTGAATTCATAGATTGGATGCATAATATATGGAAAACAATTGACACTGAATTCATAGATTGAAAGCATAATATATGGAAAACAATTGACACTGAATTCATAGATTGGATGCATAATATATGGAAAACAAATGACACTGCTAACAGTATCCACTACTCTGAGAAAAAGCACAGCTCTACGTTATTGTATTTCCATCGTCTTCTCTTGTTGAATTGGGTTTTTGTGTGTCATACTTACTATCAAAAGCCCATGAAAGACTCAACATTGGGAAAAAGAGTGATCTTCGACTATCATTAACATCGACGGAGCGAAATATAAAACAAAACTCACAGAGTATCTACCACAGGGATCTCAATGAATAAATCTACAGTTTTTTTAAATTTATTAATTACTCACATATTTCAAAATAGTTTATTATGAGTTATTTTACTGGTGTACATAGAAAGCTCTGTTTTTTGATATATTCTATGTTCCGTAGAATTTTTAATTGCTAAATACAAGTTTATTTTCAATAAATTAGTTTTACTTTAAAATAAAGCATATACATTTACTATTTCTATAATACAATTCATAAACTTATCTATTAGTAAAAAATAAAACAAGCTTTTTTTTCATTGAATGGTTATGGGGGTCCACCAAAGAATTGAAGAGTAAAAGTAGTCAGTGGGTAAAAAATGTCCGAGAACTACTGACTTAGGTTCTAACTGAATACTTGATATACTGTCTTTTTATTTGAAAAGATTCTTACAGGTACAAAATTTTATTATGGCAAGGAATTAGCGGAATGTAAAGGACATAATTATGAAAACTAAAAACTAAAACAAACAACCGGTTTCGTCCCAGAACTCCTCAAGTTTGATACACTGGGATTATTTAATCAAAAACTTAAAAACAAAAAACCATTCAATGAGGGGGAAAGGGGAAAAAAATTATATATGATAGAAAGAACTAGAGCCTAATCACATTCAAGCCCAACAAGCAATCTCTCTGCTCACGGAGAAACGGCCTGCAAGACTTGATGTAAATGGACTCAAGAACCTTCAAATGATATGCAGAGTGTGACTTCGCCAGAATGGAAAAATAGTCAACACTCAAACCAGCAACACATTCCCTGCTAGTTATAGCTAGTTATAGCGGAATAACTATAACTATATAACTATAGCTATGTCTTTTTATGTCTTATAACTATAGCTATGTCTTTTTATTTATACTTCACACATAGAAATAATAGTATGCACTAAATGATTTATTTTTTTATTTCTGAATAATGTAATTCATGTAAGTAATCATAATACCTCATCTCAGAGATATAGACACATAGGGTGATATTCTACTTTCATTGACATCGATAGAGCCGAATATTTTTTTAAAAATCGAAGAGCAGCATCAACCACAATGATCCCATTGAATAAATCTGCACTTTTTTAAAAAATTTATTAATTTTTTAAAATTTATTAATTATTCCAATATTTTAAAATTTACGAGATATTTTACTAGTGAACATAAATGTTCCATATAATTTAATTGTTTAATACAAGTTTGTTTTCATAAAATTAGTTTTACTTCAAAATAAAGCATGTACACTAACTATTTCTATAAAAAACAAGAGCATTCATACCTTTCCCAATTGTATTAGCACGTAAGTGAATGTAATGGATAGGAGTGTGCGCCAAGGAGGAACAAAGAACAGTGATCCAAATCTGCAGAGTACATGCTACCTCATCGATGATAACTCGCCGTTTCGCCATTAGCATCACTCGAGCTTGCTACATCTTTTCGTCAATGGTGGGGCTTCCTGCTCTTTCTTCGTGCACCATGCTTGTTCAGCCACCTTTAAACTTCTCGATCCACTCACACACACTTCTACGCGGTAGAGCACCGTCACTGTATTGTCGCCATATTTTGTTAAACGCCTCTAATCGGATTACTACTCTTTGTTCCTCCTTGCTGTACACTGCTAGCGGAGCGGTCATGTTTACACTGTAACAGCAGCAAGAAAACTGACGCGATCAAGCTCAAACTTCGATCCCGTGACCACAATAGTACCAACTATAAGCACGCATGAGCAGAAGGGAGCGTGACAAACCTAAAGATATGTTATAGCGATAGAGCGAATAATTTTTTGACTTATCTTCGTAATTAGTTATGTCAATTTACAAAACTAATTTTAAAATTTCATCCAAATTACATCACAAAAATATAACCAAATATGGTTAAATTTTCCAATAAAATTTTGTTGTTGCTTTAGAAGTAGCGAGACACCAAAAAAGAGATTAAAAAATTGCATTTATCAATTCTGAAGCGACACATAGGTCAAATTTGATTAACTACTCAAAGAAATGGAGTTTGTGAACCTTGGCAGACGGAATGGTTTTTCATATAATGAACTGCAATGGAACGATGTTGGATTTGCCGAATTTAGTTGCACATTCGCATGGTGTGAAAAGAGCAGTTAAATTAACTACTGAAGCTTCACAAATTGGATGTAGACAAGAAGCAAGCCACAAGCAAATTATCACTAAATCATTGTGCCGTCAAATAAGACCTTCATTTACTTCAAAAGGAAATTATACTGAATAATTTAGCTATATTATGGTGTAATATGTTATACAGTGCAGTAGTTTTAGTGCGATTTTCCATAAACAATGCAAATTTTGTCTTATAATGCATGCCCATCAGTATTATGGTGTTATATACATTTTTATCTATTTTTGTTTTCATTAATTATAATCTAACAAATGGTGTAGGATTTTATTCATTGATTAACCTTTTTTTTTTTTTGTAATCTTTTACAATTTTTACACCGTTTTCACTTATCGAATACAGCAAAAATTTACATCTTTTGCTTGTGGTGTTTAATAATTAGAATTCTGGTTTGAATATATTTCCCATTCAATATGTCTAACATCAACTTTATTTGGATTTATTCTTGAAATAGAAAAAATTTGAAGTGTTGGGTACAGCGTACCCGAATTAAAAGGAGAATTTAATACGGGATACCCTGCCCACAAAATACAACGCAAATTTCAAGAAAAGACAACACGACAAGGAACGTTTGTAGAAAATAGAACATTGTATATTTAATGTCATTCATTCAGAATAAACCAATTTGTATATTTTTATATCTTGTTTGAATAGAGTAAAAAAGATTACTGCTTTAGTTCGTTTAAGCAAATGTGATTTGAACAAAAAATGTCTATGTGTTCGCTGTCTTTCAACAGAGTAGTAGAGTAATGTCTGTTTCTTTTTTTTTTTGTGTATCCGCCGAGTAGGTGGAAAGGAAAAAAGGATCAATCAATTTAAGTTGAAAAAGAGAGTGTGAATGAGAAATAAAAGATAAGAAGAAAATGTACTTATCGGGTTGAATTGTTTTGGAGTCAGTTGTAAATTTGTTGTTGTTGTTGTTTTCCTTTCCTACCCCACTTTCTGCTCTTAGTGTCGGGTTGAGTCAGTGACGGACCTGACTGTCAGTCTTCTGTCCTCTATGATCTCTGCGCCCTTCTGACTGGTGATTGACTTGAGTCTCTCTATTTATAGTTGACTTTTTTTCACACTGGATCGTTATCTTTTTTTTAGTTTAGCAAATCGCCTCCTTTCATTGGTCAGAAAATTAATTTCACACCTTATTGGGAAATCTGTTTTTAGTCGTTTTGATCCGATTTTGCGGGTGTGCAAATTGTGCTTTTCAGTTATTTGTTGGAATGATATAGGATTTGTATCCTATAGAAGTCTATTTATAAGCGAAATCTGCAGAATTTAGGTATTTCTCTACACTTTATCAAACGTTCTTTAAAATTAAATGCTCAAAAATTGGTAAAAATTATTAATCTAATTTTTGGTGTCAGTAATTATCACATGAAACACCAGCTTTCATATCGATTGCAATGCTGATTTAAAAAAAAAAGCGAAAAATCAACCTGCCCTATAATGTCCAGCCCTTAGACGATATGAAGCTTAGCGATCACTTGTTGAAATAATGTACTAGCATTCTTAAAAGCTTCCTCTCCACACACACACACACACACACACACACACACACACACACACACACACACACACACACACACACACACACACACACACACACAAAAAAAAAAAAAAAAAAATAAAAATAAAAAATAAAAAATAAAAAATGTTTTTTTAACTGTCTGCGAATTGTGAGGCCATGAGCTGTATCTTTAACCGATGCTTAAATCCGGCATTGGACACGGGAAAGTTATATGACTGGACATTGTGAAGTGATTTGGTCATCGCGTTAACTTATTGCCTTTAGATAACTTTGCGAATAAATGTTGATATTTATTGGTAGGCGTGTGTCAGAGAAAGCAACTGAAGAGAAAAGACTTTAATCATACAGGAACGGACTCATGCTCGGTTTTCGTTATTTTTCAGCGATTTGACTTGTAATCAATGGCTACTACGTATCAAGCAATAAAATTCACATAGTGTATGGAGTTTTATCAGTAAATTGTAGCTAGCTAGCCACTGAAATGAGAAAATAGTGGATAAAATAAAATTTGGAGAAAACATCTTCCAAGGATTTAAAAAAAAAAATTTTTATTAAAATCTGTTTGAACCGGAAGTGCTCACGAATACGTCCACGCGTTTTCTACGAAGCAAAATCAAAAATTATCCGCACTCTTGTCTAAAGATATGTTAGGGGGAAAGTGTAGATAATTTTTATTTACTTTCGTATATAAACCAGCAGACATGCTCAGAGATCAAGTTATTTTAATTTTGGACAAGTGTAAGCAGTTATTAGCTGTGTGTTTTTGACCCCTGTTTAAGAAAGATTTCTTACCCATGATTATTTTCTTTTGACAAATATTAAAAAAAGGACCATACAACCAAGAAATTTCGGACAAAATCAACAGTGCATTTCTGTAATATAACTGACAATGGCAATCAAGATGTTTAGACTTTCTTTCAAAAATTGCGTGGGGGCGATACACAAGAACAAGAACGAAAAGGAGACTTAACACAAAATCTCCAAAAGACCCAGATAAAAGAGACAAAGGAAACAACAAGTTAGGAATGTTCATATTAATCGGATTTCTCCACCAACATCGATACGAGTTCCTCCAGAAGCCCACAAAAAGCACCCACCTCGTCAAGGAAAGTGCGTTACTGGTCTTTTTGCCCGAAGTGAAGACAGTTGTCAAGAGACTTATCATTTTGGTTGACAGAAAAACCAAAAAGATTGTCAAGTCTAAAAAGGAGTATGTGATCAAGTCATTTTCTAGAAGTCTGTTTGACCCCGATACAATAAATAAATAACTAAAATAAAAAAAATCTACAAAAATTCCATGTTAAATACCAAGGTCAACTGCAGATCAGGGTAGCATTTTTTTGTGAGGTGGCTTGGCTACGTGTTGTATTATTATTATTATTATATTTATTATTATTATATTTATTATTATTATTATTATTATTATTGACGTAACGCCTCCAATATGTTATAACACTTCCATATGTGCATGATTTCTAGAAAAAATTTTCTTTTTTTTTCTTTTCTCGAAATTGCACTCTTCTGGAATTATTATTTTTTTTTTTTTTTATTTCCTTTGATTTCTGGTGTGTACATATTGCGTTCCGGGTCCCGCCCAGGGACCTAAGGTTAGAATTGGCATCATGACATTTTCCACTGACAAAAAAAAAAAAAAAAAAAAAAATTTTTTTTATTTTTATAATAATAATAAAATTATTATTATTATTATTATTATTATTATTATTATTATTATTATTATTATTATTTTCTTTTCTTTGATTTCTGGCGTTTACACATTTCTTTCCGGATCCCGCCCGGGGACCTAAGGTTAGAAATTGCATCATGACACTTTCCACTGACAAAAAAAAAAAAATTACATAGATAAAGCCCTTCGTAAAGTGTGGGCTGTACTTGTCAGAACAATTTTTTTTTATCTCCTTGAGGCATGGACTTCCAAGAATCCCTTCAATTAGTCTACTGCAATCTTTTCCAACCAGTCCTAAGGCTCCAACTACAGCAGGGATTGTTGATGTTACCATATGCCAGCTTTTCGAGATTTCTATTTCAAGGTCCTTGTATTTTGACAGCTTTTTGAATATCTTCTAAGATACATTGCAGTCAGCAGGGACTGCCATATCAATAAGGAGGCACCGTTTTTGTTTGTGGTCTTTAATAACAATATCTGGGCAGTTGGCTTTGATTGTTCTGTCAGTGTGTATTGTGTAGTCCCATAGAATTGTAACAGGTTCTAACTCCGTAACCGGGTCTGGGTGGTGTTCATACCAGTTTCTTTCAGTTTCCTTCCCGTAGAAGTTGCAGATTTTCCAGTGCAGATATTGGCCCACTCTGTCATGCCGGATTTTATATTCAGTGGGTGCCAATATCGTGTAACCTGATACAAGATGATCAATCGTTTCTGGATATTTTTCACAGAATCTGCATTTTGGGCTGACACAATATTTTAGTATATGTGCTTTATTATTATTATTATTATTATTATTATTATTATTTCCTTTGGTTTTTGTGTATGCCCATTTCCTTCTGAGTCCCAAGCAGAGACCTAAGGTCAGAAATGTCTTCATGACATTTTCCACTGATCATTTAAAAAAAACAAGTAACATCACACGCATTTTACATAGATAAAGCTCTTCGTAATGTGCGAGCTGTACTTGTGAGTACCATTTTTTGTATTTCTTTAAGACATGGGCTACCACCAATCTCTTCACTGAGTCTATCGAAACTTTTTCCAACCAATTTGAGGGTTCCAACTACAATTGAAATTATTTATGATCTCATGTGCCACATTTTCTAAATTTCCACTTCAAGATTCTTGTATTTTGATAGTATTTTTGAAGATCTTCAAAGAGACATTACAATCTGCAGGAACCGCCATGACAATAAGAAAGTACATTCTGTTTTTTTTGTGGTCTTTTGATACCCAGTATGATTAGTGTATACCAGGCACATTCAGCACAGCCAAATATGTGCGATTTGATACCCAGTATGATTAGTGTATACCAGGCACATTCAGCACAGCCAAATATGTGCGATTTGATACCCAGTATGATATGTGTATACCAGGCACATTCAGTGCAGCCAAATATGTGCGATTTGATACCCAGTATGATAAGTGTATACTACGTACATTCAGGACAGCCAAATATGTATGATATTATAGCCAGTATGATAAATGTATGCCAGGCACATCCAGTACAGCCAAATATGTGTGATATGATATCCACTATGATAAGTGTATACCAGGTATATTCAGCATAGCCAAATTTGTGCGATATGATGCCCAGTATGATAAGTGTATGCCAAGCACATTGAGTAGATTCAAATATGTGCGATATGGTTATATGTTTTGATAAAAGCAGTGTATAACCTTCCATTAGGTACCCAGTTAAAATTACGGCAAAAAGAAACGGTAACCTACTGCGGGAATATCTACTGTCTCGTCAGACATTAATCGAAGAATGGCATGATCGACCAAGCGTGTATCGCGTATGGGACTTAACTGACTGCATCTAGACTGCTTAATCGATAATAATATATAAGAAATGCGCTCCAGATAACGAATTTCGATTTTTTTTAATCTTAAAAAATCACGCGTAATGAACATATTTTCTTTTTGGCTTCCGTAGGTGGATCAATTTACAATGAATATTTTAAAATATATTTTTTTAATCATTTCCCCATCAAGGAAGCACTTAGCTGACTGACTGAGGGTAACCCATTCCTTTCAGACCGTCTCCGATTGAAAATATTCTCGAGTATTTAGATGTGACTCCCAAGTCGCATTGGCTGCCTCATCCTTTGAACTTAAAAAAAAAACCCAACCCTTTAGATACGCTGCCACAATACTCCCGCTCATGAACAGATGCGCACAATATGTCAACCTTTGGGGAACATCACCTAATAGTTATGGCCAGGCAACTGACAAGCAGAATTGTGTTCCTGAACGGAATATTTACGGTACATCATATTAATTCACAAAGACAAAATATGTACATTAAAATCTTCAATAAGTTAAGATCAGAAGCCGTGAGAGCCATGCCTGCAACAGCACCTGGGCATTTATTATTATTATTATTATTATTATTATTATTATTATTATTATTATTACTTTATAGTAAGATTCACTCTGTACGTGGCCCTGGGGGCCACTCGTGGTGGAAGGTTACGTTAAAAAGCATTTTATACGGATACAAGATAACTGTTAACCCTAGACTTGAACAGGTTAGGATTGTAGTGATGAGAAAACATCCTCTTGGGAGTCCGTTCCATAGAGCAGTAGTTCCCGGGAAGAAGCTGTTCGAGTGAAACTGATTTCTCATCGATGGAATACGGAGAGAATGTGGTAGGTTCGCTGTAATATGAGTGGCATGGCGGATCCTAGCCATGAAGTTTAGACATGGCGGAATGTTCGTCCGAGCACTTTCCATGGTAGTAGCGATAAAGCAACGAGAGGCTCGCCACATCCAGCCTGGGAGAGAGACGTTGGGGTGGGGGGATAATTCGTCACCGAAAAGAACTTGGAAACGCTTTTAAACTCTATCAAGACCGGAAAGTGAGGACTGGGCAACGCCCGCCCAAAGATGACAACAGTACTCCATTTTATGACTGATCTGGCTCTTGTAAAGGTAGGGGATAGAATGATGGGTTAGGTACTTACTGGAGAGGTATAGGGAGACAACCATTTTTCCTGCATCTTTAGCAATGGATCGTATGTAAGAGTTCCATTTGAGATCAGGGGTGAGTTTAAGACCCAGTAGCCTCTCAAGTCAAAGAGCCTCCCCGAGGTGACATCCGTTCATCGTAAAAGACCCAATAGTCTCTCAAGTCACAGAGCCTCCCCAAGGTGACATCCGTTCATCGTAAAAGGAAAGACCCAATAAGTTTTTTTTTCAGTGATTCTTACGAAAAATAGTGTTAAGATGGCTAAACGTCATATCCGAAAACCTGGAAAAAGAAACTCAATTAGCTTAGTGTTGTTTTAGATATTAAACATTTTGTGGGAAGGACAATTAGGCTGTTACACGATTTGGACAATTTTACTGTTACACACACACACACTATATATATATATATATATATATATATATATATACAAAATTAATCTTGCATACATACATACATACATATAAGCGACTATTCACAATTAATTATGAGAGGTTGTAGGGTGGGTGATGAAAAATTCTTGAATAAAACCTACTTCTTAAAATCTGACCAAACAATTGTTTGTTTTTTTTTTTTGGCGAGTGGGTGGTTAAGACACCTTCGTGAGATAAAGAACTTTTCAATATCCCTTTGTGCATACAAGACTGAAAAACAAATATATATGTTCGTCTATCACCATTTTTCTTTTAACAGGAGTAGAGATTTATCCTTGTTTGCTGTTCAGGATTGAGTTTACGTTTACTTCAAAAGTCTTTTCATTCTCTTTCACTCTCATTAGCCCTTTATATCTTAGTGGCATTATCGCCTTCTTGGGGTGAATTGATTAAAAAAAAACATTTATGCATATATAATAGCCCTTTTATTTTAAGAATATCAACATTAATTCCTTAACAATGAGAATAGTTTTCTCTGTGATTTCCTTATGGTAGAATCATTAGAACTTAATTCCATTATTCGAATAATAACCCTATTCTAACAGTAATTCTTGCACTCATTCCTGACCACTGACAATCCCATCACTCTGATTTCTAATAGAATTCTATAGCAAAATCATTACTATGTATTTCCATTATACATATAATAAAGATATTCTATTAATTAATATTTGCATTTAATCCTGACCAGTTACCCAGCGTTATTTCTTGATATTCAATGCATTCTTATAGTAAAGTCATGAGCAACAGAAATTCCATTCTTGAGGTATGGTATCAACAAGACTCCTCAAAACTCAAGAACTTTTCGAAGAATCCATGCAAAGTAAATAATGATAGTTTTCAGGTGGTCTACAATCTTGGTCTCAATATCCAATCTATATATATAATTCTCAAAATGTGTGTGTGTATGTATGCGCGCGCGCGCTTGTGTGTGTGTGTTTCCACAGTTTTCATCCGATTTCGATGAAATTATTTTTGTTTGATAGATAATTCTTCAATGCCGGTTTTGAGTCCAAATTGGCTAGAAAAAATTACAACCTTGAAGGTGAAAAATCGAAAAAAACTGTTTTTTTTACACTTTGCGCAAAAATCAAAGGCAAAATTTAATGTCTAAAAAACAGCGTACAATCAATTTAGAGAGTTGAAATCTAACGCAAAAGATTATTAGAATTATATAAAAAAATATATATTGTAAATAAAAATTATTGTATATTATTATTATGACGGTCCATGGAAGACGTTTCTTCCTTGCAAGATTAAGAACGGAAAAACGGTCCTTTTAATGGCCCCACATTCAAATTGCTAACCCCACCCCCATTTGGAGACGTGCCTCAGTTGCACACAGTTGTTGATACTAATAGTGATTTTCGGATGGCTCCAGTAATGAAACACCCGGTCGAAGGCGGGTTATACTGCTAGTTATACCTAAGCAAGTTTCTAGGTAGTGTTCAAAGTGCTCGCATTACTATAGGAACTATTTCTTCAGTCAAGTTTCATAGCTTCCTCAACTCCTTGTTAATTTTCAGTCAGTCAGTTATGCGTGATACATGCTTAGGCGATCATGTATCTTTCGATCTTTTGACGAGGCAGATTGCCATTTCTTTCTGCGGTAGACCAGTTACCATCCAAGGCTATAGAACCCGGTCTGTCCTGCTATTTACCCATAGCTGGGGGATAAGAAGAGGATTCCCAAGGATATTAGTATGTAAGTGAATGTAATGGATTCGACTGGAATTCGAACTCGGCTCTCCGAATCCTCAATCCAAGCCGCTATCCATTACTCCACCATGCTAACGCCTCTAAAACGAAGCATCTCTTCCTGCCTCCTATCAGCAAGACCGATACTAACCTCCATGACATGACTTGCACTAACATTCTAGGCTGACACTAAATAGAAAGACTATATTGAATCCATTGCTCGGGCTGCTACTAAGAAAGTTAGTTCACTGTGTCGTGTTAGACAATTTTTATCACTAGAATCTATCTAACATATTTATAAGTCTACCATTCGTCCATGCCTTGAATATTGTTGTCACATATGGTCCAGTGCTCCTGCTGCATATTTATAGATTCTTGATAAAATCCAAAGAATCAGCAATATTATTGGTCCTGACCTGACGCCTCGGCTTCAGTCACTTTCTTACCGCCGTAATGTAACTTACCTGTGACTTTTCTAGAAATAATTTCATTGTAATTGTTCGAATGAACTCTTCGCTGTGGTACCTAGACTTTAAGAATTTAAACATAGTACTAGATTGACGGCAAGGCCTTATCAATTTACAATTGAATTGGCTAGATGAAACCGTATTTTCGATACTAACAGTTTCTATTCTCGCATTTCTCGCTTGTGGAACTCCCTTCCGGCTCCATGCTTTTCAGCCAAATTTAATCTTCAACAATTTAAATGCAATGTCACTCGCTATCTACTGTCCACCTGATTACTCTTTCCTCTTCCTGTTCATTATTAATGTCTCTGTTCCTAATTCTTCCACATCCAGTAACCCCTTGTGTCTTAGTGGCTTTATTGCCTTACTTGTGGAACTCCAGTCCGGCTCCGTGCTTTCCAGCCAACTTTGATTTTCAAATATTCAAATGTAATGTCAATCGCTATCTAATCTCTTACTGATTACTCTTCTATTGTTCTCGCTCATTAGTAATGTTTCTCTTTTTTCTTATTCTTTCACTCTCAGTAACCCCTTGTGTCTTAGTGGCTTTACTGCCTTTAATGGGGTGAGATGACTAAAAAAACAAAAAGTTATTTTTCAATCTTTTCAGTATCTTTGGGGTTCACTCTTCCAACATATGGAACATTAAATTGTTTGCCATTTGCCATTCTCCTTATCTATTAAGCCTTCATGCTTCAGTGCCAAGATCTGTCTGAACTGAGAAATCCCATAACATCTTGTGACTTGTGACTTTCTATACTCTTTCTCTATTCGGATCACTATTCGGTGGTTACTTTTCAAGCGAGTATTATCGAGCAAGTACTATTAGTACGAGTGGTATTCGAAGGCGTCTGGCATCAGTATTGTTCAACGGCGTTACTATAGTTGTATCTGCGATTACAAAGTCTCTACTACAGCGAGCATTACGAAAGTGACAACGAGTTGGCATCACTGGCATCATATTGTTGTCGAGAAACATCAGTTGCTAGTGTGATGAAGCCCTGTTTACAAAAGTGTCAACCGAGTTAAGTAGACCACGTGACCATAGAGGAAACGCATATAAGTAGGAAGTCACGTGACATCTATACAGATTGCTGTTCTCTTATCTACATTATTCTGTATTCGGATCAATACGGTGATTACTATTCGAGCGAGTATTATCGAGCAAGTACTATTGGTGCGAGTGTTATTCGAAGGCGTCTGACACTAGGATTATTCAACGGCCTTACTATAGTAAGTTGTATCTGCGATTACAAAGTCTCTACTACAACGAGCATTACGAAAGTGACAACGAGTATTTGTTGACATCATAAAAGTGGCAACGAGTGTTCGTTGAGTCAAAAAAAGTGCGTCTGTGAGATCTGTTGCCTCCATCCTTTCGGGAGTAATAACAAGTATTGAGATCTATCAGTGTGACTCGTGGTTATACTTCCTTTACTAATACTCACCGTTTGCAGAGGAACGAATATTTTTTCTATCCCAAATGTCTTCTTTTGGGTAAAGGATGATGTGTTTACTCCATATGGTCTTAGGCGTCTGGACTGAAATAGCTCACTAATAATGAGTCATCTCTCACATAATGTCCTGGGTCGGCAAATGATCTTCCATGGCGAAGCTGGTCGATTTATTAGAATATGTCTGTTGTGGTGATATGGAAGAGGCTATCAAGCAAGTTTTTTTTTTCACACTGTGCGGTGATACGCCTGCAATGAGCGCTTATTGAAGGGTATATGGTTAGCTTGCCCCAAGAAGAGTTTGCTGCGGATTTGAATCAATTCACAATAAAGAAAAAGCGAGAAAGATTTTAAAATATAAAAATACAAAATATTTAATTTTGTGGATTTACAACACGATTTTTCTCAGTGTGCATGAGTGTTAAAGTTCCTTGTTTTTAGTTGTTTCTTAAGATGAAAATAAATGTGATTGCTTCGCATTTCTGCGTGAAAAAGAAAGGCAAGGGAGAAAATGAGGAGGAAAGTGTTGAATGTCACTTAGCTTGGTGAGAAAGAGTGTACGTGTCACGTAGCTTGGTGAGGAATAGTGTTGAATGTCACTTAGCTTGGCGAGGAAGAGTGTACGTGGTACGTAGCTTGGGGAGAAAGAGTGTTGAATATCACTTAGCTTGGTGAGGAAGAGTGTTGAATGTCACTTAGCTTGGTGAGGAAGTGTGTACGTGTCACGTAGCTTGGTGAGGAAGAGTGTTGAATGTCACTTAGCTTGGTGAGGGAGAGTGTACGTGTCACGTAGCTTTGGGATGAAGAGTGTTGAATGTCATTTAGCTTGGTGAGGAAGAGTGTTAAATGTTGCGTGGCTTGGTGAAGAAGAGTGTTGAATGTCACGTGGCTTGGTGAGGAAGAGTGTACGTGTTACGTAGCTTGGTGAGGAAGAGTCTAAGTGTCACGTGGCTTGGTGAGGAAAAGTGCAAGTATCACGTAGTTTGGCGAGGAAAACGAGTGAATGAGTAATTTAATCTCTTTGAAGCCGTGTGCGTCGTAAACTGCTGCCGTCTGTATTCGTCTTTTCTCCTTGCTGGCTTTTCCCGACTGGAGACTTTACTTAAATACTCTTCAAAGGGATCACGAAGCCTGGTTTTTTATTGTTATCGGGAATGCGACTCAGTGTTTGAAAATTGTTAAATATTTATTTTTATAGGTTTAATTTATTAACCGAAAGAATGTGTGAATCCTCCGACTCAGAAACCGTTTTTGTCCTTTGGTATTTGTTTTGGTGTTCATTTCTGTCTTCGCTCTACAAGTCCTTTGCCTTAGAAGCCTATTCTGTCTGTAGAAATTTCGTCCTGCTGCTCGATATGAAGAAATATTACATGTTTCTCTGTTTACTTGGTGTTCTATGAATTCTTGTTTGGATGACGCAACAAAAGGAAATTCTCGATGGTCTGTCTTTTATTTTCACTTTTTGCTTTGAGTGAACAACGCACTAAGTAAATATGCATGATCTTTGATTGTAGGTCTCTATTTCACGGAAAAGAGCACGGAATGGAGACCCACAATCAAAGGTAATGCATAGTTATTCAAAGAGATTCTCTATACAGAAAACTGTACAAAACTCACGTCGAAAAGCACTGACAGTCATAAAAAATGTTTAATTATTGTAAACCGACAATTTTTCAAAGTTAACGTTTTTCGACTATGGAACGAAGTACAGGATACTAATTACTTACATCTCTCTCCCACCTTACTCTCTCTTTCTTTATATATATATATATATATATACACACACACATAAATACAGGGTGCGATGGATAAATTGTCGTCTAAATTACGCAAAAATGAATATAACACCGACATCTCATTTTAACGGATATATTTACCAAAATTACACAGATATCTGGAAATACTAAAGAGTAAATTTATTCAAACAAATCAACATTACATTGGCCTCAACTACGGCCTCTAGACGACTTCGGAATCTCTTGCAACTCTTCTAGGCAGTCTCATTGTTTAAGTTGGTGACTGCTGACATAATCCTTGCCTTCTGTTCATCTTTGGTATTACAAGGAGTTTTGTTGGTCTCTCGTTCAACTGCACCCCACAAATAATAATCAAAAAGGTTGCAGTGTGGGGAGGTAGGTAGAAAGATGTATGGTAGGATGAAATTGTCTGACATTAATGACTGAGTTCTCCTGCTTGTGTGGCATGATGCAGAGACCTGCTTCCAGCAGCCACCCTCTTGACCCAGGGCAGCACTACTATATATATATATAGTAATGTTATCCATATTACTATCAGGAAACATTTAGCATTCATTGAGTGTACTGTGTACTGGTTTAGATTGAAATTTATAGATATCCATATTTGTGTAGACACTCTGTTTATTTATTAAACAGTATATTTACTTATTATATTTTATTACCGAACATTCGCGAAATCTTATTAAAGAAAAATATGCGCTCTCTAGTGGAATTCGAACCTTCGTCCCTCTTGGCAGGATAAACCTTTGTTCTACTCAGATATGGGTATCCACTTAAAATAACGTTTAATTAATAAAAATCTGTCGGATTAATAAATAAGATTCCATGTACCTTGCCTGGATTAAATAAAGGGTTCGGTTCGAAATTCAAACGTATATCACCTGAAGAAGGTCGGAGCGCACAACGACTGAAACGTCGTGAATATGGCAATACAGATGATGACAACAGTCTGAACGTTGTAAATAGTGTAAATAGTTACCATATCTCATCTGAGAAATCTAGATAGTTATTAATAAATAAAAATCCATTACTTCTTTAGAAATTGCTTTGTTTACGTTAGTATACGTTAGTTGCTACAGATATGCACACAGTACGTTTTGTCTCGTCATTCACTTTTAATCACAGTTGTCTAGCATGGCATAACATTAGCATGATACATAACACGGTGTCAGCAAAACGTAATCCACCCACAAGTCACACAAGGAAGAAAAACCGAGTGAAGCAGCTCGACCTGGAAACAAAAAAAAAAAAAGAAAAGAAAAGAAGCATTACTTTGTAATCGCACCGCCATTAAGAACGAAGACACATGTGGGCGTCCTGAAATAGTTTCAGAAGAGTAAACAAGAATTAAAAACACAATGAAAAGAAAATTAGTTTGAAAACCACCAAAGAACCTCAACTTCGAAGGAAACAGAAGAAAATTAGAAATTCTGAGAACAAAAAACTGATTTTTATTCCCTCGCTGTTGGAATAACAGAAAAAGATGAGCCAATACAGGTCGCCATATTCCTATACTAGGGCAGGTCGATTTTGGATACGTGATATTGCACTCAGTTTGAAAATTGGAGTTTGACATGATAAATAACGACACAAAATATTCCCTTTTTTTCGAAATCGTTATCATTTTATGAGGAAACGAGTTTAAAAGATTAAGCTTAGGTTGAAATTTTAATTCTGGTGCCTTTATAGCACAACCTTATAAAATTGATAACTTACTGAAGCTTTACAAATTGTCTATCCACAAGATGCATGGCTCAAGCACATTATTACTAAATCATTGTGGTCATCATTTACTTCGAAGGGAAATTATACTGAACAATTTAGCTATATTATGATGCAATAGGTTATACAGTGCAGTAGTTTTAATGCGATTTCCAATAAACAATGAAAATTTAAAACATTTTCTCTTATAAGTTGTAACCAGTAGCATTATGATGTTATATACATTTTTATCTATTTTTTGTTTTTATTAATTATTATCTTACAAATGATCTAACAGATCTTATTCATTGAGTAGCTTTTTTGTGATCATTTACAATTATTTTAGTTTTTACTTATCGAATATAGTAAAATTTGCATATTTTGCATGTGGCAATTCATAATTAGAATTGTGGTTTGAATATATTTTCCATCCAATGAATCTAATACAAAAGATATCAACTTTATTTGGATTTATTCTTGAAATAGTAAAATTTTGAAGTCTGTTTGTAAGCAAAAATCTGCGGAAAGTAGGTATTTCTGTACATTTTTTCAGACGGTATTTAAAACAAAATGCTCAAAAGTTCGTAAAAACTATGAATTTAATTTTGAGTGTCAGTAATTATCACATCAAACGGCAGCTTTCACATCGTTTGCTATGTTGATTTTCTACAGGAGAGAAAAAATCAGCCTATCCTATTCCTGCACGTCGCTGGACTACAAGCCTAGCACATTCGAATTTGAAAAGACTGACGACAAGAATAAAATATACTGTGTTAAAAATACGTATGTCAAATATTTATTTTTCGGTAGAAACCAACGTACTGATTGGGATTACCAGCTTACTGATTGGGAATTATTTCGTGACTTTATTCTGACGCGCTTTTAATTGATATTCTTAACCTTCCTATTGAAAATTGTGTCACTGAGGTTTCTTCTTAGTTTAAAGCCGGCATTGATGCTTTTTTACCTTCTCGTAAATGTCAGGTGAAACCACAATCTTCTCTGTGGTTCATACCAGCCTGTTCAGCCGTTATATCCCATAGGAATCACTTTTTCTGCGTGTATCAGCATGAGAGTTCCAATCAGAGCTGATGCCTATTTGTGTCTGCTCACAATAATTGTAAATATGTCCTCAATGAAGCTAAGTTTTTGTTTGCTGATAGAATGAGGCATCATACAGCCTCTAGCAATTCTGGTTCTCGTGACTACTACCAGCTCTGTAATAGTGTTTTAAATAAGAGTAAATCCACTCAACGGAAGATGTTAACATCTACTGATAAAGCATAATGTTTTGCTCGTAAATTCTCTTCCAATTCTACTCTTGACACATCTAGAGCATCCTTGCATGACTTTCCACTTAGATCTGAGTCATTGCTGAGTGACATACATATAACTCCGTCCATGGTTTCTGCTATCATTTCTAAACTGGATCCTCACAAAGCACGCAGACCTTAAGAAATGTGCCCCTGACCTGCCCTCTGTTCTCTCTAAACGCTACAGTACTTGCTGCTTCTTGCTTTCCTGCTTGCTGGAAACCATCTTTTGTAGCTCCAGACTCGGGCGAACCGTCTGATCCTTTTAACTATCGACCTATTAGCCTTTCTACCTCATTTTGGTAAAGTACTAGAGGCTCTAATTAACTCTGAATTGGTTAAGTATCTCACATTGCAGGGTCTTTTTTCAGATAAGCAATATGACTTTGGTTTCTCTAGGTCAACTGCTGATGTATTAACGATTAGTACTGAAAGTTTGATAAAGCTTTTGACAAGAATGGTGAAGCTCGGGTTGTTGCTTTGGAGACCTCGAAGGGGGTTTGGTATATTGATCTTCACAAGTTGAAAGGTTACGATATTTCTGGACGAATTTTTGAACAGATTCAGTCTTTCTTATTCAGTCGAGAAATGATAGTTGTTTTGAATGGCCACTCTTCTAGATCTTTTTGAATTAATGCAGGTGACCTCCAGGGTTCTATCCTTGGATCTACCTTGTTTCTAATCTTCATCGACAACCCTCTAGATGTCATCCGTTCTAAACTCAGTATCTATGCTGATTACACAACTATTTATTCTGTCTTGATAGTAAGTTTGATCAGTTTGAAAAGGTCAAACTGGACACTGATCTCAAAAA